>CM065130.1:19510027-19515027 GCA_033026305.1 Cirrhinus molitorella | reverse complement strand
AATTAATTAAACTTTTAACCACACTTGGAGATGCTGGGGATTGAACCCAGGACCTCATACATGCAAAGCATGCGCTCTACCACTGAGCTACATCCCCACTTACAAAGCTGGTCATGGGAAAAATGCTTTTTGCAATATATTAATGAATTTGCTGTTAAAAAGAGCAGAAGGAACTCTACAAGACCAAATTGAAACACTTTTGCTCAAACTGTCTTGAAATTAATTAAACTTTTAACCACGTTTGGAGATGCTGGGGATTGAACCCAGGACCTCATACATGCAAAGCATGCGCTCTACCACTGAGCTACATCCCCTCCTGAAAAACACGTTTGTGCCTCTGTAGAACTACAAATATTGTTAAAACCAGTAGCAGGAACTCTACAAGACCAAATTGACACACTTTTGCTCAAACTGGCTTGAAATTAATTAAACTTTTAACCACGCTTGGAGACGCTGGGGATTGAACCCAGGACCTCATACATGCAAAGCATGCGCTCTACCACTGAGCTACATCCCCACTTGCAAAGTTGGTTATGGGAAAAATGTTTTTTGCAATATATTAATGAATTTGCTGTTAAAACCAGTAGAAGGAACTCTACAGGCCAAATTGAAACACTTTTGCTCAAACTGGTTTGAATTTAATTAAACTTTCAACCACGCTTGGAGATGCTGGGGATTGAACCAAGGACCTCATACATGCAAAGCATGCGCTCTACCACTGAGCTACATCCCCTCCTGAAAGACACGTTTGTGCCTCTGTAGAACTACAAACATTGTTAAAACCAGTAGCAGTAATTCTACAGGACCAAACTGAAACGCTTTTGCTCAAACTGGCTTGAAATTAATTAAACATGTAACACCGCTTGGAGATGCTGGGGATTGAACTCAGGACCTCATACATGCGAAGCATGCGCTCTACCACTGAGCTACATCCCCACTTACAAAGCTGGTCATGGGAAAAATGCTTTTTGCAATATATTAATGAATTTGCTGTTAAAAACAGCAGAAGGAACTCTACAAGACCAAATTGAAAGACTTTTGCTCAAACTGGCTTGAAATTAATTAAACTTTTAACCACGCTTGGAGATGCTGGGGATTGAACCCAGGACCTCATACATGCAAAGCATGCGCTTTACCACTGAGCTACATCCCCTTCTGAAGGAAATGTTTGTGCTTCTGTGGAACTACAAATATTGTTCAAAACCAGTAGCAGGAACTCTACAAGTCCAAATTGACACACTTTTGCTCAAACTGGCTTGAAATTAATTAAACTTTTAACCACGCTTGGAGATGCTGGGGATTGAACCCAGGACCTCATACATGCAAAGCATGCGCTCTACCACTGAGCTACATCCCCTCCTGAAAGACACGTTTGTGCCTCTGTAGAACTACAAATATTGTTAAAACCAGTAGCAGGAATTCTACAGGACCAAACTGAAACGCTTTTGCTCAAACTGGCTTGAAATTAATTAAACATGTAACACCGCTTGGAGATGCTGGGGATTGAACCCAGGAACTCATACATGCGAAGCATGCGCTCTACCACTGAGCTACATGCCCACTTACAAAGCCGGTCATGGGAAAAATGCTTTTTGCAATATATTAATGAATTTGCTGTTAAAAACAGCAGAAGGAACTCTACAAGACCAAATTGAAAGACTTTTGCTCAAACTGGCTTGAAATTAATTAAACTTTTAACCACGCTTGGAGATGCTGGGGATTGAACCCAGGACCTCATACATGCAAAGCATGCGCTCTACCACTGTGCTACATCCCCTTCTGAAGGAAACGTTTGTGCTTCTGTAGAACTACAAATGTTGTTAAAACCAGTAGAAGGAACTCTACAGGCCAAATTGAAACACTTTTGCTCAAACTGGCTTGAAATTAATTAAACTTTTAACCACGCTTGGAGATGCTGGGGATTGAACCCAGGACCTCATACATGCAAAGCATGCGCTCTCCCACTGAGCTACATCCCCACTTACAATAGCGGTCATGGGAAAAATGCTTTTTGCAATATATTAATGAATTTGCTGTTAAAAAGAGCAGAAGGAACTCTACAAGACCAAATTGAAACACTTTTGCTCAAACTGGCTTGAAATTAATTAAACTTTTAACCGCGCTTGGAGATGCTGGGGATTGAACCCAGGACCTCATACATGCAAAGCATGCGTTCTACCACTGAGCTACATCCCCTTCTGAAAGAAATGTTTGTGTTTCTGTGGAACTACAAATATTGTTAAAACCAGTAGCAGGAACTCTACAAGACCAAATTGACACACTTTTGCTCAAACTGGCTTGAAATTAATTAAACTTTTAACCACGTTTGGAGATGCTGGGGATTGAACCCAGGACCTCATACATGCAAAGCATGCGCTCTACCACTGAGCTACATCCCCTCCTGAAAAACACGTTTGTGCCTCTGTAGAACTACAAATATTGTTAAAACCAGTAGCAGGAACACTACAAGACCAAATTGACACACTTTTGCTCAAACTGGCTTGAAATTAATTAAACTTTTAACCACGCTTGGAGACGCTGGGGATTGAACCCAGGACCTCATACATGCAAAGCATGCGCTCTACCACTGAGCTACATCCCCACTTGCAAAGTTGGTTATGGGAAAAATGTTTTTTGCAATATATTAATGAATTTGCTGTTAAAACCAGTAGAAGGAACTCTACAGGCCAAATTGAAACACTTTTGCTCAAACTGGTTTGAATTTAATTAAACTTTCAACCACGCTTGGAGATGCTGGGGATTGAACCAAGGACCTCATACATGCAAAGCATGCGCTCTACCACTGAGCTACATCCCCTCCTGAAAGACACGTTTGTGCCTCTGTAGAACTACAAACATTGTTAAAACCAGTAGCAGTAATTCTACAGGACCAAACTGAAACGCTTTTGCTCAAACTGGCTTGAAATTAATTAAACATGTAACACCGCTTGGAGATGCTGGGGATTGAACTCAGGACCTCATACATGCGAAGCATGCGCTCTACCACTGAGCTACATCCCCACTTACAAAGCTGGTCATGGGAAAAATGCTTTTTGCAATATATTAATGAATTTGCTGTTAAAAACAGCAGAAGGAACTCTACAAGACCAAATTGAAAGACTTTTGCTCAAACTGGCTTGAAATTAATTAAACTTTTAACCACGCTTGGAGATGCTGGGGATTGAACCCAGGACCTCATACATGCAAAGCATGCGCTTTACCACTGAGCTACATCCCCTTCTGAAGGAAATGTTTGTGCTTCTGTGGAACTACAAATATTGTTCAAAACCAGTAGCAGGAACTCTACAAGTCCAAATTGACACACTTTTGCTCAAACTGGCTTGAAATTAATTAAACTTTTAACCACGCTTGGAGATGCTGGGGATTGAACCCAGGACCTCATACATGCAAAGCATGCGCTCTACCACTGAGCTACATCCCCTCCTGAAAGACACGTTTGTGCCTCTGTAGAACTACAAATATTGTTAAAACCAGTAGCAGGAATTCTACAGGACCAAACTGAAACGCTTTTGCTCAAACTGGCTTGAAATTAATTAAACATGTAACACCGCTTGGAGATGCTGGGGATTGAACCCAGGAACTCATACATGCGAAGCATGCGCTCTACCACTGAGCTACATGCCCACTTACAAAGCCGGTCATGGGAAAAATGCTTTTTGCAATATATTAATGAATTTGCTGTTAAAAACAGCAGAAGGAACTCTACAAGACCAAATTGAAAGACTTTTGCTCAAACTGGCTTGAAATTAATTAAACTTTTAACCACGCTTGGAGATGCTGGGGATTGAACCCAGGACCTCATACATGCAAAGCATGCGCTCTACCACTGTGCTACATCCCCTTCTGAAGGAAACGTTTGTGCTTCTGTAGAACTACAAATGTTGTTAAAACCAGTAGAAGGAACTCTACAGGCCAAATTGAAACACTTTTGCTCAAACTGGCTTGAAATTAATTAAACTTTTAACCACGCTTGGAGATGCTGGGGATTGAACCCAGGACCTCATACATGCAAAGCATGCGCTCTCCCACTGAGCTACATCCCCACTTACAATAGCGGTCATGGGAAAAATGCTTTTTGCAATATATTAATGAATTTGCTGTTAAAAAGAGCAGAAGGAACTCTACAAGACCAAATTGAAACACTTTTGCTCAAACTGGCTTGAAATTAATTAAACTTTTAACCGCGCTTGGAGATGCTGGGGATTGAACCCAGGACCTCATACATGCAAAGCATGCGTTCTACCACTGAGCTACATCCCCTTCTGAAAGAAATGTTTGTGTTTCTGTGGAACTACAAATATTGTTAAAACCAGTAGCAGGAACTCTACAAGACCAAATTGACACACTTTTGCTCAAACTGGCTTGAAATTAATTAAACTTTTAACCACGTTTGGAGATGCTGGGGATTGAACCCAGGACCTCATACATGCAAAGCATGCGCTCTACCACTGAGCTACATCCCCTCCTGAAAAACACGTTTGTGCCTCTGTAGAACTACAAATATTGTTAAAACCAGTAGCAGGAACACTACAAGACCAAATTGACACACTTTTGCTCAAACTGGCTTGAAATTAATTAAACTTTTAACCACGCTTGGAGACGCTGGGGATTGAACCCAGGACCTCATACATGCAAAGCATGCGCTCTACCACTGAGCTACATCCCCACTTGCAAAGTTGGTTATGGGAAAAATGTTTTTTGCAATATATTAATGAATTTGCTGTTAAAACCAGTAGAAGGAACTCTACAGGCCAAATTGAAACACTTTTGCTCAAACTGGTTTGAATTTAATTAAACTTTCAACCACGCTCGGAGATGCTGGGGATTGAACCAAGGACCTCATACATGCAAAGCATGCGCTCTACCACTGAGCTACATCCCCTCCTGAAAGACACGTTTGTGCCTCTGTAGAACTACAAATATTGTTAAAACCAGTAGCAGGAATTCTACAGGACCAAACTGAAACGCTTTTGCTCAAA
>CM065130.1:19497527-19502527 GCA_033026305.1 Cirrhinus molitorella | reverse complement strand
ACGCTTTTGCTCAAACTGGCTTGAAATTAATTAAACATGTAACACCGCTTGGAGATGCTGGGGATTGAACTCAGGACCTCATACATGCGAAGCATGCGCTCTACCACTGAGCTACATCCCCACTTACAAAGCTGGTCATGGGAAAAATGCTTTTTGCAATATATTAATGAATTTGCTGTTAAAAACAGCAGAAGGAACTCTACAAGACCAAATTGAAAGACTTTTGCTCAAACTGGCTTGAAATTAATTAAACTTTTAACCACGCTTGGAGATGCTGGGGATTGAACCCAGGACCTCATACATGCAAAGCATGCGCTTCACCACTGAGCTACATCCCCTTCTGAAGGAAATGTTTGTGCTTCTGTGGAACTACAAATATTGTTAAAACCAGTAGCAGGAACTCTACAAGTCCAAATTGACACACTTTTGCTCAAACTGGCTTGAAATTAATTAAACTTTTAACCACGCTTGGAGATGCTGGGGATTGAACCCAGGACCTCATACATGCAAAGCATGCGCTCTACCACTGAGCTACATCCCCTCCTGAAAGGCACGTTTGTGCCTCTGTAGAACTACAAATATTGTTAAAACCAGTAGCAGGAATTCTACAGGACCAAACTGAAACGCTTTTGCTCAAACTGGCTTGAAATTAATTAAACATGTAACACCGCTTGGAGATGCTGGGGATTGAACCCAGGACCTCATACATGCGAAGCATGCGCTCTACCACTGAGCTACATTCCCACTTACAAAGCCGGTCATGGGAAAAATGCTTTTTGCAATATATTAATGAATTTGCTGTTAAAAAGAGCAGAAGGAACTCTACAAGACCAAATTGAAACACTTTTGCTCAAACTGGCTTGAAATTAATTAAACTTTTAACCACGCTTGGAGATGCTCGGGATTGAACCCAGGACCTCATACATGCAAAGCATGCGCTCTACCACTGAGCTACATCCCCTCCTGAAAAACACGTTTGTGCCTCTGTAGAACTACAAATATTGTTAAAACCAGTAGCAGGAATTCTACACGACAAAACTGAAACACTTTTGCTCAAACTGGCTTGAAAGTAATTAAACATGTAACACCACTTGGAGATGCTGGGGATTGAACCCAGGACCTCATACATGCGAAGCATGCGCTCTACCACTGAGCTACATCCCCTTCTGTAGGAAATTTTTGTGCTTCTGTAGAACTACAAATATTGTTAAAACCAGTAGAAGGAACTCTACAAGACCAAATTGACACACTTTTGCTCAAACTGGCTTGAAATTAATTAAACTTTTAACCACATTTGGAGATGCTGGGGATTGAACCCAGGACCTCATACATGCAAAGCATGCGCTCTACCACTGAGCTACATCCCCACTTACAAAGCTGGTCATGGGAAAAATGCTTTTTGCAATATATTAATGAATTTGCTGTTAAAAAGAGCAGAAGGAACTCTACAAGACCAAATTGAAACACTTTTGCTCAAACTGGCTTGAAATTAATTAAACTTTTAACCACGTTTGGAGATGCTGGGGATTGAACCCAGGACCTCATACATGCAAAGCATGCGCTCTACCACTGAGCTACATCCCCACTTGCAAAGTTGGTTATGGGAAAAATGTTTTTTGCAATATATTAATGAATTTGCTGTTAAAACCAGTAGAAGGAACTCTACAGGCCAAATTGAAACACTTTTGCTCAAACTGGTTTGAATTTAATTAAACTTTCAACCACGCTTGGAGATGCTGGGGATTGAACCAAGGACCTCATACATGCAAAGCATGCGCTCTACCACTGAGCTACATCCCCTCCTGAAAAACACGTTTGTGCCTCTGTAGAACTACAAATATTGTTAAAACCAGTAGCAGGAATTCTACACGACAAAACTGAAACACTTTTGCTCAAACTGGCTTGAAAGTAATTAAACATGTAACACCACTTGGAGATGCTGGGGATTGAACCCAGGACCTCATACATGCGAAGCATGCGCTCTACCACTGAGCTACATCCCCTTCTGTAGGAAATTTTTGTGCTTCTGTAGAACTACAAATATTGTTAAAACCAGTAGAAGGAACTCTACAAGACCAAATTGACACACTTTTGCTCAAACTGGCTTGAAATTAATTAAACTTTTAACCACACTTGGAGATGCTGGGGATTGAACCCAGGACCTCATACATGCAAAGCATGCGCTCTACCACTGAGCTACATCCCCACTTACAAAGCTGGTCATGGGAAAAATGCTTTTTGCAATATATTAATGAATTTGCTGTTAAAAAGAGCAGAAGGAACTCTACAAGACCAAATTGAAACACTTTTGCTCAAATTGGCTTGAAATTAATTAAACTTTTAACCACGTTTGGAGATGCTGGGGATTGAACCCAGGACCTCATACATGCAAAGCACGCGCTCTACCACTGAGCTACATCCCCTCCTGAAAAACACGTTTGTGCCTCTGTAGAACTACAAATATTGTTAAAACCAGTAGCAGGAACTCTACAAGACCAAATTGACACACTTTTGCTCAAACTGGCTTGAAATTAATTAAACTTTTAACCACGCTTGGAGACGCTGGGGATTGAACCCAGGACCTCATACATGCAAAGCATGCGCTCTACCACTGAGCTACATCCCCACTTGCAAAGTTGGTTATGGGAAAAATGTTTTTTGCAATATATTAATGAATTTGCTGTTAAAACCAGTAGAAGGAACTCTACAGGCCAAATTGAAACACTTTTGCTCAAACTGGTTTGAATTTAATTAAACTTTCAACCACGCTTGGAGATGCTGGGGATTGAACCAAGGACCTCATACATGCAAAGCATGCGTTCTACCACTGAGCTACATCCCCTCCTGAAAGACACGTTTGTGCCTCTGTAGAACTACAAATATTGTTAAAACCAGTAGCAGGAATTCTACAGGACCAAACTGAAACGCTTTTGCTCAAACTGGCTTGAAATTAATTAAACATGTAACACCGCTTGGAGATGCTGGGGATTGAACTCAGGACCTGATACATGCGAAGCATGCGCTCTACCACTGAGCTACATCCCCACTTACAAAGCTGGTCATGGGAAAAATGCTTTTTGCAATATATTAATGAATTTGCTGTTAAAAAAGGCAGAAGGAACTCTACAAGACCAAATTGAAAGACTTTTGCTCAAACTGGCTTGAAATTAATTAAACTTTTAACCACGCTTGGAGATGCGGGGGATTGAACCCAGGACCTCATACATGCAAAGCATGCGCTTTACCACTGAGCTACATCCCCTTCTGAAGGAAATGTTTGTGCTTCTGTGGAACTACAAATATTGTTCAAAACCAGTAGCAGGAACTCTACAAGTCCAAATTGACACACTTTTGCTCAAACTGGCTTGAAATTAATTAAACTTTTAACCACGCTTGGAGATGCTCGGGATTGAACCCAGGACCTCATACATGCAAAGCATGCGCTCTACCACTGAGCTACATCCCCTCCTGAAAGACACGTTTGTGCCTCTGTAGAACTACAAATATTGTTAAAACCAGTAGCAGGAATTCTACAGGACCAAACTGAAACGCTTTTGCTCAAACTGGCTTGAAATTAATTAAACATGTAACACCGCTTGGAGATGCTGGGGATTGAACCCAGGACCTCATACATGCGAAGCATGCGCTCTACCACTGAGCTACATCCCCACTTACAAAGCCGGTCATGGGAAAAATGCTTTTTGCAATATATTAATGAATTTGCTGTTAAAAAGAGCAGAAGGAACTCTACAAGACCAAATTGAAACACTTTTGCTCAAACTGGCTTGAAATTAATTAAACTTTTAACCACGCTTGGAGATGCTCGGGATTGAACCCAGGACCTCATACATGCAAAGCATGCGCTCTACCACTGAGCTACATCCCCTCCTGAAAAACACGTTTGTGCCTCTGTAGAACTACAAATATTGTTAAAACCAGTAGCAGGAATTCTACACGACAAAACTGAAACACTTTTGCTCAAACTGGCTTGAAAGTAATTAAACATGTAACACCACTTGGAGATGCTGGGGATTGAACCCAGGACCTCATACATGCTAAGCATGCGCTCTACCACTGAGCTACATCCCCTTCTGTAGGAAATTTTTGTGCTTCTGTAGAACTACAAATATTGTTAAAACCAGTAGAAGGAACTCTACAAGACCAAATTGACACACTTTTGCTCAAACTGGCTTGAAATTAATTAAACTTTTAACCACACTTGGAGATGCTGGGGATTGAACCCAGGACCTCATACATGCAAAGCATGCGCTCTACCACTGAGCTACATCCCCACTTACAAAGCTGGTCATGGGAAAAATGCTTTTTGCAATATATTAATGAATTTGCTGTTAAAAAGAGCAGAAGGAACTCTACAAGACCAAATTGAAACACTTTTGCTCAAACTGGCTTGAAATTAATTAAACTTTTAACCACGTTTGGAGATGCTGGGGATTGAACCCAGGACCTCATACATGCAAAGCATGCGCTCTACCACTGAGCTACATCCCCACTTGCAAAGTTGGTTATGGGAAAAATGTTTTTTGCAATATATTAATGAATTTGCTGTTAAAACCAGTAGAAGGAACTCTACAGGCCAAATTGAAACACTTTTGCTCAAACTGGTTTGAATTTAATTAAACTTTCAACCACGCTTGGAGATGCTGGGGATTGAACCAAGGACCTCATACATGCAAAGCATGCGCTCTACCACTGAGCTACATCCCCTCCTGAAAGACACGTTTGTGCCTCTGTAGAACTACAAATATTGTTAAAACCAGTAGCAGGAATTGGACCAAACTGAAACGCTTTTGCTCAAACTGGCTTGAAATTAATTAAACATGTAACACCGCTTGGAGATGCTGGGGATTGAACCCAGGACCTCATACATGCGAAGCATGCGCTCTACCACTGAGCTACATCCCCACTTACAAAGCTGGTCATGGGAAAAATGCTTTTTGCAATATATTAATGAATTTGCTGTTAAAAACAGCAGAAGGAAC
>CM065130.1:19475027-19480027 GCA_033026305.1 Cirrhinus molitorella | reverse complement strand
CTCAAACTGGCTTGAAAGTAATTAAACATGTAACACCACTTGGAGATGCTGGGGATTGAACCCAGGACCTCATACATGCGAAGCATGCGCTCTACCACTGAGCTACATCCCCTTCTGTAGGAAATTTTTGTGCTTCTGTAGAACTACAAATATTGTTAAAACCAGTAGAAGGAACTCTACAAGACCAAATTGACACACTTTTGCTCAAACTGGCTTGAAATTAATTAAACTTTTAACCACACTTGGAGATGCTGGGGATTGAACCCAGGACCTCATACATGCAAAGCATGCGCTCTACCCTTGAGCTACATCCCCACTTACAAAGCTGGTCATGGGAAAAATGCTTTTTGCAATATATTAATGAATTTGCTGTTAAAAAGAGCAGAAGGGACTTCCGGTTAGCAACACAATGGAGTAGACGTGTTTGTCTATGCTCCCCGTCCGTTTCGTTTATTTCTGCAATTACCCCGCCGATCTTCTTTGACAAACGGCAAAAAATATCTAAATAACTTTTGAATAACAGTGTCTGTGCAAAATGGCAAGTAAAACGGCGAAAACATCTAAGAAAGAAGCCACCATGAAAGCCGAGGCGCCAGCGACATCAGGCGAGGTGAACATGGCGGCTCTAACCGACCTGCTCGAAGAGCATAGAGCGTCTTTGGCGGCCGAGTTCAAATCTGCGATCTCAACATTAGAAGTGAAACTTGACTGTGTGCAAGCTACGGTTACCGATCACGGACAGAGACTTGCCGCGCTAGAGTCTCATGCGGAGTCGCTGGACGAGCGGGTGGAACGGCTAGAAACTTCCCTTGCATCACTATCGGAGAGCAATGCAAAGCTCAAAGCAAAGGCCGCCGATCTGGAAGCGCGGAGTAGACGGAACAACATAAGGATTGTCGGAATACCTGAATCGGTAGAGGGTCCGCGGCCAACGACATTTTTTTCAGAGCTGCTTTATGAAGTTTTTGGCGATCAGATTCTGTCATCTCCCCCAGAGCTGGACCGAGCGCACAGGTCACTCACTGCTAAACCTAAACCAGGGGAGAGACCGAGAGCAGTTGTGGTCCGCTTTCATCGTTTCCAGCTAAAAGATACAGTCATTCGCGAGGCACGTAAGAAACGAGGTGAACTACAGTATCAAGGGAAACCAATCGCCATCTACGAAGATTACAGCCCTGAAGTAATGGAACAGCGGGTTCAGTATCGTGAAGTCATGGCCGAATTGTACAAACAGGGATTTAAACCGGCTCTTTTGTTTCCGGCGAGGCTTCGAATAACGACCAAAGAAGGGAGCATCAAGTGGTTTAAGACGGCAGAGGAAGGCAAGCGGTATCTGGATTCTCAATAATCTGATGTGCCTGGCATTTGTCATCGAATTCGTAAAGCGAAAATCGACCATACGTTAAATGACATCTTTTATTGGAACGATGTAAGTTGGGAGTTATATTGCTTTAATACAGATTATGGTTATCCGTCCTAAAATGACATTGTGTAGCATAAGTTCGGTTTTAACGGGTGCTAATGTCTTTGAATCGCCGTGGAAGTTTTGATGGCGTAGTCGTTGTATAATGTTACCAGAATTGTTACTAAAGAACAAGTTTCTTTCGTTGGGCTGTTAAAATATGTTTATGTATATTAGTATTATTAAAGGGGTTCAAATGTGTTATTGGGGAAATATAAGGTGTGCGGGTTAAATAAGAGTAAAAAAGGAAGTAAGGTATCCGAAGAGGTACGCAAGGTATTGTTCAGTTGTTTAGGGGGAGATAAATGGTAAGGGATTGTTGTTATTATGGGTCTTGTATTGCTGTTTTCCTTTTTTTTTTTTTTTTTTTTTTTTTTTTCCTCTTTCCCTCTCTGCATCTTTTGTCTATATCTTGGCTTTCCATCACATGGATCAGAGTCTTGCAGTAGTAATTCATGAGTCAAATGGCTGGTAATACAACAAGATCAAACATGAATATTCGTTTTATCTCTTGGAATGTAAAAGGTTTAAATAATATTGTTAAGACCAAAAAAGTTCTTTCACATTTACAGTCCCTTAAGGGAGATATAATTTTTTTACAAGAAACTCATCTTCGCACTTCAGATGTGTCTCGTATTAAAAGTGCATGGATCAGTCACTGTTTTCACTCTAAATTTAGTGCAAAGGCAAGAGGGGCAGCGATTCTTGTACACAAGAACATTGCTTTTGAACCAGAGTCAGTGGTCTCAGATTCGAACGGTCGTTATGTGATTGTGTCTGGAATTTTGCAAACAATCCCAGTTGTTTTAGCATGTATATATGGTCCCAACTGGGACAATGATACATTTTTTGCTCATTTTTTTTCTGTGCTCCCTAATCTTGATAGTCACCACATAATTATAGGTGGAGATTTTAATTTGGTTCAAAATACAACATTGGACAGATCTTCTTCAAAACCGGCCACATTGTCCAACTCTGCTAGGCTTTTAGAGTCATATACTAAACAGATTGGTCTGTCGGATCCCTGGAGATCTAAATTTCCAACTAGCAAAGTTTTCTCTTTTTTTTCACATGTTCACCATTCATATTCACGGATTGATTTTTTTCTTTTAGATAACAGAATGATGTACTCTGTCAATTCTTGTGAATACCATAGTATAGTCATTTCTGATCATGCCCCCACCACTTTGGATTTAAGATTCCCACAAGCCAGGACCTATTTTAAACCATGGAGATTTAGTTCACATTTACTTTCTGATAACAATTTCAAAGATTTCCTCACATCTCATATAAATCTATATTTTGAAATAAATGACAATAAGTCTGTTAGCAGTAATACGTTGTGGGAGGCATTTAAGTCTTATATGCGAGGACAGATAATTTCATATGTCTGTCAGTTGAGGAGATCTGAGAATTCCAAGCAGGCAGAAATATCAGACCAACTTTTGAAACTAGACCTCCAATACTCTATGAGCCCTTCACCTTCAATTTACAAAAAACGGCTTCAACTTCAGTCAGAGTACAATTTACTTTTAACTCATAAAGTTGAAAAGCAACTGTTGAGTGCCAAGCAACAGTTTTTTGAATTTGGTGAAAAAGCTGGCAAATTACTCGCATTTCAATCTCGGACTGTCCGCGCATCCAGACTAATCAGCAAAATTAAATCTGCTAAGGGTGACATAGTTTCCAACCCAGAGGAAATTAATTCTATTTTTTCAGAATATTACACAGAACTTTACTCCTCGGAATGCGATGTAAACATATGGAGTGACTCAAACCCCTTTGATCAATTAATTTTCCCTTGCGTAAATGACAGCTCCACAAATGATTTGGGTAGGCCTGTGTCTATCAAGGAAGTACAAGAGGCAATTAATGCGCTTCAAAATGGTAAATCCCCTGGCCCTGATGGCTTTACCATTGAATTTTTTAAGACATTTTCTTCTATCCTAGCTCCAATTTTACAAAGAGTATATAATGAGGCCTTTCATTCAGGGGGGCTACCAACGACCATGTCTGAGGCATCCATTTCATTGTTACTAAAGAAAGATAAAGATCCGCTGCTTTGCAGTAGTTACAGGCCAATTTCATTATTAAATGTGGATTTTAAAATCCTATCTAAGATTCTTGCCCTTCGTCTTCAGCAAGTGTTGCCTGCTGTTATTTCCCCTGACCAGACAGGCTTCATGACTGGTAGACATTCTTTTTATAATACCAGAAGACTATTTAATACTATTCTTTCTTCAAGTTCTGACATTGCTGAGGTCATACTGTCTCTCGATGCCGAGAAGGCATTCGATAGGGTTGAATGGGGGTATTTGTTTTTCATTCTTAGTAAATTTGGTTTCAGTTCAAATTTTATAGCATGGATTCGATTATTATATTCCTCCCCCGTTGCATCTGTACACACCAATGCAACACATTCTAAATCCTTTCCCCTGCGCCGAGGTACACGCCAAGGTTGTCCCCTTTCGCCTCTATTATTTGCATTGGCTATAGAGCCATTGGCCATTTGGCTGCGAAATGAGCAGAAGTTTGAAGGCATTACCCGATTTGGAACCTCTTATAAACTGTCCCTCTATGCAGATGACCTTCTTTTATATATAACTAACCCTGAGTCATCACTACCACCAATCCTTAAAATTTTTGATTTGTTTGGCAAATTTTCTGGTTACAAATTAAATATTCAAAAGAGTGAAATGTTCCCAATCAATGCAGCAGCTGAAACGCTGTCAAAATGTCCTTTGCCATTTAAGTGGGCTCAGGAAGGTTTCAGATATTTAGGTGTTTTCATCACTAAATCAGTCACAGGTATTTTCAGGAAAAATTTTAATTCTTTGCTAGATGTTTATAAGGAAAGTATACAGAGATGGTCTTCTCTTCCGTTATCGCTAATTGGCCGTATTAATTTGGTTAAAATGACAATTTTGCCCAAATTTTTATACTACTTTCAGCATATACCCATTTATATTAACAAGTCTTTTTTTGTCACTTTGAATCAGATAACTAGTTCTTTTTTGTGGAGTGGCAAATATGCACGGATAAGAAGAAAGGTTCTCGAACTTCCAAAATCAAAAGGTGGGCTTGCCTTACCAAATTTTCAACAGTATTATTGGGCCTGTAATATTAACAAGCTTTTGTATTGGACTAACACTTTAAAAGTTTCTGAATATCCAATCTGGGCACAAATAGAATTGTCATCCTCAAAATTTTCCCTTCATTCAGTGATTTGCTCTCAGCTTCCTATAAAGAGTAAAAATGTTTCAGACAGTTTAGTAGTGACAAATACTCTTAAAATATGGGTTAATTTCAGAAAACATTTTGGATTAGTCAGTCCGTCAACTCTTGCACCTATAGTAAACCATTTATCTTTTCTACCATCATGTTCTGATTCAGCTTTTCGCGACTGGTCTTCTAGAGGTCTTTGTATAATAAAGGACTTGTATGAAAATGGTGTATTCTTATCTTTTTCAAAATTGTCTGGAAAGTTTAATCTTCCTAAAACCCATCTTTTTCGCTTCTTTCAGGTCAGACATTTTGT
>CM065130.1:19450027-19452527 GCA_033026305.1 Cirrhinus molitorella | reverse complement strand
ACATCCCCACTTACAAAGCCGGTCATGGGAAAAATGCTTTTTGCAATATATTAATGAATTTGCTGTTAAAAACAGCAGAAGGAACTCTACAAGACCAAATTGAAAGACTTTTGCTCAAACTGGCTTGAAATTAATTAAACTTTTAACCACGCTTGGAGATGCTGGGGATTGAACCCAGGACCTCATACATGCAAAGCATGCGCTTTACCACTGAGCTACATCCCCTTCTGAAGGAAATGTTTGTGCTTCTGTGGAACTACAAATATTGTTAAAACCAGTAGCAGGAACTCTACAAGACCAAATTGACACACTTTTGCTCAAACTGGCTTGAAATTAATTAAACTTTCAACCACGCTTGGAGATGCTGGGGATTGAACCAAGGACCTCATACATGCAAAGCATGCGCTCTACCACTGAGCTACATCCCCTCCTGAAAGACACGTTTGTGCCTCTGTAGAACTACAAATATTGTTAAAACCAGTAGCAGGAATTCTACAGGACCAAACTGAAACGCTTTTGCTCAAACTGGCTTGAAATTAATTAAACATGTAACACCGCTTGGAGATGCTGGGGATTGAACGCAGGACCTCATACATGCGAAGCATGCGCTCTACCACTGAGCTACATCCCCACTTACAAAGCTGGTCATGGGAAAAATGCTTTTTGCAATATATTAATGAATTTGCTGTTAAAAACAGCAGAAGGAACTCTACAAGACCAAATTGAAAGACTTTTGCTCAAACTGGCTTGAAATTAATTAAACTTTTAACCACGCTTGGAGATGCTGGGGATTGAACCCAGGACCTCATACATGCAAAGCATGCGCTTTACCACTGAGCTACATCCCCTTCTGAAAGAAATGTTTGTGCTTCTGTGGAACTACAAATATTGTTAAAACCAGTAGCAGGAATTCTACAAGACCAAATTGACACACTTTTGCTCAAACTGGCTTGAAATTAATTAAACTTTTAACCACGCTTGGAGATGCTGGGGATTGAACCCAGGACCTCATACATGCAAAACATGCGCTCTACCACTGAGCTACATCCCCTCCTGAAAGACACGTTTGAACCTCTGTAGAACTACAAATATTGTTAAAACCAGTAGCAGGAATTCTACAGGACCAAAGTGAAACGCTTTTGCTCAAACTGGCTTGAAATTAATTAAACATGTAACACCGCTTGGAGATGCTGGGGATTGAACCCAGGACCTCATACATGCGAAGCATGCGCTCTACCACTGAGCTACGTCCCCACTTACAAAGCCGGTCATGGGAAAAATGCTTTTTGCAATATATTAATGAATTTGCTGTTAAAAAGAGAAGAAGGAACTCTACAAGACCAAATTGAAACACTTTTGCTCAAACTGGCTTGAAATTAATTAAACTTTTAACCACGTTTGGAGATGCTGGGGATTGAACCCAGGACCTCATACATGCAAAGCATGCGCTCTACCACTGAGCTACATCCCCTCCTGAAAAACACGTTTGTGCCTCTGTAGAACTACAAATATTGTTAAAACCAGTAGCAGGAATTCTACAGGACCAAACTGAAACACTTTTGCTCAAACTGGCTTGAAATTAATTAAACTTTTAACCACGCTTGGAGATGCTGGGGATTGAACCCAGGACCTCATACATGCAAAGCATGCGCTCTACCACTGAGCTACATCCCCTCCTGAAAGATACGTTTGTGCCTCTGTAGAACTACAAATATTGTTAAAACCAGTGGCAGGAATTCTACAGGACCAAACTGAAACGCTTTTGCTCAAACTGGCTAGAAATTAATTAAACATGTAACACCGCTTGGAGATGCTGGGGATTGAACCCAGGACCTCATACATGCGAAGCATGCGCTCTACCACTGAGCTACATCACCACTTACAAAGCCGGTCATGGGAAAAATGCTTTTTGCAATATATTAATGAATTTGCTGTTAAAAAGAGCAGAAGGAACTCTACAAGACCAAATTGAAAGACTTTTGCTCAAACTGGCTTGAAATTAATTAAACTTTTAACCACGCTTGGAGATGCTCGGGATTGAACCCAGGACCTCATACATGCAAAGCATGCGCTCTACCACTGAGCTACATCCCCTCCTGAAAAACACGTTTGTGCCTCTGTAGAACTACAAATATTGTTAAAACCAGTAGCAGGAATTCTACACGACAAAACTGAAACACTTTTGCTCAAACTGGCTTGAAAGTAATTAAACATGTAACACCACTTGGAGATGCTGGGGATTGAACCCAGGACCTCATACATGCGAAGCATGCGCTCTACCACTGAGCTACATCCCCTTCTGTAGGAAATTTTTGTGCTTCTGTAGAACTACAAATATTGTTAAAACCAGTAGAAGGAACTCTACAAGACCAAATTGACACACTTTTGCTCAAACTGGCTTGAAATTAATTAAACTTTTAACCACACTTGGAGATGCTGGGGATTGAACCCAGGACCTCATACATGCAAAGCATGCGCTCTACCACTGAGCTACATCCCC
>CM065130.1:19405027-19412527 GCA_033026305.1 Cirrhinus molitorella | reverse complement strand
ATGCGCTCTACCACTGAGCTACATCCCTTTCTGAAAGAAATGTTTGTGCTTCTATGGAACTACAAATATTGTTAAAACCAGTAGCAGGAAATCTACAAGACCAAATTGACACACTTTTACTCAAACTGGCTTGAAATAAATTAAACTTTTAACCATGCTTGGAGATGCTGGGGATTGAACCCAGGACCTCATACATGCAAAGCATGCGCTCTACCACTGAGCTACATCCCCTCCTGAAAGACACGTTTGTGCCTCTGTAGAACTACAAATATTGTTAAAACCAGTAGCAGGAATTCTACAGGACCAAACTGAAACGCTTTTGCTCAAACTGGCTTGAAATTAATTAAACATGTAACACCGCTTGGAGATGCTGGGGATTGAACCCAGGACCTCATACATGCGAAGCATGCGCTCTACCACTGAGCTACATCCCCACTTACAAAGCTGGTCATGGGAAAAATGCTTTTTGCAATATATTAATGAATTTGCTGTTAAAAACAGCAGAAGGAACTCTACAAGACCAAATTGAAAGACTTTTGCTCAAACTGGCTTGAAATTAATTAAACTTTTAACCGCGCTTGGAGATGCTGGGGATTGAACCCAGGACCTCATACATGCAAAGCATGCGCTCTACCACTTTTTTTTTTTTTTTTTTTTATTGAAGAAATTTCATCATACAATTCTTAAACATGTATTTCACATGTACATGTCTTTAAATTACAAAGAATACATCACAACATCACCAATATACACGTAAAAATTGCATTAAAAGAACATATCAATGAAATTTCAAACAATAAAAATCACAAAACCTTTTAAAATTGAGACTAAAAAACTAGAAAAATAAATCACTTCCAGGTACATTCCATGCCAACTCTTTTAAAACCCCACAAACTTGTGGAGTAAAAACATGATAAAAAGCATCCAACATATTTTCACATTTAAAATACACATACAGATTTCCCATATACACTTCTGTTTTTCTTTTAAACACAGTCCAGACATCCAACACATTTTTTTCTTTTTTAGCCACAGTTCTTCTCTCCCATATTGCACTTTTCATTAACATTACCCACAGATTTATAAACTTTTTGTTTCGACACTTCTTTTCCCAACCAAACATGACCACTCTGTTCCATTCCATTACATTTTCATCCCACTCCACAGTTAAATCTTTAATCACACATTTACATTTCCTTAAAAAACCCTCCAATTGTTTACAGTATAAAAACATATGTAAAATTCCCTCTTCCTTTTCTTGACACACTTTACACATGGCATTTTGTTCTAGACCAATTTTATTTAAAATAGACTCCGTAAAAACTACTTTATGTCTTATAAAATACTCCAAACATTCTAACTTTGTTTCCACACATCTTCCCCTCAGATTTCTCCATATACACTCTTCTTTTAAGCCTTTGAATTTTTTCACCCAGTACTTATTAACAATTGGTTCTTTAAAAACACCATCTCTAAACACACAATAAAAACTTTTAACTGTACATTCTTTAAAATCACATAATTTTTCCCCCAGTTTCACATGAATGTTTCTCCCCTTTGGCTCTTCTTCCATGTTTTCAATTCTCTTTATCCACTCTTGAGGTACAGCATTCTTAATTACATCATACTTGTTTATTATCTCTTGTCTGTTATAATCCTCCTTTGCCTCCTCCATCACATCCACAATGTATTGCGTTGGCAAAAATCCCTCTTTAAATTCATATAAAACATCTCTGACTTTCCTGATTCCCACATCCCACCATTTTTTGAAAAAAATCTCCTTTCCCTGATTTAAAATACAGTTGTTTAAGAATAAAGGCTGATTTAAAATGCTCTCTCTACCTTGTGGCTTAAAATGCACATTAACTAAAAATTTGCCCCATGCCTCCATCATTTCTTTATAAAAATTGGGCAACCCCTCCGCCATCCATTTTTTTGTTTTCATCCACAGAATGTTGTCCCCCAAATTAAAATGACTACACTCACTTAAAAAGTACCCCATTGTTCTTTTCCATGCCGCTTTGTTTTCTTCGTCAAAGTACTTTTTTACTATTTTCACCCTCAAACTGTTCTTTCTTTGTTCAACATCCATTAACCCCAGTCCTCCCTTCCCCACTGCTCCTATTATAGTGTTGTATGCTATTCTTGGCGGCTTCCCTTCCCATAAAAAGTCTAAAAAGCATTTTTTCAGCCTTTTTTCTACCCACAACGGCATAGATGACACATATAAAATATACCACAATTTAGAAACCATTAAAACATTAAGAACTAAAACCTTCCCTTTCAAAGTTAACGTTCTCAATTTCCAAAAAATCAGTCTTCTTTCAATCCCTCCTAAAACTTCCTCCCACATGCTTTCTTCTGCTTTCTTTTCATCTCTCCCCATTAAAACACCTAAAATCTTTATTTCTTTAGATTCTTTAAAGGTAAAATGCTCCGTTAAAACACCTGCCCCTCCAAACCTCATATATACCGTTTTGTCCTCATTTACTTTAGCCCCTGATCCCCTACAATACTTTTGAACAATTTCCATTGTTTTTTTTACACTCTCCAAATCATTTAAAAATAATGTTGTGTCATCCGCGTATTGAAAAATTTTATTTTCTCCTCCCTCGACCCCTATCCCTTTTATTCCCGCTTCGTGTTTAACAGTTAGTCCCAAAGGTTCTGCAACTAAAGAATATAAAAGAGCTGACAACGGGCATCCTTGTCTTATTGACCTAGTAATTTTAAAACACTGTGTTAAAAACCCATTACATTTAATTTTTGTTATTGCACCTTTGTATAAAATCTTAATCCATTTCACAAAATTTTCTCCAAAACCGAAACTTTCTAAAATATCAAATAAAAAAATATGCTCCACCCTGTCAAAAGCTTTCTCGAAATCTAAACTAATGATAAAACCATCTTTTCTTTTTCCATGCATGTATCGTATCATATCTTTTATACTAATAGTTGTATCTGCTATGTCTCTTCCTTTCACTCCGTACACTTGGTTAGTTTTAATTATACTCGGCATAACTTCCTTTAGTCTATTGGCTAAAATTTTTGATAAAATCTTTAGATCAGTATTCAGCATTGTAATCGGTCGGTAGTTCTTTAAATCTGTCTTCTCTCCTTTTCTCTTGTATATCAACTTCATTAAACCCATTCCCATTCTTGGATTTAATTCTCCTTTGTTAAAAACATCTACATATACTTCTTTTAAAATGCTAGTTAAAAAATCTTTAAAAACTATGTAAAATTCACTCCCCAAACCATCTATACCTGGACTTTTCTTTTTGTTCAATTCACTTATTGCTCTTTTTATCTCTTCTTCTCTTAACTCCTCGTCACACTCTTTTTTGTCTACTTCTCCTACTGTTGCTTCTATTTGCTTCAGTAACTCAAATTTCTCTTCTTCCCTCACCCCCTCTGCACTAAACAAGTTCTCATAGTATGCTTTTATTTCTTTTAAAATTTCCTCATTTGTTTCCACAACTATACCGTTTTCCCCTCTTATTTCTTTAATCATTTCAGCTTTCCCTCTTCTTTTTTCTAGATCGAAGAAAAATTTTGTACATTTTTCACCTTCCACGGTATATTTGGCTTTACTTCTTAGTCTCGCACCTGCATATTTTTCCTCTTCCATTTCTTTCAATATTCCCTCCAACTCCTTTATTTTTTGTATATCTTTTCCATTCTCATTTAGTTCTTTTTCCAATTTTTCTTTTATTTCTCTCTCCTTATTCTTCTTACTTCTCTGTATTGACTTACAGTACTTTATTGTGAATTTTTTTACTAAATATTTAACATTTTCCCACCATATTCTTTTATCTTCAGTGTACATTTCATTCTCCTTTTCTTTTTCAATAATTTCTTTAACACTTAACACATAATCCTCATTCTTCAAAACCTCTGTATTTAAAATCCATACCCCAGGCCCTCTTTTCACAGAACTCCAATCTACTTGCATAAAAACTAATTTATGATCACTTAAGCTTGATTCTTCATATTCAATTTGACCGATAAAACCCTCGATGTTCCTTGTGCATAAAATAAAATCAATTCTTGTTTTACACATGAAATTCCCCACTAATTGCCTCCTTGAATATTCTTTCTTTTTTTCGTTTCTTTCTCTCCATACATCTATTATATTATTTTCTTCCATTAGTGCTTTTAATTCTTTTCTCCCTGTATCACTTTTAAAAACCATTCCTTCAGCCATATCCTGTTTACTAAAAACTGTATTAAAATCCCCCATCAATATTATTCCTTTATAATTCTTTACAACATTCCTTAAAACATTAAAAAACTCTTTCTTTTCCTTCTCCTCCACTGGTGCATGTACATTTACTAAAATCAAAACTCTTCCTTCATAATTCATCTCAACTGCTATACATTTCCCCTCCTTGTCTTTATACACAACTTTGCTTACATTAAAAACATCATCTTTCATTAAAAAAGCCACACCTCTCCCCAACCTCCCATCTCCGTTATTGTATAAAATGCCTCCTTCCCATTTCTTTTTATAGTCAATCATAATATTTTCCCTCCAATTTGTTTCTTGTAATGCAATTATGTCTTCTCTTTTACATTTTTCTTGGACCTTTTCAAATTTTCTCATGTCCATCAGTCCCCTTGCATTAAAAGTAACACAACTTAAAACCATTAAAAGAATAAAAAATAAATATTTAAAAACCATTATTCATCATTTTCTCCCTCCAGTCCCCTTAACACATCATATCTGTTAGACTCTGTCATGATCTTTTTTCTTGCACCTTCCAAATTTGGTTTTACCTTCAAAGTTCTCCTTCTTCTTTGACCTCTCCCCTCTCTGCCTTTGTCCATCTTTATTTCTTCTTCACTGTCCATTTCTTTACTTTGCTCCATCCTTCCTTGTGCAACTCTCTCCACATTTCCCAGAAAAGCATTAAAACTGTCCGATCTTTCCGTTTCTGTCCCTTGAATGTCCTGTGTCATTGTATCTTCATTATCCTTTTGTCCTTCCTCTCTGTCGCTTGTTGCTCCTTCCGTTTCTTTTTGTTGTTGTCCTTCATCCTCTTGTCCTTCATCAGTTTGTCTTTCCTCCTCGTTGCTTCTTTCATGCACTTGCCCGTTCACCTGTTCTACCCCACCTCTTTCCTCCTCATCTATCCAACACTCACACTTATTTAAAAACTTTTGGCACTCCGGGCACCTAACGGTATTGCAGTCGCGTGCAAAGTGTCCCCTTTCCTCACACTTGTAGCACTTGAAGTCTGGGCAATCTTTCAACAGGTGATCCGGGCTCATGCACAGCCGACAAGTCTTCACCTGATGGCTGTGCATTACCCGGAAGTACTGTGGCCCTTCTGCTGTTTCCAGCTTCGTGCTGTAGGGCAGGGAAATCACTTCCCTAGGGAAACGCACTTTAGCAAATCTTGTTCCATCCTCCACGTTAGTGCCCGGATATAGCCTTCTTTTAATTTTTGAAATAGGCCAAACCCCCCAACCCTCCAATTTACCTAAAATAGCTTCATCTTCAAGGTAAACGGGCAAATGCATGAAAGAAACAACGTAATCTCGATTCTGCAGTTTTTTAACTTCACACTCAGTTCCTTTTATTGTAAGCCCATCCATGAGTTCATCACACATTTCCTCCTTTTCCAGTGTCAGTTCATACTCCTTCCCTTGCCTTGGTCTCACTGCTAAAATTCCTCCTCCTCCAATTCGCTCCGTTACCGCCTTAATAATATCCATTGCTTTTGCATCATCCGCCCCTTCCACATTTATAATCACTGTCGCCTCTTTCAAGTACTTTCTTTTTTCCAAACCATTTCCATCTTTTCCGACTCGTTGTCGTTTATCCAGTCCAGTATCATTTGCCGTGCGTGGTCCTCCTGCCAGTCCATTGTCGTTTGCCTTGCGTGGTCCTCCTGCCAGTCCAGTGTCGTTTGCCATACGTGGTCCTCCTGCCAGTCCAGTATCGTTTGCCGTGCGTGTCTCTCTGATCAGTCCAGTGTCGTAATCCATTAATCCGTCCGTAGAAAAAAGACAAAAACAAAATGAAAAAAAAGAATAAAAAATAAAACTAAAAGAAAAAAAGGATTAACCACCCTCCAGCCAGCACAAAGCTGCTGTTGGGTGGTTTAATAACTGAAAAAATAAACAGAAAAACTAACTTAAATTAAATAAAACAAAACAAACCAAACACAAACAACACAAAATGGAGGAGAGCCTTCCTCTCCCAACTACTGCCACGTCACTTCCTGTTGCTCTCTAGCGCCTCAGGTGGTGGTATGGCCGTAATTCTACAGGACCAAACTGAAACGCTTTTGCTCAAACTGGCTTGAAATTAATTAAACTTTTAACCACGCTTGGAGATGCTGGGGATTGAACCCAGGACCTCATACATGCAAAGCATGCGCTCTACCACTGAGCTACATCCCCACTTGCAAAGTTGGTTATGGGAAAAATGTTTTTTGCAATATATTAATGAATTTGCTGTTAAAACCAGTAGAAGGAACTCTACAGGCCAAATTGAAACACTTTTGCTCAAACTGGTTTGAATTTAATTAAACTTTCAACCACGCTTGGAGATGCCGGGGATTGAACCAAGGACCTCATACATGCAAAGCATGCGCTCTACCACTGAGCTACATCCCCTCCTGAAAGACACGTTTGTGCCTCTGTAGAACTACAAATATTGTTAAAACCAGTAGCAGGAATTCTACAGGACCAAACTGAAACGCTTTTGCCCAAACTGGCTTGAAATTAATTAAACATGTAACACCGCTTGGAGATGCTGGGGATTGAACCCAGGACCTCATACATGCAAAGCATGCGCTCTACCACTGAGCTACATCCCCACTTGCAAAGCTGGTTATGGGAAAAATGTTTTTTGCAATATATTAATGAATTTGCTGTTAAAATCAGTAGAAGGAACTCTACAGGCCAAATTGAAACACTTTTGCTCAAACTGGTTTGAATTTAATTAAACTTTCAACCACGCTTGGAGATGCTGGGGATTGAACCCAGGACCTCATACATGCAAAGCATGCGCTCTACCACTGAGCTACATCCCCTTCTGAAAGAAATGTTTGTGCTTCTATGGAACTACAAATATTGTTAAAACCAGTAGCAGGAAATCTACAAGACCAAATTGACACACTTTTACTCAAACTGGCTTGAAATAAATTAAACTTTTAACCATGCTTGGAGATGCTGGGGATTGAACCCAGGACCTCATACATGCAAAGCATGCGCTCTACCACTGAGCTACATCCCCTCCTGAAAGACACGTTTGTGCCTCTGTAGAACTACAAATATTGTTAAAACCAGTAGCAGGAATTCTACAGGACCAAACTGAAACGCTTTTGCTCAAACTGGCTTGAAATTAATTAAACATGTAACACCGCTTGGAGATGCTGGGGATTGAACCCAGGACCTCATACATGCGAAGCATGCGCTCTACCACTGAGCTACATCCCCACTTACAAAGCTGGTCATGGGAAAAATGCTTTTTGCAATATATTAATG
>CM065130.1:19365027-19372527 GCA_033026305.1 Cirrhinus molitorella | reverse complement strand
CCAGTAGCAGGAATTCTACAGGACCAAACTGAAACACTTTTGCTCAAACTGGCTTGAAATTAATTAAACATGCAACACCACTTGGAGATGCTGGGGATTGAACCCAGGACCTCATACATGCGAAGCATGCGCTCTACCACTGAGCTACATCCCCTTCTGTAGGAAATTTTTGTGCTTCTGTAGAACTACAAATGTTGTTAAAACCAGTAGAAGGAACTCTACAGGCCAAATTGAAACACTTTTGCTCAAACTGGTTTGAATTTAATTAAACTTTTAACCACGCTTGGAGACGCTGGGGATTGAACCCAGGACCTCATACATGCAAAGCATGCGCTCTACCACTGAGCTACATCCCCTTCTGAAAGAAATGTTTGTGCTTCTGTGGAACTACAAATATTGTTAAAACCAGTAGCAGGAACTCTACAAGACCAAATTGACACACTTTTGCTCAAACTGGCTTGAAATTAATTAAACTTTTAACCACGCTTGGAGATGCTGGGGATTGAACCCAGGACCTCATACATGCAAAGCATGCGCTCTACCACTGAGCTACATCCCCACTTGCAAAGTTGGTTATGGGAAAAATGTTTTTTGCAATATATTAATGAATTTGCTGTTAAAACCAGTAGAAGGAACTCTACAGGCCAAATTGAAACACTTTTGCTCAAACTGGTTTGAATTTAATTAAACTTTCAACCACGCTTGGAGATGCTGGGGATTGAACCAAGGACCTCATACATGCAAAGCATGCGCTCTACCACTGAGCTACATCCCCTCCTGAAAGACACGTTTGTGCCTCTGTAGAACTACAAATATTGTTAAAACCAGTAGCAGGAATTCTACAGGACCAAACTGAAACGCTTTTGCTCAAACTGGCTTGAAATTAATTAAACATGTAACACCGCTTGGAGATGCTGGGGATTGAACCCAGGACCTCATACATGCAAAGCATGCGCTCTACCACTGAGCTACATCCCCTCCTGAAAGATACGTTTGTGCCTATGTAGAACTACAAATATTGTTAAAACCAGTAGCAGGAATTCTACAGGACCAAACTGAAACACTTTTGCTCAAACTGGCTTGAAATTAATTAAACATGCAACACCACTTGGAGATGCTGGGGATTGAACCCAGGACCTCATACATGCGAAGCATGCGCTCTACCACTGAGCTACATCCCCTTCTGTAGGAAATTTTTGTGCTTCTGTAGAACTACAAATGTTGTTAAAACCAGTAGAAGGAACTCTACAGGCCAAATTGAAACACTTTTGCTCAAACTGGTTTGAATTTAATTAAACTTTTAACCACGCTTGGAGACGCTGGGGATTGAACCCAGGACCTCATACATGCAAAGCATGCGCTCTACCACTGAGCTACATCCCCTTCTGAAAGAAATGTTTGTGCTTCTGTGGAACTACAAATATTGTTAAAACCAGTAGCAGGAACTCTACAAGACCAAATTGACACACTTTTGCTCAAACTGGCTTGAAATTAATTAAACTTTTAACCACGCTTGGAGATGCTGGGGATTGAACCCAGGACCTCATACATGCAAAGCATGCGCTCTACCACTGAGCTACATCCCCACTTGCAAAGTTGGTTATGGGAAAAATGTTTTTTGCAATATATTAATGAATTTGCTGTTAAAACCAGTAGAAGGAACTCTACAGGCCAAATTGAAACACTTTTGCTCAAACTGGTTTGAATTTAATTAAACTTTCAACCACGCTTGGAGATGCTGGGGATTGAACCAAGGACCTCATACATGCAAAGCATGCGCTCTACCACTGAGCTACATCCCCTCCTGAAAGACACGTTTGTGCCTCTGTAGAACTACAAATATTGTTAAAACCAGTAGCAGGAATTCTACAGGACCAAACTGAAACGCTTTTGCTCAAACTGGCTTGAAATTAATTAAACATGTAACACCGCTTGGAGATGCTGGGGATTGAACCCAGGACCTCATACATGCGAAGCATGCGCTCTACCACTTTTTTTTTTTTTTTTTTTATTGAGGAAATTTCATCATACAATTCTTAAACATGTATTTCACATGTAAATGTCTTTAAATTACAAAGAATACATCACAACATCACCAATATACACGTAAAAAGTGCATTAAAAGAACATATCAATGAAATTTCAAACAATAAAAATCACAAAACCTTTTAAAATTGAGACTAAAAAACTAGAAAAATAAATCACTTCCAGGTACATTCCATGCCAACTCTTTTAAAACCCCACAAACTTGTGGAGTAAAAACATGATAAAAAGCATCCAACATATTTTCACATTTAAAATACACATACAGATTTCCCATATACACTTCTGTTTTTCTTTTAAACACAGTCCAGACATCCAACACATTTTTTTCTTTTTTAGCCACAGTTCTTCTCTCCCATATTGCACTTTTCATTAACATTACCCACAGATTTATAAACTTTTTGTTTCGACACTTCTTTTCCCAACCAAACATGACCACTCTGTTCCATTCCATTACATTTTCATCCCACTCCACAGTTAAATCTTTAATCACACATTTACATTTCCTTAAAAAGCCCTCCAATTGTTTACAGTATAAAAACATATGTAAAATTCCCTCTTCCTTTTCTTGACACACTTTACACATAGCATTTTGTTCTAGACCAATTTTATTTAAAATAGACTCAGTAAAAACCACTTTATGTCTTATAAAATACTCCAAACATTCCAATTTTGTCTCCACACATCTTCCTTTCATGTTTCTCCATAAAAACTCTTCTTTTAAATCTTTGAATTTTTCCACCCAGTACTTATTTACAATTGGTTCTTTAAAAACACCATCTCTAAAAACACAATAAAACATTTTTACAGTGCATTCTTTAAAATTACACAATTTTCCCCCCAGTTCCACATAGATGTTTTTCTCGGTTTGCTCTTCTTCCATACTCTCAATCCTTTTAATCCACTCTTTTGGTATTGCATTTTTGATGATTTCATATTTGTTTGTTATTTCTTTTTTACTGTATTCTTCTTTTGCCATTTCCATTGCGTCCTCAATGTATTGTGTCGGTAAAAACCCCTCTTTAAACTCATATAAAACATCTCTCACTCTGGTTATCCCCACTTCCATCCATTTCTTAAAAAATAGTTCTTTCTCTTGTTTTAAAATATTGTTATTTAAGAACAGAGGTTGATTTAAAATATTTTCTCTCCCGTGTGGATCATATTCAATGTTTGTTAAAAACTTCCCCCAGGCACTAAAAATTTCTCTATAAAACTCAGGTAAACCTTCTGTCATCCAATTTTTTGTTTTCATCCATAAAATTCCATCCCCCATGTTAAAATCACCACATTTGTTTAAAAAGTATTTCATTGTTTTCTTCCACTCACTTTTGTTCTCTTCTTGCAGGTATTTTTTCACTATTTTCACCCTCAAAGCATTTTTTCTCTGTTCTACATCCATCAATCCTAAGCCACCCTTCTCCACCACCCCTAAAATTGTGTTATATGCAATTCTTGCTGGCTTTCCCTCCCATAAAAAGTCAAGAAAACATTTCTTCAACCTCTGTTCTGTCCATAAAGGTATTTCAGATACATATAAAACATACCAAAGTTTAGAAACCATTAAAACATTCAATATTAAAACCTTCCCCTTCAAATTTAGTGTTCTCAATTTCCAAAAATGCAACCTCCTCTCTATATCTGTTACAAGCTGCTCCCACATTTCATCTCTTACTTTCCTTTCATTCTTCCCCATTAAAACTCCTAAAATCCTAATTTCTTCGACTTCCTTGAAATTAAAACAATCCGTTAAAACCATAGCTTTACCAAATCTCATATACACAGTTTTGTCCTCATTTACTTTGCTTCCCGATCCTCTACAATATTCTTTTACCACATTCATCACTTCTTTAACACTCTCTTTTCCCTTTACAATTATTGTCGTATCATCAGCATACTGAAAAACTTTTCCCTCAGCCTTATTTCCTTCAATTTCTAATCCTTCTATTGCTTCTTTTTGTTTTATAGCCAGTCCTAAAGGTTCAGATGCTAGTGAATATAAAAGCGCTGAAAGCGGACAACCCTGCCTAATTGATCTTGTGATTTTAAAACAATCTGTTAAAAACCCATTACATTTTATTTTTGTTATTGCACCCTTATATAAAATCTCAATCCATTTAATAAAATTCTCCCCAAAACCAAAACTCCTTAAAATCTCAAATAAATATCCGTGCTCAACCCTATCAAATGCTTTCTCGAAATCTATACTGATTACGTATCCTTCTTCTTTTTTTTCTTTCATATACCATATCGTGTCCCTTATACTCATTGTTATATCTGCAATATCCCTGCCTTTAACTCCATACGCTTGATTTGTTTTAATTATACTCGACATTACTTCTTTTAACCTATTTGCTAAAACCTTTGCTAAAATCTTAAGATCTGTATTCAACATCGTAATTGGCCTGTAGTTTTTTAAATCTACTTTTTCTCCTTTTCTTTTATATATCAGTTTCATTAACCCAATTCTTGTTCTTTCATTAATTTCTTCCTTTTCAAAGATTTCTTTAAAAACCTCATTTAAAATTTTAGTTAAAACATCTTTAAAACAAACATAAAATTCGGTTCCCAAACCATCTATTCCTGGACTTTTCTTTTTATTCAGCTGATTTATTGCTCTTTCAATCTCTTCTTCTCTAATTTCTTGGTCACATTCTTTTTTATCTTCCTCACTTACTTTTGCTTTTATCTGGTTCAACAGCTCCTTTTTTCCTTCCTCTTCCACCCCCCTTGCACTAAACAGATCCTCATAAAAATTCCTTATTTCTTCTAATATCTTTTTATTCCCTTCTACAATTTCTCCATTTTTCCCTCTTATTTCTTTTATCGTTTCAGCTTTCCCTCTCTTTTTTTCTAGATCAAAAAAGAACTTTGTACATTTTTCTCCCTCCACCACATATTTTGCTTTACTTCTTAACCTCGCCCCCTCATATTGTTTTTCTTCTATTTCTTTAAGTTTTCCCTCTATTTCCTTTATCTTTTGTATGTTTTTATTTTCTTTAATCAGTTCCATTTCTAAGCTTTCTTTCATTTTGTTTTCTTTGTATCTTTTGCATTTCTGTATCAGACTACAATATTTGATTGAGAATTTTTTGATTAAATACTTTACGTTCTCCCACCATAATCTCTTATCCTCTTCATACATTCCATTTTCCTTCTCTTTTTCTATAATTTCTTTAACCTTTGAAACATAATCTTCATTCTTTAAAATCTGCGTATTTAAAATCCATACTCCCGGCCCTCTTTGCATTTGACGCCAGTCCAACTTAAAAGATAAAAGCTTGTGATCGCTAAAACTGGTTTCTTCATATTTTATCTTTTCTATAAAATTCTCCATATTTCTCGTACATAAAACATAGTCAATTCTAGTTTGGCATACAAAATTCCCCACTATTTGTCTTCTTGAAAAATCTTTTTTCCTTTCATTTCTTTCCCTCCACACATCTATCATATTATTTTCATTCATTAAAGCTTTTAATTCTTTTCTTCCTGTATCCGTTTTAAAAACCATTCCTTCAGCCATATCTTGTTTACTAAAAACTGTGTTAAAATCCCCCATCATAATAATTTCTTTATACTTCTTTACAACATTTCTTAAAACATTAAAAAACTCTTTCTTTTCTTTCTCCTCCACTGGTGCATGTACATTTACTAAAATCAAATTTCCTCCTTCATATTGTGTCTCGACTACCATACATTTTCCCATCTTGTCCTTATACACAATTTTACTTACTTTAAAAACATCATCCTTCATTAAAAAAGCCACACCTCTCCCAAACCTCCCATCTCCATTATTATATAAAATACCTCCATCCCATCTCTTTTTATAATCATTCATCACATTTTCTCTCCAGTTTGTTTCTTGTAATGCAATAATGTCTTCCCTTTTACATTTTTCTTTTACTTTTTCAAACTTCCCCATGTCCATCAGACCTCTTGCATTAAAAGTAACACAACTTAAAACCATTAAAAGAAAGGAAAATAAATACTTAAAAATCATTATTCATCATTTTCTCCCTCCAGGCCCTTTAACACATCAAATCTGTTAGTCTCTGTCATAATCTTTTTTCTTGCACTTTCCAAATTTGGTTTTACCTTCAAAGCTCTCCTTCTAATTTGTCCTTTCCCCCCTCTGTCTTTGACCATGTTGTCCATCTTTATTTCTTTTTCACTGTCCGTTCCTTTGTTTTGATCCATCCTTCCTTGTCCATCCCTTTCCACATCACCCAGAAAAGTATTAAAACTGTCCGATATCTCCATTTCTGTCCATTGAGTGTCCTGCTCCATTGTTTGGTCGTTATTATTAAAATTGTCCTTTTCTCTTTCTCCTTCATCTCTGTTGCTTGCTCCCCCTTCAGTTTCTTTTTGCTGTGGTCCTTCCTCCTCTTGTTCTTCAGCAGTTGGTTCTTCCTCCTCGTTATTTCCTTCATGCACCTGTCCGTCCACCTGTTCTTCCCCTCCTCGTTCCTCTCCCTCCATCCAACATTCACATTTATTTAAAACTTCCTGACATCCCGGGCACCTGACAGCGTTGCAATCTCGTGCAAAATGTCCCCTCTCCTCACATTTGTAGCACACGAAACTTGGGCATTCTTTTAGCAAGTGATCCGGGCTCATGCACAGCCTACAGGTCTTCACCTGATGGCTGTGCATCACCCGGAAATACTGCGGCCCTTCGGCTGTCTCTAGCCGTGTGCTGTATGGCAACGATGCCACCTCTTTGGGGAACCTGACCTTTAGGAACCTTGTTCCATCCTCAATGTCAGTGCCCGGGTATCGTCTCCTTATAATTTTTGTTACAGGATCAACTCCCCATCCCTCCAATTTTTCTAAAATTTCATTATCATCCAGGTAAACGGGCAGGTGCATGAAGGAAACAACATAGTCCCTGTTTTGTAAATTTTTTACTGCACAGTCCACGCCTTTTATTTTTAATCCATCAGTTAGTTTATCACATGTTTCTTCTTTTTCCATTGTGAGTTCATATTCTTTTCCCTGTCTTGGCCTTAGCGCTAAAATTTTGCCATGTCCACATTGTTCCGTTACAGCTTTAATAATGTCCTCTGCTCTCACCTCAACCACATTCTCCACATTTACGATCACTGTAGCTTCCTTTAGATATTTCCGTTCAACAGATTTTCCACTTGCTTCTTTGTTTTTTCCATCTCCAGCTCGTAGTTGTTTTCCCAGTCCGGTGTTGTTTACCTTGCGTGTTCCTCCTGCCATTCCATTGTCGTTTGCCATTCATGTTCCTCGTGCCAGTCCAGTGTCGTTTGCCATGCGTGATCCTCGTTCCAGTCCAGTATCATTTGCCGTGCGTGGTCCTCCTGCCAGTCCATTGTCGTTTGCCTTACGTGGTCCTCCTGCCAGTCCAGTGTCGTTTGCCATGCGTGGTCCTCCTGCCAGTCCAGTATCGTTTGCCGTGCGTGTCTCTCTGATCAGTCCAGTGTCGTAATC
>CM065130.1:19040027-19357527 GCA_033026305.1 Cirrhinus molitorella | reverse complement strand
CTACAGGACCAAACTGAAACACTTTTGCTCAAACTGGCTTGAAATTAATTAAACATGTAACACCACTTGGAGATGCTGGGGATTGAACCTCGGACCGCATACATGCGAAGCATGCGCTCTACCACTGAGCTACATCCCCTTCTGAAGGAAATTTTTGTGCTTCTGTAGAACTACAAATGTTGTTAACACCAGTAGAAGGAACTCTACAGGCCAAATTGACACACTTTTGCTCAAACTGGCTTGAAATTAATTAAACATGTAACACCGCTTGGAGATGCTGGGATTGAACCCAGGATCTCATACATGCGAAGCATGCGCTTTACCACTGAGCTACATCCCCACTTACAAAGCTGGTTATGGGAAAAATGTTTTTTGCAATATATTAATTAATTTGCTGTTAAAACCAGTAGAAGGAACTCTACAGGCCAAATTGAAACACTTTTGCTCAAACTGGTTTGAATTTAATTAAACTTTTAACCACGCTTGGAGATGCTGGGGATTGAATCCAGGACCTCATACATGCAAAGCATGCGCTCTACCACTGAGCTACATCCCCTTCTGAAAGAAATGTTTGTGCTTCTATGGAACTACAAATATTGTTAAAACCAGTAGCAGGAAATCTACAAGACCAAATTGACACACTTTTACTCAAACTGGCTTGAAATTAATTAAACTTTTAACCACGCTTGGAGATGCTGGGGATTGAACCCAGGACCTCATACATGCAAAGCATGCGCTCTACCACTGAGCTACATCCCCTCCTGAAAAACACGTTTGTGCCTCTGTAGAACTACAAATATTGTTAAAACCAGTAGCAGGAACTCTACAGGACCAAACTGAAACACTTTTGCTCAAACTGGCTTGAAATTAATTAAACATGTAACACCACTTGGAGATGCTGGGGATTGAACCTCGGACCTCATACATGCAAAGCATGCGCTCTACCACTGAGCTACATCCCCTTCTGAAAGAAACGTTTGTGCTTCTGTGGAACTACAAATATTGTTAAAACCAGTAGCAGGAACTCTACAAGACCAAATTGACACACTTTTGCTCAAACTGGCTTGAAATTAATTAAACTTTTAACCACGCTTGGAGATGCTGGGGATTGAACACAGGACCTCATACATGCGAAGCATGCGCTCTACCACTGAGCTACATCCCCTTCTGAAGGAAACGTTTGTGCTTCTGTAGAACTACAAATGTTGTTAAAACCAGTAGAAGGAACTCTACAGGCCAAACTGAAACGCTTTTGCTCAAACTGGCTTGAAATTAATTAAACATGTAACACCGCTTGGAGATGCTGGGATTGAACCCAGGATCTCATACATGCGAAGCATGCGCTCTACCACTGAGCTACATCCCCACTTACAAAGCTGGTTATGGGAAAAATGCTTTTTGCAATATATTAATGAATTTGCTGTTAAAAAGAGCAGAAGGAACTCTGCAAGACCAAATTGAAACACTTTTGCTCAAACTGGCTTGAAATTAATTAAACTTTTAACCACGCTTGGAGATGTTGGGGATTGAACCCAATACCTCATACATGCAAAGCATGCGCTCTACCACTGAGCTACATCCCCTTCTGAAAGAAATGTTTGTGTTTCTATGGAACTACGAATATTGTTAAAACCAGTAGCAGGAAATCTACAAGACCAAATTGACACACTTTTACTCAAATTGGCTTGAAATAAATTAAACTTTTAACCACGCTTGGAGATGCTGGGGATTGAACCCAGGACCTCATACATGCAAAGCATGCGCTCTACCACTGAGCTAAATCCCTTCCTGAAAGACACGTTTGTGCCTCTGTAGAACTACAAATATTGTTAAAACCAGTAGCAGGAATTCTACAGGACCAAACTGAAACGCTTTTGCTCAAACTGGCTTGAAATTAATTAAACATGTAACACCGCTTGGAGATGCTGGGGATTGAACCCAGGACCTCATACATGCGAAGCATGCGCTCTACCACTGAGCTACATCCCCACTTACAAAGCTGATCATGGGAAAAATGCTTTTTGCAATATATTAATGAATTTGCTGTTAAAAACAGCAGAAGGAACTCTACAAGACCAAATTGAAAGACTTTTGCTTAAACTGGCTTGAAATTAATTAAACTCTTAACCACGCTTGGAGATGCTGGGGATTGAACCCAGGACCTCATACATGCAAAGCATGCGCTCTACCACTGTGCTACATCCCCTTCTGAAGGAAGCGTTTGTGCTTCTGTAGAACTACAAATGTTGTTAAAACCAGTAGAAGGAACTCTACAGGCCAAATTGACACACTTTTGCTCAAACTGGCTTGAAATTAATTAAACATGTAATACCACTTGGAGATGCTGGGGATTGAACCCAGGACCTCATACATGCAAAGCATGCGCTCTACCACTGAGCTACATCCCCGCCTGAAAAACACGTTTGTGCCTCTGTAGAACTACAAATATTGTTAAAACCAGTAGCAGGAACTCTACAGGACCAAACTGAAACACTTTTGCTCAAACTGGCTTGAAATTAATTAAACATGTAACACCACTTGGAGATGCTGAGGATTGAACCCAGGACCTCATACATGCGAAGCATGCGCTCTACCACTGAGCTACATCCCCTTCTGAAAGAAATTTTTGTGCTTCTGTAGAACTACAAATGTTGTTAAAACCAGTAGAAGGAACTCTACAGGCCAAATTGAAACACTTTTGCTTAAACTGGTTTGAATTTAATTAAACTTTTAACCACGCTTGGAGACGCTGGGGATTGAATCCAGGACCTCATACATGCAAAGCATGCGCTCTACCACTGAGCTACATCCCCTTCTGAAAGAAATGTTTGTTCTTCTGTGGAACTACAAATATTGTTAAAACCAGCAGCAGGAACTCTACAAGACCAAATTGACACACTTTTGCTCAAACTGGCTTGAAATTAATTAAACATGTAACACCACTTGGAGATGCTGGGGATTGAACCCAGGACCTCATACATGCGAAACATGCGCTCTACCACTGAGCTACATCCCCTTCTGAAGGAAACGTTTGTGCTTCTGTAGAACTACAAATATTGTTAAAACCAGTAGCAGGAACTCTACAGGACCAAACTGAAACGCTTTTGCTCAAACTGGCTTGAAATTAATTAAACATGTAACACCGCTTGGAGATGCTGGGATTGAACCCAGGATCTCATACATGCGAAGCATGCGCTCTACCACTGAGCTACATCCCCACTTACAAAGCTGGTTATGGGAAAAATGTTTTTTGCAATATATTAATTAATTTGCTGTTAAAACCAGTAGAAGGAACTCTACAGGCCAAATTGAAACACTTTTGCTCAAACTGGTTTGAATTTAATTAAACTTTTAACCACGCTTGGAGACGCTGGGGATTGAACCCAGGACCTCATACATGCAAAGCATGCGCTCTACCACTGAGCTACATCCCCTTCTGAAAGAAATGTTTGTGCTTCTGTGGAACTACAAATATTGTTAAAACCAGTAGCAGGAACTCTACAAGACCAAATTGACACACTTTTGCTCAAACTGGCTTGAAATTAATTAAACTTTTAACCACGCTTGGAGATGCTGGGGATTGAACCCAGGACCTCATACATGCAAAGCATGCGCTCTACCACTGAGCTACATCCCCTTCTGAAAGAAATGTTTGTGTTTCTATGGAACTACGAATATTGTTAAAACCAGTAGCAGGAAATCTACAAGACCAAATTGACACACTTTTACTCAAATTGGCTTGAAATAAATTAAACTTTTAACCACGCTTAGAGATGCTGGGGATTGAACCCAGGACCTCATACATGCAAAGCATGCGCTCTACCACTGAGCTAAATCCCTTCCTGAAAGACACGTTTGTGCCTCTGTAGAACTACAAATATTGTTAAAACCAGTAGCAGGAATTCTACAGGACCAAACTGAAACGCTTTTGCTCAAACTGGCTTGAAATTAATTAAACATGTAACACCGCTTGGAGATGCTGGGGATTGAACCCAGGACCTCATACATGCGAAGCATGCGCTCTACCACTGAGCTACATCCCCACTTACAAAGCTGATCATGGGAAAAATGCTTTTTGCAATATATTAATCAATTTGCTGTTAAAACCAGTAGAAGGAACTCTACAGGCCAAATTGAAACACTTTTGCTCAAACTGGCTTGAAATTAATTAAACTTTTAACCATGCTTGGAGATGTTGGGGATTGAACCCAGGACCTCATACATGCAAAGCATGCGCTCTACCACTGAGCTACATCCCCTTCTGAAAGAAATGTTTGTGCTGCTGTGGAACTACAAATATTGTTAAAACCAGTAGCAGGAACTCTACAGGCCAAATTGACACACTTTTGCTCAAACTGGCTTGAAATTAATTAAACATGTAACACCGCTTGGAGATGCTGGGGATTGAACCCAGGACCTCATACATGCGAAGCATGCGCTCTACCACTGAGCTACATCCCCACTTACAAAGCTGGCCATGGGAAAAATGCTTTTTGCAATATATTAATGAATTTGCTGTTAAAAAGAGCAGAAGGAACTCTACAAGACCAAATTGAAACACTTTTGCTCAAACTGGCTTGAAATTAATTAAACTTTTAACCACGCTTGGAGATGCTGGGAATTGAACCCAGGACCTCATACATGCAAAGCATGCGCTCTACCACTGAGCTACATCCCCACTTGCAAAGTTGGTTATGGGAAAAATGTTTTTTGCAATATATTAATTAATTTGCTGTTAAAACCAGTAGAAGGAACTCTACAGGCCAAATTGAAACACTTTTGCTCAAACTGGTTTGAATTTAATTAAACTTTTAACCACGCTTGGAGATGCTGGGGATTGAACCCAGGACCTCATACATGCAAAGCATGCGCTCTACCACTGAGCTACATCCCCTCCTGAAAAACACGTTTGTGCCTCTGTAGAACTACAAATATTGTTAAAACCAGTAGCAGGAATTCTACAGGACCAAACTGAAACACTTTTGCTCAAACTGGCTTGAAATTAATTAAACATGTAACACCGCTTGGAGATGCTGGGGATTGAACCCAGGACCTCATACATGCGAAGCATGCGCTCTACCACTGAGCTACATCCCCTTCTGAAGGAAACGTTTGTGCTTCTGTAGAACTACAAATGTTGTTAAAACCAGTAGAAGGAACTCTACAGGCCAAATTGACACACTTTTGCTCAAACTGGCTTGAAATTAATTAAACTTTTAACCACGCTTGGAGACGCTGGGGATTGAACCCAGGACCTCATACATGCAAAGCATGCGCTCTACCACTGAGCTACATCCCCTTCTGAAAGAAATGTTTGTGCTTCTGTGGAACTACAAATATTGTTAAAACCAGTAGCAGGACCTCTACTGGATCAAACTGAAACACTTTTGCTCAAACTGGCTTGAAATCAATTAAACATGTAACACTGCTTGGAGATGCTGGGGATTGAACCCAGGACCTCATATATGCAAAGTATGCGCTCTACCACTGAGCTACATCCCAACTCGCAAAGTTATTTTTGGGGAAATGTTTTTCCAATATATTAATGAATTAACATGAGGTTCAACATTCTAAAAAACTGGAAAGTTTTTTTTACCATCTAAGTGAAGAAAATAAAAAAATAAAAGAGACTGTCATCGATCTCCAGGCCCGTAGCATGAGAGATAACCTGGTGTTTTCAGGCATTCCGGGATTTGCCAAGGAGGACGCAGAAGCTACGGTTAAAACCTTTATCAAGACATACCTGAAGCTTCCGGAAGGCACCGTGGAAAACATCTGCCTCGAAAGAGTCCATCGGCTGGGAGCGAAGAAACTTGGAGCCCCGAGGCCGCGTCCTATTGTGGCCAAATTCGGATACTTCAAACAGAAGGAGCAGGTGAAGAGTCGCGGCAAGGAGCTGAAAGGAACAGACTTCAGCGTAAACGGCCAGTTCCCCAAAGAGATCTTGGAGCGACGCAAAGTTCTGTTCCCAATCCGACGCAATTTCATCCAGAAGGGCTCCCGAGCTGTCATCGCCGTGGACCGGATCTACGTGGACGAGCGGCTCTACCGTGACCTCAGTACCACTCCCTGGTTATATTAACATCACTCCAGATAAGAATTCGTTATTTTTTTTATTTTTCCTCTTTCCTCGCTTGCTCTTACATTTACCTCTATCTAACTATTTATGTCAACTCGCTAATATAACTCGATTTCATAACAAACACGATACCGTCAGTCTCCGCAGCGTTTAAATGTTGTTGCAATGTTTTCGTTTCTGTCAAGTTTTTACTTGCATCCCTCCCTGCTTGCTTTTTTGTATGTCTTTCTCCTTTCTAGCTCCTCTCATAGCACCGATCGCCTGCTTTCTTACTCACACACACACAACACCCTATATCTTTATATATCTGCACGGCACGACCAAGTACATATACACACACAAACGCACACAAACATGGAAAACATACTCGCACACAAACACATATAAGCCCGCTTATATCTCACTTAATTGAGCATCACACGCAGCGTGCAGCATTAGCTACACGCACACATCTATGAGCGCACTAAGGTTTATCACATGGAATGTGAATGGAGCTGGCTCCAGAGAGAAGAGGTTAAAAATATTTAGCCAGCTTAAAAAACTACAGGCAGACGTTGTTTTACTACAAGAGACTCATAGACCTGCCACAGCTATAGATGAATTTAAAACAACTGAGTTTCCTAATGTGTTCTCAGCCTGCTATAACTCTAGGCAAAGGGGGGTAGCAATTTTAATACATAAAAATATTAATTTCACAGTACTTAATGCAGTTATAGATCCAGAAGGTAGATTTCTAATCATAAAATTATCTATATTTAACAAAAAGTTATGTATTGTCAGTATATATGGTCCAAATGTTGATGACCCCTCTTTTTTTCATGGTTTTTTTACCGCATTCTCTGAACACCTAGATTGTGCACTTGTTCTTGTTCAGGCTCAGTACAGCTGGAACTCAGCGCAATTGGGATTCCACAAATATAGTTAAACAGTACATGAGCGACTATGGACTTTGCGATGCATGGCGTTCTTTGCACCCCAACCATAGGGAATATACTTTCTTCTCACATGTCCATCACTCTTACTCTCGTCTGGATTATTTCTTAGTCAGCAGCTCACTGCTGAGTGACATTTCAGACACAGAGATACACCCTATAGCTGTCAGCGATCATGCTCCTATATCTTTAACTTTAATAAATAAGAAGGCCACCCCGCCAAGTAAAAACTGGAGATTTAATACATCACTACTTAAAGATGAAGATTTTATTAAATATTTCAAGAAAGAATGGGCTTTATACTTAGAATACAATGACCTGCCTGGAACATCAGCATCTGTTCTCTGGGAAGCAGGCAAAGCTGTGATGAGAGGTAGAATAATCTCATTCTCATCACATAAAAAGAAAAGAGAAATTAAATGTATTAAGGAACTAGAAGAAACCATCAAATCCTTAGAAGAAGCCTATGTATCCTCCCAGGAACAGGGAATGCTGCACAAAATACGTAAAGCAAAACTAGAATTAAATGAAATTATTAATAAAAATACTAAATTCTTAGCACAAAGACTTCGCTGGCAAGAATTTGAACATGGTAACAAATCAGGTCAATTCCTAGCTAACCAGTTAAAAATAAATAAAGAAAAAACAACTATATGTGCTATTAAAGACTTAACTGGGGACATAGTATATGACCCTGAAAGAATAAACAATACCTTCAGGGACTTTTACAAATCTTTATATTCACCACAGAATAACCCATCAAAAGACGAAATTGACCAGTTTCTTGATAATATAACTCTTCTGAAATTATCAGACAATCAAGTGATGGCATTGGATTCTCCAATGACATCAGATGAACTTCAGGAAGCTCTGAACAGTATGCCCAATAAAAAGGCTCCAGTTCCAGATGGCTTTCCAGCAGAATTCTGTAAAGAATTCTGGCCTATTCTGGCACCAACATTCTACAGAATGTTACAGGAAACCAAGGATAATGGTAGACTTCCACCAAATATGAATTCTGCCAACATCAATCTATTGCTAAAACCAGGCAAAGACCCTGTATTGCCTACTAGCTATCGTCCAATATCCCTTATTAATGTGGACATTAAAATAATCTGCAAAGCTCTCTCAAAAAGAATAGAGAAGATAACCCCTCTCATAATTCATCCCGACCAAACTGGTTTCATAAAAGGGAGGCATTCCGCAACAAATACAAGTAGATGAATTAATTTGATAAACTATTCATGCAATAAAACCCTACAAATTACAATATTGTCTCTAGATGCAGAAAAAGCTTTTGATAGGGTTAACAGGAACTTTCTATTTGCAGCTTTACACAAATTTGGTTTTGGAAACTCTTTCATAAACTGGTTAAAAATATTATATAACTCTCCAACAGCATGTGTCAGGACAAATGACCAAACATCCTCCAGCTTCTGTCTTAAGAGGGGCACCAGGCAAGGATGCCCCCTCTCTCCTTCACTGTTCGCAATTTTTATTGAACCACTAGCAGCAGCAATTAGACAGGCTACAGTGATTAAAGGCATTAAATGCAAGAATGTAGAACATAAAGTCAGTCTTTACGCAGATGATGTGTTACTTTTCCTTCAGCATTCATAAACCGCTCTCTCTGAGGTAATCACATTAATAAACTCTTTTGTAAAAGTCTCAGATTATTCAATAAACTGGTTAAAATTTACAGTTCTTCCAATTAATTGTTCTTTCCAGAACTCTTCCACTCCACTGCAATCTGGAAATATTAAATATTTAGGTATTAATGTTTCACCTAGGCTGGCAGATTTAATTAAATTAAATCATATCCCACTTTTAAAGATGGTAGAAGAAGATCTAGCTAGATGATCACTTATGGGAATAGTCGCCACAATAAAAATGATGGTTTTGCCAAGAATTAATTATCTATTTGCAATGATCCCGAGCAAACCATCACCTGACTGGTTTAGATCTCTGGACTCCTCCATCTCTAAATTCCTTTGGAAAGGTAAACCACCGCGTATTAGCTTAAAAACGTTGCAAAAGACCAAAGATAAAGGAGGACTAGATCTGCCTAACTTTCACCACTATTTCTTAGCCAACAGGCTTCAACACATTTTAGGGTGGTTAAAACACACCCTCTTCGATGAACTTTGGCTAGATGTAGAACAGGCATTATGCAATAATATAGAAATTTGGGATCTGCCATTCATTAGCTCGATCATCAAACGACACGTATGCTTCAAAAGCATCAGTATCAGCTCTTCTCTGACAGCATGGTGGGAGTTTCTAAAAATGTCTTCACTAAGAGTCTTCACTAATCCCATGCAAACGTACTCCCATCTGTAACAACCCTGACATATTAATAAACAATAATGTGATAAACTTCACAGACTGGAGTAGAAAAGGTATTAAATACCTGGAAAATATATTCGAAGGCACAGACTTTATTCCCTTTGACATATTAGTTAAACAATATGGGATTAATAAGAACAGATTTTTAGAATATCAACAAATTAAATCTATAGTAAAAAAGAAATTTAAGCCTAATCATATTAAATTACAAATACCACCAAGTGTGGCAGATTTTCTTAATCTCAAAACCCCCAAATTAGTGTCTAAAATATACAGGACACTTTCTAAAATAGATGAATCAGTATTGCTTCCTATTGCAAAATGGGAGGCAGATCTATCAGTCAGCTGGGACCATAATTTCTGGTCTCAGATATGTTCAAAAACCTTTGAACTGCTTAGGAATCCCGGTTTACAATTAATACAATACAAAATCCTGCATAGAGTACACTACACAGGTCATCGGATGTTCAGGATGGGTTTTACAGATTCTAACAACTGCTCACACTGTCAAGACAATACACCTGACAATTATATCCACGCTCTATGGTTCTGTCCACCTGTTCAAAGGTTCTGGTATGGGATTTGTGAAGACTTAACAAAGTGTCTTAAATGTTCCATTCCAGCCTCTCCGTCAGTCTGCCTGTTGGGTGACCTTGATGGTATCACTACAGAAGGTAACACAATCCTCATGGCTTTCACCGCCTTATGCATTGCCAAGAAGATGGTCCTCATGAACTGGAAAAATAAAAATAATCTTAATATCAACGAATATAGAGATCGCTTGTTGGACTATATTAATCTTGACACAGCTTCTGCTGCCACATTAGATCATTCTCTCTGGGCTCCTTTGATCAGCTCCATCACCTAGTGTGGGTGGGGGGTCCTGATTCTGTCCGGCTTTGATTTTTGTTGTTGGCATGGGGGGCCAAATGGGCTTGGGACGTCTGGGGGTTCCCTAGGGGGTGGGGTTCTTGGGGGATTCGGCGCTGGGGCTGCGGTCCTGGCCTGGATGGGGTACTGGTGGCTCTCGGGTGTTGTTTTTTCTGGCGACTGCACGCGGCGCTGCTGGGGAGGCCTGTGTCGGCGGATGTAGGTTGCCGGCCTGGCGGCTGTGTTGCTCCGGGGTAGGTCCGGGGGGGGTTTGGGGTTCTGGGGGCGCTCTGCCTCCGGGCTGGGATTCCGGCTGGCCCTGGGGGGCTTGGGTCCTGGTGGGTGTGCCGCCGGGAGCGTGGGTGGATGCATGCACTTGGGCCCGGCCCTGGTGCGGGGGCCTCCGATGCATCGGTGGGGCCGGGGGCGTCTTTAGCTGGTGGGGACGTCGTTACCATCTGTCAGTATTCACTCTGGAGGGGGGGACCCAATAGGGGCGGAGGACTGGTTTAACCTGGGTGTCTATTTTCTTCGGTAGTCTGGGAGTTGACTGAATGATGGGGTGGGGGTAGTTTTTCCTCTGCTGTGGGGTCTGGTGGGCCACCCCGGGCTGCCGTGGGCCCTGGTCTGGATGGGCCTGGGCCCCCCGCCTGGGACAGGTTTGGGGCAACGGGGGTGCCTATGGGGGTCAGCGGGGGAGCTGGCTCCAACAGGGGGGGGCACTTTGCCCCCTCCGATGTTTTCCTCCCCATCCCTAATGCTTCCCCTCTCCCGCCCCATCACACCAACATACAGGTAGGGTTTTTGGGGTGCGGGTGTGTCGCTGGGATGCAGGGGAGTTGGGACTCCTCTGTCTCCACGTGGCCTCCCGCATCCCAATCATACATCACTACTTAGACACTCTTATTACTTACTGTCACATGACACGTACATATAGGGCCTTGGGGGTGGGCACACTGAACGGTGTCCAGAGGGCGGTCTGTTCATTCAGCCTTCCCTCTGGTGCCGATGCCCACTTCTCAATTTTAAGTTGCACATAGACATTGAGCGCTCTTGGGAGGGGCCGAGCTGACGGAGGGTGGTTAGTGTCTTGCCCCTCCCCTGTTTTAAAGCACTTTAGAACAACATACACCAACATTACATTTGAGCGGGGGAGGTGAAGCATGGGGTCTTCTTTTTTTTTCACACCCCTGTTCTCTGTTCTCTGTCCGGGGGCTGTGAGGAGGAGCTGGCCATCCGGTCGGGGTCTGGGCTGGTGGTCTTCTCTGCTGCTGCGGGGACGGGGGTGATCTTCCTGTCTCCACACCGGAGTGAAGGGGATTTAGCTCCGGGGTCTGGCGCTGACTGCCCTTCTGGGGGTAGTGGTGCCTGGACCCAGGAGTATAGAGTACAAATGGGGAGTGTGAGTGTGGGTACAGTGTCCATTTTTTTTTGTGTGTGTGTACATGTGGAGTGAGTGTGTGAATTTTTGTTTGCGTGCATGAGGGTGGGTATAGATGCTTGTCTATGTGTGTGCCTGTTTGTCTATGTCCATGTGTCAGGTCAGGCCTTTGACTCCGCCTCACTCATCATCTAGGGCCCGCACCACCATGCCCTGCCGGTGGGGGATGCCCCCGGCCACCGATGCGTTGATGGTTTCTGGCTCTGGGGCGGGATGCTCGGGTGGGCGCTGGCCCAGTCTCGACGGTCACTCGGTAGGGCCTGGCTTCGCTGGGCCCCGGCTGGGGGGTGGGGGGGCCCTTGGTTCTCCGGGCCCGGGCCGGTCTGCCCTGGTGTGGCCGGCTGCCGGCGGGGCCTGCGGGCTTGCCGCCGTAGCCCCCTGGGGCGTCTGCATTGTGGCTGCTGGATGACCTCCCCGGGCTCTCCTCTGCCTTTTTCTGGGTGGGGGCCGCGGTTATCCCTGCGGTTGTTCTCCTGGGATTCCAGTGCCCTGGGGGGCCTCCGGATGTTTGGGGGCCCGGGTCTCCTCCATGTCTGCTTCATGCCTTGCGGGGCGGGGCTGTGGTTCCCCACTCACACTATCAAGCATTTAAATTTAGGAACCTTATGAATACAAGCGCGGTCACACACACAGGTGTGCACACAGGTGTACACACAAGCATTCACATTGGTGTAAAAACAGGTGCTCACAGACACTCACTGTCCTAAAATGCTGTTGCTTCAAACGTATTTTGTAATATTAGTTATGTGTGCTGCGCAATAACATTTAACATTTAGTATTTACTGTGATTCATAGGGACATTGGATGTTGTTGTAGTTTCTCTACTGTTGTGTCTTTTGTTGTTTTCTCTCTTTGTCAGCAGGTATGGAAGCAGAATTATCTGTTTTTGTTCTCTCTCTCTTTCTCTATCCTCTTTCTCTTTTTTTTCTTTTCTTTTCTTCTTTCTTTCTCCTCTCCTGTTTTCTCTATCCCCCGGTCTTGTCGGTCATAGTATGGTTAAATAAATAAAATATGCAAATTAATTAAAAAAAAAAAAGGGCTGTGAATGATGATAGCATAGCTACACATACACACTGTTATGTGTTATCTGTGTTACTGACAGGCCGGGGGAAAAAAAAAAAAGGAACGGTAGTAAGGCCCTGTGACTTCCCACCCGTGAACTTGTACCAGATCGATGTACTCCCAGTTCCGTGCTCTGATGTCACATAGCCCGAGAACCAACAATGGCAGCCCCTATGGATGTATTTCCAAATATACAAATAATGTAAAATAAAAGGTATAACCATTTCATTTTGTCTTGTTTTCCATCTCCGTTTCTCTCAAATAAGCAAGGAGTAAGCACCTTTAGCGATAGAAATGATTTGTAAATGACCACAAGCCTGGAACGCTACAAAGTTGTAAGTCGTGGTTTGAAGCCGTGACTTATGCTACTTTCACCAGTAGAAGGCTGGAAAAACACGGGTAACGGGTTGCCTGGAACGCGGCATTACTAGCTCAAAAACCTGCCTGGAACGCAGCATATGTTTTGTTTTTGTGTTATTTTTGAATGGGGTTTTAAGGGTTGAGTGTTTTTTTTCTGAAGAATGAGTCTGCACACTCTTGTGTGGGTGTTTTTGTTTGTTTTTTTGGAAAAAAGTTCCAGAAGTTTTTTTTTTTTTTGAGGCAGGAGCATCTGTTACACAAGTGCTAACGATAATATAAAGTCTAAAATTGTCAGGTGAGTCACTTCTTTACAGTATTCACTGTTTTTTTTCTTTTTAATAAAATATCAAATGTATGTTTTGGTTTCATTCCATTACAATTCAACGCCGTGTAGGTCTTCAATAAATGTACAGTGCAATGTTTGTCTCGCCGTCCTTGCTTCCTCTTCCCGTGGAGCGGCGTCCATGATATGGCCATCTTTGGTAATCGTTCCTGGGGTAACCGAAAAATATGTTCCTAAACGAAACTGGCGCTCAGTGATGATATCGGCCAATGGGCAAGTAACAATTCTTATTTGTATTTCTTCATTGCTAATATGGTCTCGATACAAGACCCAGATTATTTACATTGCTGTTAAAAAATGCTTAGACATTTAGTGATGCTTTCCAATGATTTTTAGATCTTACTTGCGTAAACAGCCATGGGAATTATAATATAATTTAAAATAGAAAAAATTTAGAGAAATTGCAGATACAGCAATTTGACTAATATTGCGGAAAAGGTCAATGCAATGAGCAAGAAATTTTAAGAAAATCTAAACCAAATGTCAAATTCCCTGACTTTGCCCTGACTTTCACTGAATAAAAAGCTGATTTTCCATGACCTATAATGAATGGATCCATTCATTTGCAAGTTTTACTTACTTGTTCACAGACGTTTTTATTACAAAACACATACATACAGTCATTGATAAAGGCTGCAGCGACAATTTTTTTTTTTTTTTACGCTACTATTTGAAACTTCTAATTTTCGAACGCAGAAGTGTGATAAAGGCCCATTGGGCCCAAATTGGACATTTTCACTTAGGGGTGTATTCACTTTTGTGGCCACCAGTTTAGACATTAATGGCTGTGTGTTCAGTTATTTTAAGGGGACAGCAAATTTACACTGTTATACAAGCTGTACACTCACTATACATTGTAGCAAAGTGTCATTTCTTCACTGTTGTCACATGAAAAGATATAATAAAATATTTACAAAAATGTAAGGGGTGTACTCACTTCTGTGAGATACTGTATATATAAATAAAAATATACAAAATCTTACCATTCTTAAAAGGAAAGACACACATACATGGTTTTATACAATTCACCAAGGGGTTGATTATTTTTGGATTGGATAAGTATTTTAAAGATTCATGTATTTTTTACATTCATTTTTAAAACAACGTATAGAGAGTTTACTGTTATTCTTTTGTGTATATGATATTTGCCCATTGTAATAATAATGTTTACCATCAATTACATATTTTTTGAAAAACCATCTGCACAAACCAACACCTGAAGCAAACTAAGTGACAGAATATCAGTACGTACATCAATATTTAACCAGATGTAAAGATCCTGCCAGAACTGCAATGTGACTGGACAAGAAAAAAATAATGTTAAATGGTTTCAGGCTCTTCTAAACAAAAAAACAAAACAAAGCAAAAACACAGAGATCTACCTCAAAACTTAATCTTTTCCATAAGTTTCAGCAGCTGAATAAACATTATTAATAATTCTAAACTGAATATCCTTCATTTTAGGCAGAATTGGCCATTTAAGATCATTTAAAAATGTCATTTTGAATATTTTATTATCAAAATGTTATAATTTTTAAAGGTGTATTGAAGTCTGAAAATAACTTACATTTTAATACATTCCAAATTACTTTGTTCTTACACTCTTTGTCCCCAATATGTTTGTCTCCAACCTTCAACTCAGGCAATTTAACAGATACATTTGAATATGAGAGGGTCTTTTGTATTAATTGATTTAAAGAAGGAGGGATGACTTTACACAGAGTATTAAATTCTCTAAGGGAACACTTTATCTCAAAATTCTTAATAAATTAATTCTTTTAAATAAACCGACCAGCTTCATCAACAGACACAACTTATAAAACATTTTTTTCATAGCACTCTTTTTTGAATAGCAACCTGAGTCCGAGAACATGAAAAGCTATGAGCAACAAACCGTAGTCCTCCAGTATCCCATGATACCACCTGCTGAGTGCTCAGCGCGGCGACCTCAGAGTAGCTTTTGTAAAGGAGGTGGTTCACTGTTGCGTGCGCACGTTGGTGTGTGAGTTTGCGCGTTAGCTGGGTGCTGCTGCGTGGATGATGGCTGCGTCGAAGCCCGTAGAGCCTCAGTCCGGGAGTGGGCTCCCCCGTTGGCAGCTCGCACTCCTGGTAGGGACTCCGATCGTTCTCGGTGTCGGAGCTGTCTACCTGTGGAACCGAAGTCGCGGCAAGGAAAAGCAAGGGAAAAGGAATGGAGAGAGGAAAACTCCCGAAGGAAGCGCTAGCCCTGTCCAGGGCCAGCACGGTGCGACCAATCCAGAGCTGGAGAACATGGTAATGAGCGCGATTATAAAGCCAAACTGTCCACGTTTTTAATACACCTCATTTATATATTTGGACCTGCTGTGTTGCCTGCAAATATTTTATTGACACCCTAACATCACCGCATTCTCTGTCAAGGACACTGCTTGACAAATTAGCCCATGTTAGCGAAAGTGCATTAGCTAACGTTAGTTAGCTTCCAAACCTGAGCTTCTAAACCACATCTGAGATTAGAATCTGTGTAGTCTGCTAGAAATGTAAAATTCTCTTAGGTTATAACCCTTTATAATGCAGTATGTATTTTGATCCCACGCCTAATGCTTCAGATTTTTTATATGTATAAAAATTCTGGTGGTGTGTGTTATATACGAGGGCGGGGAGGCAGCCAGTGCGAGGCAAATCCACATGTGACAGTTTCCTTGTAAATTATTACTCCTGCATCTGTTTAATTATTGTATGCTTGCACTTTATATGTTGACAGCGTCGCCTATATTTAACGATAGTTAAGCCTAAAAACTATGCATGCTTAGCATATTTGATGCAGTATAGGCTCAGTTACACAGTCAGGGTCAAACTCTTCGGTTCACATGGTTCCAGTCAAGGCAAGCCTGTAAAAAATAGTAATGTTTGACTGTGAACTCTGGTTATTTTTGTTCAAACTAGATTTTGAGTCAATGCAAAATTCTTATCCAGTAATATCCAATGACTGGAAAGGTCATGGAAAGTAACTAGTCAAAAAGGGTCAAAACCCTTAATCTTTTTTAATGACACATAGAAATTTAGAATATTGATTTATGATTGGGCCAGTGAAAATTGCTGAAGTTACAATTGTGTGATATTTATGTGCATGGTAACAGTTATATATAATACAGTACATGAATGTGATACAGCAGCTGCATTTAATCTATTATAGGCTTGCTCTGACAAAGAAAAATGAAGAAGCAAAGCATGTACTTGCTGCTTCCATTCATTCATTTCCTTTCATTTAAATGGTCTGGTCATGTTCAGATTTAAAGATCAAATAATTCTATTTCTTATAGTCTCAGAGTGATGGATGCATACATCAAGCAATATGTGCATTATATCTTTCAGCATATGTGAATCTGGACCACAAAACTAGTCTTAAGCACTGAGCACAAAATGAAGATATTTTGTAAATTTCCTTCCATAAAAATCTAAAAATATATATTTTTAGTTAATAATAACAATTTTAAATGATTTTTCTCAGTATTTTTTTATTTATTTTGCACCTTTAAATTCCAGATTTTTAAATAGTTGTATCTTGGTCAAATGTTGTCCTATCCCAACAAACCATACATCAGTGGAAAGCGTATTTATTCAAATTTCAGATGATGTATAAATCCTCAAAAAATTGACCTATATGGCTGGTTTTGTGGTCCAAAGGTCACATATGTCAGTTGTACATCAAATAGTAGGTGTTCCTTTTTGATTGTTCATTTTTCTTTTCATGCATAATATAGGTTAAGGACATTTTGGTGGTATGCTTCCCTGTTTGTATGATTATGAATGTGCTGAAACTCTGAAAATGACATCTGAATAATGCTTTTTTTGTGTACTACTTCTTGTTGAGTTATTGAGCTATTAAAATGTGGCAAAAGGCCATGACAATATCTAGTTAAAGTTGCATTAAAAATGTGTAGGTACTTGCATCAATATTAGCAATTTGAGAATGTATATGCTTATTTTATATTTGTGATATTATTAAGACTCCATTCTCAATAGGAAGATCACCTCTGTTTGTAAGCTCTAAGGATTAGACAGACAGACAGCCATGGGGTGGGGGATTTGGCCAGAGCTAGACAAGGGGGAGGAGTCTAGGCAGAGATTTTGATTTTTATGTGGTAAAAGTGATTTTGGATGGTATATTGACAGGTGAAGGTGAAATATTTCATTCTAAAGTTTCATTTTCACTTCATCTAGGTCTGTTAAAGTTTTACAAGCTCAGCAGGAACATCAGCATGGAAAAAAAGAGTCAGTGTTTTCATTTGTAGATTAGGGAAAGACATGCATTAGGCACACAAACAGAATCACCATGTGAAGCTTACTGTTGCAATACCTGCTAATCAGTAGCTTCTTTAGGGCGAACATTGACTGAGCTTACGACAAAGACCTTGGCAGACATGATTAAGTGAACCTTTATCTGCTGGTCTGGTCTGTTTGCTGATGTCATGTCAGATTTTAAAATTTCTTGTGGGTAACTTTGTATGTAGTCTTCTGAAAAATCGAATTACTTTTTCTAAATGGCAGAGTGTGTGTGTGTGTTTGACTTTACTGTATATGTCATTTTAAAAGTGCGCTAGTTAATCAAAGCTTGTATTTTGTTTATCATGCATTTGAAAAATTTGTTTAAAATAATTTTGTTTGTCCATCCAGAGTCCCCTTGACAGAGCACAGTCTGCTAAGAATAAGGGCAACAAATACTTTAAGGCTGGCAAATATGACCAGGCGATCCAGTGCTACACAGAAGCCATCAGCCTATGTCCCAAAGAACAGAAAGGAGATCTGTCCACCTTCTACCAGAATAGAGCTGCAGCCTACGAGCAACAGGTTTGTCTGTCAGATGATCATTTGTAGTGTCACCTACAAAATGTTGCATGTCTGAATGATGTTGTTTTTATTTTTGTGTTGTAGATGAAATGGACAGAAGTGATACAGGATTGCTCTCAGGCAGTCGAGCTGAATCCTTGCTATGTAAAAGCCCTTTTTAGGCGTGCCAAAGCACTGGAAAAACTGGGTAACAAGAAGGAGTGCCTAGAAGGTTAGCATTATTGCTGGTTTTTGGTTTGTGCTTTTGTCATTTGAAAATAACTAGAATTTTTGCTTTATGTATAATCTCTTAACATGTTTAAGTACTAAACAAACTTGTGTCACAGTCACTGATATTAGCCATCAGATTGTCATGTTTTTTTTGTTTTGTTTTTGTTTTTTTTGTAGATGTGACAGCAGTATGTATTCTGGAGGTTTTCCAGAACCAGCAGAGCATGCTACTGGCAGACAAGGTCCTGAAACAGCTGGGAAAAGAGAAGGCCAAAGAAAAATACAAGGTGGGAATGTGACTGAAAGGTACAAATCTAAAACTTAAACTGCATTGTATATTTATAACATTATTTCTTTTTTGCTTTCTCATGTTTGTTCTCAGAACCGGGAGCCCCTTATGCCATCTCCTCAGTTCATCAAGTCCTACTTCAGCTCCTTTACCGATGACATCATTTCACAACCTCTACAGAAAGGGGAAAAGAAAGATGAGGATAAAGACAAAGAGGGTGAAGCCTCAGAGGTTACTGGAAGGTGAGACCTGAGGGCATTATATTTTGCCCATTCACACTGAGATTTGTACACTTTTGCTGCTTTTAAATTCTAAATGCTCAGAGTGTTACATTCAGTTTTGAATTAAAATAATTTCCTAAGTTTAAAAAATTCTACATGTATAATGATTAATGATTGTTTACTGACTATAATATTGAACTACTGTTTCCTCAGCTCAGGCTACCTAAAGGCTAAGCAGTATATGGAGGAGGAGAACTATGATAAGATCATTAGTGAGTGTACAAAGGAGATCGAGTCTGGAGGCAGGTACACAGCAGAAGCTCTTCTGCTGAGAGCCACCTTCTACCTTCTGATTGGGAACGCCACAGCTGCACAACCTGATCTTGACCGTGTCATCAACATGGATGATGCCAGTGTCAAGGTAATGGGATTAGGATCAAGAGAAACCATCTCGTACTGCCATCATCTGCCAAGTTACAGATCAAATATGTGGTGTTTTTTTTTTTTAATATGTATACTATTGTGGAAATTTTGCTTTTGGTTTTACCATACCCTAACATTAATGAAACCATTTGGCTTACATTTACAGTAAGGATATTTGTAGTGTGTCTTAGAGCCCTGCATTTAAGCCGGGGCCCATCGGGCTTCAGGCCAATTTTCACATCAGAGTTTAGTGTCTCAGCCAGCAGCAGTGCCTTCAGCACAGCTGGAAGAGATCTGCACTTAAACGCACACAATAGGCTCTAACTTGCCACAAAACAGCGTCAAAAGTAATTACAATGTGTGGGGGGAAATAGTAAGGAGATATTTGAATTAATAAACTAGTGTATTCTGAGTCAGCGTTGCAAAGATCCTAACTCGCAATCTCCTCATTGGATGCGTCTTTAGAGAGAAATGCATCTTTATGGATTACATAATGAAAGTTTTTGTTTTCGATTTGTTTGATTTTGTTAAGTAGTAATGTAAAGCTCCCTATATATATATAATATATGTATGTGTGTATATGTGTATATGTATGTGTATGTATAAAAAAATGCAAGTGATCGTGCTGGCGCCTCCATGTCCTGCAAAGTGGCTTTAGCTTCCGAACGACTGGATATGCACCTAATAGCACACATTTATCTACGTTTAACATTTAAACTAACATTGCTTTATACTTGAACTGTTTTATGTCTATAGATTTTATTTTAGTCGTGATGAATTGAGAAGGCAAATCGATCAAACAGACTATGAACTGTCTGCCACTGGCCGCTACTTTAAAAAAACAAAAACTTATATTTAACAAACTAAAAAATGCTCCAAACTTTATCTAAATTAACAACAAAAAAAACGAAACAAAGTATAATCACTTTGCCATTACATACAAAACTGAACTATTTTAATAGCTGAAACCGTAGTATAAGCTGTTTTGGGAGAAGGGGGAAAAAAGACTGGCTCGGAGACTCAGACTCAGGCCGAGAATTCTGATAAGCTGTCGGATAAGGGCCGAGCTAGGGCCTCAGGCTAGGGCCTAAATTTGAGGCCTGTGCAGGGCTGTACTGTGTCTTATTGATACTATTAGTGTTAAAGCGTCTTTCTGTTGTGTTTCAGTTACGTGCTAATGCACTTATTAAACGTGGAAGCATGTACATGCAGCAGCAGCAGCCCCAGCTCTCCACGCAAGATTTTAACATGGCTGCAGAGATCGACCCCCGTAATGCAGATGTCTACCACCACAGGGGACAGGTATGATGACTTCATGTACATGTTGGAATTTTCATCTAAAGAAATGCTTAAAGCAAGCAAGTAGAATGTTCATGATATTAATATTTTCAGCTGTAATCTTCATTTACAGTTTGTGATGAATCGGGTGCAGCTGTTACCACAATAGAACTCAAATCCCTGTTGAGTTCATGACTCTGCTGAGTTAATGACCTTGACACCTCAAATATATTTTCTGGCCTGGTTGAAATTTTTAGTAGAGGAGACTGTTGTGAGCTGCTTGCGTTGAAGAACTGACTGTTTGTATCCAATCCATGCTAACTGTGTGACAGTGTTTTATAATAATAATTAGTAACTTGATAAGGCAAAAATATTTTCGAGTATAGATCTTTTGTCTCATTAAAGCTGCGTTTAAACAGACAATCACACAGGCTAAACATTACTGCATGATTCTTGTTGTAATTACTTAGCTGAATTAACAGAATGCAAAATTTAAAGCTACAAATTTACAGCATTTCAGTAAAGTGGAATAGAATATATATTTTTACACATTGTATTTATTATTGTTTGTTGCTGCTGAGTGTGGTGTCGTATCGTGACTGTTGCATGATCAAAGTCTAGTGTGATCAAGGCATTAGCCAGTCAGTTTGATAGATATCTTACAGAAGAGTTTAATTAAAAACAAACAGTAGATTGGAAAAATAGTGCAAAATAGTATTGTTGAGTCAGCTAGTGACTTGGATGTGCTTCTGGGCAATTTGAATCGTTTCTGTCTGAAACATTCTTGAGATGGCATTCACCAATTTACCTTAAGAAGTTTGTACACCATAATAACTACATGGAATTTATGACGCTTATTTACATTTGCTATAGTGCTTACTTACAGTTTGCTTTGTTGCTCAGCAACATTCCCCAACAGCTGTTAATTAGTAGGGTGTGAATCTTCACTGGTTTCAGTTCGATTACGATTATCATATCAACGATTCGATTCAATTTGGTATCACAATGCCTTGCATTTTCAAATTTTAACATTACGACACAAGGCTACATTTTCATATAAATGTTATTTTGTGCATTTAATTACAAATGAATAATAAATCAAAGCAATTAAGAATTTAACCAAGTAAATATAGCTTCAAAACATATCAAATATAAACTAATAAATTGGGGAAAAAGACAATTACTACAAGTAATAAACAAAAAGTACTTTCAGTATCTGGGAGTGCTTTAAGTATCTGAAAGTTTACAGACAATCGTAGTTATTTATTTTATTTTTTTATTTTTTCCTCAGCATTGCTTGATTATTACTGATAATATCATAGACAGTGGCAGCTTTAATAGGCTGCATTCACACTAATGGACAGATCTATTTCGACATGATGCAAGTGCAGCTTCAGGACAAACAAACACAAAGCGCATGTGAAAGTCTGTCAGTATGTAAGTTTCATGCATCTAATATGTACTGCATTCCAAACGGCATAAAAATAAGCATATCTAAAGTAAAACACTGAAATAATGGTGAGTGGAAGCGCACACTGTTAAGCAATGCGCACGTGTCTCACAGTGCATATCCTGTCCGATTAGGCCTGCTACGATTTTTCTCTAGTGCACACACGCACCATATGCGGGGAAGAAACCAAGCTCAGAATCGTTGACTAGAATCTATGTTTTCTCCCACCCCTGTTTATTAGCAATATCAAGCTTCTTATAATGACTTGATAACATATTAGTAATGTATTCATTTCTCAGTTGAAGATTCTGCTGGATCAGGTAGAGGAGGCTGTGGGAGATTTTGATGAGTGTATAAAGCTTCGACCAGACTCTGCACTTGCCCAGGCCCAGAAATGTTTTGCATTGGTAAGTATATTAATGTGCTGCTTGCACGTTAAAAGCTTTATGCTGGTACTGTTCATGGAGTTGTAGGAATGAGATGATACCTTTGCTTGATTGATGTGACTTTCAACCAGAACAACCAGATATTACTAAGTGGTATGAAGTTTATAGCCCTTTTTGTTGTTTTTTTTTTGTTTTTTTTTTTTTTTTAAGTACCGACAGGCCTACACTGGAAACAACCCATCCCAGGTTCAGAAAGCCATGGATGGTTTCGAGGATGTCATTAGAAGGTTTCCAAAGTGTGCTGAGGGCTATGCTCTGTATGCACAGGTATTGCTCACTGTAATTGTATAAAACAATTTCTAAAATTGTTGGTAACACATTAGAATAATGGTCCATTAGTTAACATTAAAGTATTAACTTGCATGAATGAATAATGAACAAAACATTAATTACAGTATTTATTAATCTTTGTTAATGTTAATGAAAATACAGTTGTTCTTTGTTGGTTCATGTTAGTTCACATTGCATTAACTAACATTATCAATCAGAACTTCTGATTTTAATTGTGCATTAGTAAATGTTAAAATTAACATGAACTAACATTAATAAATGCTGTAGAAGTATTGTTCATAACTAATGGACCATTATTCTAATGTGTTACCAAATAGTTTTTTAATAAAAAAAAAAAACTTTATAATTTTTTACTTAACTGTGTTATTTTCTTTATTTTTTTTGTTGTGTGATAGGCACTAACAGACCAGCAACAGTTTGGTAAGGCAGATGAAATGTATGACAAATGTATTGAACTAGAACCTGACAACGCTACAACATATGTCCACAAAGGGTTAGTTAGATCTGTTTATACTTAAAAAAGTAATGTTTATCCATTTCAAGTTCAATAAAGAAAATACTAATCAGAGTTGTTTGTTTTGCAGTCTTTTGCAGCTTCAGTGGAAACAGGATCTGGAAATGGGCCTTGAACTCATTAGCAAAGCCATTGAAATTGACAATAAATGTGACTTTGCTTATGAAACTATGGGAACCATTGAAGTCCAAAGGTTTGTGATGTTGCGTTGTATCCCCTTTTTTCAATACTTTTATATTCCTAAATTGTAAGTCATTGATTATATAACATATTTAATGGCTATTACAACCTTTTAATTTTTAGACAAAGCTTTAAAAAACATTTTTAATTTTTAATTATTTTTTTTTCCCACAGAGGCAATCTAGACAAGGCTATAGACATGTTCAACAAGGCCATCAATTTGGCCAAGTCAGAGATGGAGATGGCCCATCTCTACTCCCTCTGTGATGCTGCTTATGCCCAGACAGAGGTGGCCAAGAAGTACGGGCTCAAGCCTCCCACGCTATAACTCTTGCCTCCCTTCGCCACTCTCTACTGCCGGGCTACAGTACACATCCCGTAACGCAATTTTTTTTTTTTTTTGTACTTCATTATAAAGATGATCATTATCAATGAAAAGGAAGGCCGAGCAGGTTCTGCTACCACGTTTACACCAGTTTTTATTTGAGTACTGGAAGGTGGCACGGAAAATGGTGGAGGAGCAGCATAAGAAAACGAGCTAAAGCAAAAAGCAAGCAAGTGAAAAAGACTGATGGCTGCTTTGTTGGATATCAAATCATCAGTGGCATAGCTCACACATCCTCCCTCATTTACGTATGGCTTAGGTTATCCTGCAACAGTGCTCATTTGTTCATGTTCAGCCTCCCCTGCCAATTTGGTGTGACAAATGTGAATCTTTTTGATTATGTAATCTTAATTTAATGGTCAACTATGGACAATGGGGTCTTTAATCAGTACTTTTTACTTTTGTTTTTTTTGTTTGTTTTTTTCTTTCCATCCAAGACACCAGATTCAGTAAGTTTATACCAGTGTATACCATCAGCAGGACTGCATTATGGATTCATTGTTTAAAGCTGTAATGTCCGTAAGTTTTGTCCTTTCACTGTCACATCCTAGCAACCCTTATTTACCTTCTTTGTTGTATGGGAAGTGAAGGATTAAAGTTTTAGTTGAGTTGTATTTGTTATAAATCTGTTCTTGATGTGTCACTGCTGTGATGACACTGTGTTTATAAGAAGGAGATTATATTGAGGTTAAAATCCGAATTTGGCCATACAGTTATTCATTTTTGCGTGTTCATTTCATTTTTACCTTGAGTTTTGGAATTTCTTTTTTTTAACATTCTGTGCAGCATTTAATAAAACATGTCAATACAAATTAGAAAGTAGCATCCTATAGAAGATTTTCAACCTACTCAAAAAAGTCAAGACAAAGTGCACATTATTTAATGTTGTAAAAAATAACTAATTTAAAACCCTCTTAGCCCTGTACAAGGCTATATCTTTAAACTGAAGCACTAAAGTGTTAAATGCTAACTTAGCTATGAGAAATGTAATGTTTCATTTTTGTGCAAAAACATGAATGAACCTAGGAAAAAAAATATATAAATCACCAAAATTACATTCCTCTTGTTTTATCTTTGAAACTGCACATAACTGATTTTATTTTGTTTAGTTTCTCTGTGAAATAAAAATGTCATTGAGGTGCATTTTTGAAGAATGGCTCCCTTCTTTATAAATCTCAATGCACAAAAATAAAAATAAAACAATCATCTTACATTTAGGAACTAAGCTCTTACTCCCTGTTTTTTGTTCAAATTTTGCATTCATTTGTAAAGTTTTGAGAGATTGAGGTACTTTTAAAGTCGACATGACATGTGACATACTGTATATCTGTGTCTATGGAGGAAAATTCTATAGAATCCTAATTAGTTATACACATAAATAAATACACATATAATATAACAAAAAGGAGTAGTTTGGTAGTGCTTATAAATCCCTGTTATCATTACATTTGAGAATGTTCTTGATCATTTTTAATAAAACAGTAAGTTTTTTTGACTATTGCAGCCATCTCTACTTCACTACATTCATTCATCCATCTTTTTAAAAGAAAGTTAATTTGATATTATTTACCTCCTTTAAGTTTGTTGTATGACTTCAACATCAAAAACAACAAAGTGACATTACTGTTACCGTCAAATATGGATTGAGATATTTTCTCTTATTGAAGCTCAATTTTGAAGCCATTGTTGTCTGAATGTGTAACGCCTTTAACCTGGCCAGAACTAATAGTTTACAAAAAGTAGGATGTGATCATCTCCCTTTGCATGTATATATTGATTATTAAGCATTGCCTAATATGTAAATGTTTACATATGTTTGCTTATTTCTTTTTCCAGCCTGATCAATTAGTAGTAAAGAATTTACAGACCAATTCTGGGGGAACAAATCATTCAAGACTGCTGCATGTTTGAAGCCCATAACTGATTGTTTAAAATACACTTTACAATGCAAGCTAAGTGGCACCACCTAACGGTTAAAAATGAATTTGTTGTGCTTGATCTGTGGAAAGTAGCTGTGCAAAAAAACAACCAAAAAAAAAAAAACAAGTCGCCTCAAATAAAAAGAAACAACACAAAAAGAGGGGAAAATGTGATGTTGGTCAAGTTTACCTGTGTAATATTAATGTATGATAATATCGAATAAAAAAATGAGTTGCCCACAATTATTCATAAAGCCAGCATGGTTTTCTGTTTGGATTAGTTTTATCTGTAATAATTTTTATTTATTGCTTATTAAATGTGCTTATTAGTTAAGCAGATAAAAAATAACCATTTTGGTTTAAACTGGCAGATTTATACACCTCCAATATTAATGTATATTGTTCTTAACAAATGTATAGTTTTTATTATGTTTTTTATTATACATCTTAATTGAAGTCAGTGTCAGTTCAATTTCTGAATAATTCTGGAAGTAAAAATGACAATGATGAGGCACTAACCAATACTACTGTGCTCCATTGGTATTGGCTCTTCTGAGCTCTTTTCCCAAATGTTGTAGAGGTAACACAAGTGCAATCTGTTGGGTCTTGGCCAGTGTTGCCAAGTCTGTGGTTGTCCCGCGGGATTGGGCTACTTTAAGACTGTTGCCGTGGGTTGAATCAACCCCAATAACGTCATATTTAGCCCCTGAAATGCAAATTTACCAGGGGAACCCGACAAGTATATTTTATCCCCCAGAACGTGATTTTTAATGGGGGGACCCCCCATGAAACGGCTAGTTTTGAGTAGCAATTGGGATGGTTTTGTTGTGAAAACCTGGCAACCCTGGTCTTGGCATGCACAAGTGCCTCCTGTTGGATCCTGAGGATAGTATGCCTCCTCACTTTTTGCCAGGGTAAAAAAATCAAATGAGATCAGTAAATGAGTATTTGCATGTGATCCTTAACATCAAAAGCATAAAACCCTCAAATGTGATATTTAAACCAGGTGTTACTCTTTTGTTTTGCCAACTATCTTTCCATAGTTTGCATGAATGTGTAGAAGTTGTGAAGAGCATGAAAGGCTTTAATGAAAACAAAGTACATTTTGTCAAAAGCAACTACAGAGCCAAGGTGATGTTTAGTAACTGTCTTGTCTTGACTTCTCCTTGTGACTACAATGTATGGTTGCCAACTTAGACGTTCTTTGTAAAACAGACCTTTAGTTTAATATATATATATATATATATATATATATATATATATTAGTGCTGTCAAACGATTAATCGCAATTAATCGCATCCAAAATAAAAGTTTATGTTTACATATTATATATTTGTGTACTGTGTATATTTATTATGTATAAATACACACACATGCATGTATATATTAAGGAAATATATTTTAGATTTATATCTAAAATATTTATATTTATTTATAATCTAAATTGTATACAGGTATATATATATATATATATATATATATAAATATTTTGTTTCTAATATATACATGTATGTGTGTGTATTTATATGTACATAATAAATATACAAAGTAAACACATATATGTAAACATAAACTTTTAATTTGGATGCGATTAATCACGATTTATATATACACACACATATATATATATATAGATATATATATGCATATACATAATATATATACAAAACCAATCATAAGGGTACATTTTTCAAAATTGAGATTTATATATCACCGGAAAGCAGAATAAATAAGCTTTCCATTGATGTATGGTTTATTATAAAATGATAATATTTGGCCAAGATACAACTAAAATCTGGAATCTTAAGGGTACAAAAAAAAAAAAAAAACATATATAGAAAATTGCCTTTAAAGTTGTCCAAATGAAGTTCTTAGCAATGCATATTACTATTCAAAAATTACGTTTTGACAAATTTACTGTAGGAAATTTACAAAATATCTTCATGGAACATGATCTTTACTTAATATATTAATGATTTTTGGCATAAAAGAAAAATCTATAATTTTGCCCCATACAATGTATTTTTGGCTATTGCTACAAATACACCCCAAATATGTTGAATAAGCTGAGTAGAATTATTTCAGTTTTTTTTTTTTTTTTTGATAAATAGAAAGTTCAGAAAATCAGCATTTATCGGAAATATAAATCTTTTGTAACATTAATAGTGTGTTTATCATCACTTTTGATCAATTTAAAGTATCCTTGCTAAATAAAAGTATTCATTTCTATAATTTATTAAAAAATAATTAATTAAAATAAACTAATTTAAATATTAAAATAAATAAAAAATACTGACTCCAAGCTTTTGAATGGTATAGTGTATATTGTTACAAAAGCTTTTTATTTCAAATAAATGCTGATCTTTGGATCTCTCTATTCATCAAACAATTCTGAAAAAATCTACTCAACTGTTTTAAATATTGGTAATAATAATAATATAATAATAATAATAAATCCTGAACAATAAATCAGTATATTAGAATAGGTTCTGGAGGATCATGTGACTGGAGTGATACACTTTACCTTTGATCACAGGAATAAATCACATTTTAAAACATATTCAGATAGAAATCAGTTATTTAAAATAGTAAAAATCATACAACAAGGGGACGCACCGTTAAGATAAATATGATCTACATTTTTATCATCTACAGCAAATTAACTAGGCTACATGCATAAATAAACGACCGATTTTTTTGAAGGCTGGCAACAAGTGTCATATCATGTCGAAATCGAGCGAGTCTAAAACGCTCACTTTTTACTCATCAGAGCTAAAGTCTCGCGCTTTTAGCAGTTCCGTTGATTATCGCGTTCTACGTCTTGCGTCGTGATCGTAGCGACAAGACGCTGGCATTTACGACACAGTTTGACGTGGACCGTCACCACAGCAATGGCGGATGCTGTAGGGGAAGTGCTTGAAGGCAGCTGGTAAGAAAACACCACTGATCAGTTTTACCGTAGAACGATTCATGGCACCCAGTCTGATATTGTCACTTAGAACTTGAAGTCCGTTGAAGAAAACCTATTAATGTTGTAGCGTTTTCACGACAGTTGTTTGAGTAGCAGGTACACAGCGATGCTGTGCTAAACAGCTAGTCTGGTTAGCCAAAGCAGGCAGTGCATTGTTTGGAGACTCCAGCTGTTTTCCAGGCCTTCTCAGCAGTTTGACATTGTCATTTTATTAATATTGTTATCTGTATAATGCGTATTTTAAGCGATTAAACGCCATTTTGTGTTAATACAGCTTATAAGATAGCAAGGTGTTAGCGTAGCTATGAACACAATAGATTTGTGATGATTATGATATAACGTTAATTTCGTTACCACTTCACTATGGCCAGTTTTTCGCCCCACTAATAGTTTACGCTTCTCAGCTTCTGTTAAAATTGTGAATGATTCTGTTTACCTGTGTAAGACACATTTAATCGTTATGGTGGTTTTCCGAAACTCCGTTATCTCGTAGTTGTTTTGACTGAAACAATGTTATTAACTTTTTTGACTTGTTCTCTGTGGTTAAAAATACTGGCAAAGTTTAGAGTTAATTAACTACTCAAATAACAAAATGGAATTGTGGATTACTGTGATTTTTTTTTTTTTTTTTTTTTTTTTTTTTTTTTTTAAATACTTTTTGTAGTGACTCATTTGAATGAGAATGGGTGTTTTGAAAACTGTTCCAGTTGTGTCTTGTACTTGAAAGCTGTATCAAGTATGAACATCAGAGTCTACTCCTAGGTTATAAATGTTTGAGGAATGTATACGTTTTTTTACAGCCCAGCTAAACTGACAGCATATTGACGTCAACATTTTTGTGCTTGTAGTTTTGTTTATGTAGTACTGTTTTGGCATAGACATTAGTTAAGCAGAACTATTCAAAAAATCATTTTGAATCTTGATGTAAAAATAAACTGTCATATACCTGCAAAGCACTCTTTTTCTCATAATCCACAAATACCAGTATAGATTTCTAAATGGTTATGCTTAACATGCTAGAGAGGAACTGCATGACGACTTATGGCGAAAATAGTTTTTAAACCTAGATTTTGAGTTTAGTATTTAGTGGTTCTTTTACAGAAGGAGAGGTTCACACATAGAAATCACAAAGACACACCTCTTTTTGTGAGCATTTGTGTCATCTTCCTCTTCTACTGAATATGGACCTTCCTGTTTTCACAGACAATGACCACAAAGACAAATGATTCCGTCAGAGAGATAAATGGAGCAAAGTGTGAGGGTGACGTATATTTCAGTCTGTAATATCAAAGTCCATTGTTAACCACAGATAGCACTTTGCATATTGTTTTGCTCCTGTTTCACCTCAAAAAGAATTTGTTGGGTCTTAAATTTCCTATCTCATTATCAAGGTATTCGGCCAAAATATCTGGATGTGACGACTTGCATTTTTCTCACCCTGGTTTGGAATGCTTGGTATGGCTGGTTGTTAGACAGCTTTGTCTTTGTCTTCTTTCCTAAGAGTATGTCAGGACTTTAAAATGAGTGTGTAACCCATCATCTAATCATCAGTGATCAGTTTAACTACACTTTTACAACGTTTTAGATGTCTTGATGTATTTAACCTATTCTATTAGGGTGAACAACAGTTGAATGGGTTAAAAATGTTATTAGTTTTAGTAGTAAATTGCAGGTTCACATTAAGTGTTTGGTGTTTTTGTAATTGTGAATTATTGCTCTGGAAAAAAAGTTTATTTTGTAATGCATTGTGTTTTTGCAGCAGCTGTTGTGTGCATCAAAGATTTGGAGAATTTGCAATATGTTTAAGTAATATGCATTTTTTGATTCCAGCACAGTTGTTTTCAGCAGTAGTGTGTGTTGAGTGTGGGCCTTTGTCTGAGATTTTTTTTTTCGTGGCAGTATAGCAGATGGTAAAGAGGCCTCAGAGGATTTCATTCTCTTTTACCTCAGCTAAAAATGCAATTTAGTGCAAGTCGAGTGCTTTTTTTTTTTTCCTCCTGAAAATCCCTACACCAGGTTCTTATACAAGGTTTTGCTAGTATTGGGTTTGTAGTACCTTTGAGAGAAACCCTGCAGGAGAGTGGATTGCAAGAGAGCTTGAGCGTCTGATCAAACTGTGCTCTTTTGACTGAAGATTGCATTTGGTGGAATCTTCTCCTGCTGTTGAATTTTCAATATGTGTTCATTGGTGTGTGCAAACACACCTTATTTGTTGTGGCAATATTCATTTCTGTTAAACAGCTCAGCATATTGCTCATAAATGATTCATGTCAGAAGCTGTTGCTCACTGGGTGTTTTTTACTGTTTTATCTGTCTAAGCAATATTTTTTAGTTATCATGTGCAAAATGCATCAGGCAGATTGTTGTTATTTTTATTTAATACGTTTTCAAATATAGGAGCCTTGAGAGAAATGCTCATTTTAGAAGAAAATTTCAGACGGCACTTGGAGGCTTTTGGTATCTGAACTCTTTAGATGTTTGTCATTGTAATGTACACTATTGTTAGAATGTTTAAGGCCAGAGAAGAGATTCATTTTATTCTGTATGGGTGCATAAAATTGATCAAAAGTAGAGATCAAAAGACATTTTATAATGTGACATTTATAAATGAAAAATAAATACTTTCTTTGAACTCTTTATTCATCAAAAAACCTGAAACTGTTTAATGGACTGGTTTCCTCAATTTAAGCAGCACAAAAAACAGCAACAACTGTTTTCAATATTGATAATAATAATAATAATAGAAAAAGAAATGTTGCTTAAGCGCTAAATCAGCATATGTGACCCTGGTCGACAAAACCAGTCATATAGGGTATTTTTTTTGTAAATTTCTACATACATTTGAATAATTAATTTAGATATAATCTGAAAGCTGAAGGCTTTCCATTGATATATGGTTTGTTAGGATAGGACAATATTTGCAGAGATAAAACTTTTCAAAAAAAAAAATCAAAATACTGAGAAAATCTGCAATAAAGTTGTACAAAAAAGGTTCTTAAGAAAGCATATAAAAATCAAATAAAAAGTTAAGTTTTCACATTTACAGTTGGAAATTTACAAGATATCTTATAATGGTTGCTGAAAATTTAGCTTTGTTGTGATGAGAATAAATTACATTATTTACAGAATTTTGATTAACCTTTTAACGATCACTCCTATTTTTGAACATAGAGGTGAAAATGCAGTATTTAAGCTTAATTTTTTTTTTTTTTATAATTCATGAACACAAACTTTTTTAAATTTTGTAATATGATTTTCATGTACATTTTCCATGATAATGCAGTGTCTAATTTTAAAATGGTTTTCAAAGAATGAATTTTGAAATGTTAAGTTTTCAAGTGATATATAATTTCTTATGATTTCTGAAGCATGATGGGGAAAAAGGCAACGAAGAAAGTCTTTTTGTGACAAAGGTCAGAACTCCTGTAATGAAGTAGATTTTTGAGGTGCACTCTTGTCATAAATTAATGTTGTCATAAATTACTTTTCCTACATAATTTGTAACAAAAAAAAAGGTAAAATATCTATTTAGGAGTCTTTCTAACAACATTTACACTTGACTTTACACCTTGGCATCTTCTAAATGCAGTTTGAGTGATATGAACATAGTGTCATGTGTGCATTGATTGTGTGTGTGTTTTCTGAAGGTCGCATGATCTGGTTGATGCTCTTGACACAGCAGAATGTGATCTGGACACTAACCAGGATGGTGTTATCCAAGTCCGAAACTTACCCCCACAACAGCGGGCCAAGTTATGGATGGTAGGTATATGATGTGTGTGTCTGAAAACAAAATGACTTGACTCATCAGCCTGTTTGGCATCATGTGGAAATATTGACTTTGGATTATGAAGGAGTTTTGGAAAGATTGTACATGCTGTATGTTGATAAGAGGGAGAGAAAAAGCATTCATGCTTATAACAAAATACATAAGAGATCCAAGCAGAGCTTTGTTTTAGAGGGTTTCCTTTAGAGTCAACGGTTCCCAAAGGGCTTTAGAGAGCTTCTGTATCGATCAGATGGCCATTAAGGAAACCGTAGTAGGCTTGAAGTGTAGGACAGTTTAAATGTACACCCCATGGGGATGGCATTAGCTTATATCACACAGTGTGCTTCAGAAGCCTTGTTGAACTGCAGTTGCTTTCCTATAATTTCCCCCCCCCCTTAATTTTGTAGTTTCTGACTTTGATGTTGAACGTGTGTGTGTGTGTTAACAGATTGCATTGAACGTGTCTGGTAAAGGAGATAGCCTGTCCTCATGGGACGGGGCTTTGGACCTACCAGAACAGACGCTCATTCACAGCCGCAGTCAGCAGATCATTGGTGAATAACCTTTGCACACCTCACCTCATTTTCATTGTGCCATTTATGTGTAGTAATGTACTACGCATTTATAGCATATCAGTTCTATGAATGTGGAGTCAGACACTACATTATAAGCCTACTGGTTATTCAAAACATCCTGTGACATATTGTGTATTCCACACCCATTTAACTGTTGGCAAGACTTTCCGTTTGTTTGTGTACTTCTGCAGTTTTAAAACACTTACTGCAGTGATGAGTATATTGTAAACTAAAGCATGACTTGAAACTAAACTAGCAAATTATTTTTGGATCAGGAGTACCTTTCTTATCTGTTAGTCATATTATTTTGTATGTATTTTGTAATGCATTTAGGCAGTTTTATTAAGAAGGTTCTTTGGAGAATTTGTTTAGTTACGTGTTTAAAGTCTGCATGAAATTTTATTTTATGTATTTTCTTTTTTTTTGGCCTTATAATATATCATAAAATATCATAAGTCAGTCTTCCAGGGAAAACTGCAGATCTCTGGTGACATGCTGGATTTCTCCAGTCATGTAATCTACTTAAACCCACCCCTTCACAATCGACAACTCGCATTAATTTTTGTGTGCAATGCTTACATCTTAGTGCTTTCTTTTTTTTTCCCCTTGCTTTTTTCAGTCTTTTTTATGTTCTGTTACACTCAAGTACACTACCAGTCAGAGGTTTTTGGACCGTGAGATTAATGTTTTTTCTTTTTTTTTTTAAGAAATCTCTTCTGCTCACCAAGCATGCATTTATTTAATCCAAATTACAGCAAAAACAGTAAAACTTCTGATTTGTTTTTTCCAGGTTTCTTTGGTGAATAGAAAGTCAGAAGAAATCTTTTGTAATATTATAAATGTCTTTATCATCATTTTTGATCAATTTAAAGCATCTTTGCTAAATAAAAGTATATATTTCTACCTATTTCTCTCTATTCATCAATTCATTGAAGAATCCTAAAAAAAGTACTCAGTTGTTTTAAATACTGATGATGATGATAATAATAATAATAATAAATGTTTCTTGAACAGCAAATCAGCATATTAAAAGGATTTCTGAAAGATCATGTGGCATTGAAGACAGGAGTAATGATGCTGAAAATGTAGCTTTGATCACAGAAATAAATTACACTTTTAAAATATATTCATATAGAAAGCAGTTATTTTAAGTAGTACAAATATTTTACAATATTACTGCTTTTGCTATATTTTGGATCAAATAAATGCAGACTTCTTTAAAAACATTAAAAATCTTACTGTCCAAAAACTAATTGTTAGTTTTTATGGCACAATGCAGAATAAAAGATCTGCTGCTATTTCAATTTAATTAGTTAGTTATTGCAAACTGTCAGCTTTCATTTTAAAATCAAGTTTGGACACTTTTTAAATGGTTGTACATAAAATTAAAGGGATAGTTCACCCAAAAATGAAATTTCCGTTATTAATTACTCACCCTCGTGTCGTGGTATTCTCAATAATGGTGGCAGACAGCCCTAGGCAAAAATAAATAATTAAATAAAGTTGTTATTATTGTTTTCTTTGTGTGAAAAAGTGTTTTCGTAGCTTCATAAAATTACTGTTGAAATACTGATGACACATGGACTTTTTTTAACGACGTTTTTGTGCCTTGACCATGGTAAAACCTTTGCTATCTAGAAAAATTCTGTCGAGAAAGCTCTCAGATTTCATCAGAAATATCTTTTAATTTGTGTTCTGAAGATGAATGAAGGTCTTACGGGTTTGGAACAACATGAGGATGACTAATTAACGACAGAATTTTGGTTCTGTCATATGATCAGTCATGTCATGCACTTGCACTAGCTTGGTAACTCATCTTGGAAGGATGTTCCCCTAGTCATGATAAATCTCTTGCATCCTTTTAAATTCTGTGCCCAAACCCATTATCTCAAACAATATACTAGGGAAAAATATTAATATCAAATAGTGTGATTTCTTACATTATGATGCTAATTTTTTCTTTGCATATAGATGAGCTAGGGTTACCAGCAGAGGAAGGGCGAGACCTGGTATCAGATGTGGAGTCAGTGATCACCTTTTACTGCAAGTCCAGAAATGTCACCTTCACTCCAGATCTTAGTTGGCCACACATCCTCAAACCACTCCTGGGCTTACAGCTGTCCCGCAAAGACCTCTACAACTGCTTCTACGCCATCATGAATAAATACATCCCACGGTACTGGTGTTTATATGTCTGTGTTTTTGTCTACTTTAAAACCTTTTTTTTATAAAACCACCACGGTTTATTTTTAGTTGTTGTTGTTTTTGTTTTGTTTTTTTTTAATCCAAAAATAGATAATTTGATCTAAATAAATGATATTGCAAATCTGAATCCTTGAAATGATTCAAAGTGAAAAAGTTAGTTTCAGTTTTGTTAAAGGTGGTTAAATGCTGATAAATGCCACCTCTTCAAAAGTCTTCTGTGCCCAAAAGGTCAAATGAGACAGTGTTAGTTGGCAGAGGCCTTACATGCAGACTTTATATATCAGTATTCTTGATATAGGGTCATATTATTTGCCTTTTGCAGAGACTGCGTTGCAAAGGGAAGACCATTTCACCTCTTCAGACTCCTACTGCAGTACCATGAGCCTGAATTCTGCTCATTCCTGGACACAAAAAAGATCACTCCTGATGCCTACGCCATCAACTGGGTCAGTCATTCTCTGGCCTGTTTAAATATTTTCTAAAGTATTTGACTTAGTATGTGGGTGTCCAATCCTGCTCCATCTTGCCACAACACACCTTCCTGGTTCAGGTGTGTTTAATTGAGGTTAAAGCTTTTATTCTGCAGGGCAGTGGCCACGACCAGGATTGGAAACCCCTGGCTTAACATATAAATTATACTTTATAGTTTGTTCACCCAAAAATGAAAATTAGTCATTATTTACTCACCCTCAAGGCATCCTCGGTGTATATGACTTCCTTCTTTCAGACAAATGCAATCTGAGTTAAAAATGGTTCTGGCTTCTCCCAAGCTTTATAACAGCAATAGGTGTTTCTCTTCAGCAGTCTGAAACAAGTCCAATAAAGTGCATCCATCCATTATAAAAAGTGCCTCACATGGATCCAGGGGGTAAATAAAGGCCTCCTGTAGTGAATCAATGCGTTTTTTGGAAACATCCATATTTAAAACATAATCACTTTTCTCTATCTTGAGCTAACAGTTGTACACAGAACGATGGATGGATGACATGGGGTGCATGCGCTGCTCAGAAGTGTCAAATGTGGACACGCAGTGGATCAAGCAAAACAAAACAACAGTCACAAATTTGAAGTACAAATGAGGATTTGTAAAGAAAAATGTTTTCCTTGGCTAAAGAAAGGAAACTTTGCTTCTGTAAACAAACACTGGTTTTTCGCAAGACTTACAGGCGCATGCCCTATGCATGCATTCTATGTCATTTGTATGGAGCGGCTAGCGTGTACAACTTTTAGCCAAGCTAGATTAAAGTGATTATTACGTCTTAAATATGGATACGTGGTGCCGTGTGTGGCACTTTTTTTATTGAAGTCCAATAAAGAGATGATCTTCATTGGACATTGGATCTTCATTGGACTTGTTTTGGACTGTTGAAGAGAAACACCTGCCCATTTCCATTATAAAGCTTGGAGAAGCCAGAACAATTTTTAATATAACTCCAATCTCATTTGACTGAAAGAAGGAAGCCATATACACCTACGATGCCTTGAGGGTGAGTAAATAATTGGCTAATTTTCATTTTGAACTTGTATACACTATGGATTAATTCCGAAAGAAAGTGTTATGTCATATTCCTAAAATTAATCAAATTTATTGTTTTGAGCTTTATTCTAATAAATCCTTTTTTATTCTTGTTTCCTGCAGCTTGGCAGTCTCTTTTCTAGCAGCTGTCTCCCTGAGGTGTCACAGGCCTTATGGGATGTTTATCTCCAGCAGGCTGACCCTTTTCTCATCTTCTTCCTCATGCTCATCATCCTTGTCAATGCCAAGTATGTGACAGTTCAGACTGTTCAGTAACCAGTTTTACTTTCCTGTTAATGAGGAATGTTTATACGTTTTTTTTAATCTGTTTTCTGATGTCCAGAGATGGCATCTCTATCCACGAAGGAGAAAGCAGAGAGGAAATTATCAGTAAATTCTTTCATTCATTATTTATTAACATTAGTATTGTTATTAACAATACATTACAAAAATGTGTTCTGTTGTCCAGTGTGTCCAAAGTGTACAGCTGTCAATTTATTTTCTTTTTTCTCAGGTACGCTGCAGCGTTCACCAGAATTCCTAGATGTAGAGGACCTTGAAGACTTGTTTTCTTTAGCACAGTATTACAACAGCAAGACACCTCTATCTCTCAGAAAGGTAAGTGCTATACGTGTCCTTTGGGCTGGGTATAACCAGCTTTCTCTTAATAAAAACAATAGATTGATCAGGATAGGATCGTGGTGTATCACAGTAACTGTTTAACAGGTATTGTATGCTTAATTATCTGCTTTATGTGTGTGTAGGAGAACCATAATCTGTTTGGGAGCAGTCTGGTGGCTCTAAAGGAAGAAGACATGGACCTGAGTCAGGCTCTCTGTTTGCCTGTATCGGTCCCTGAGATCCTGCAAGCCAACCAGCTCCAACCTGTAAGTTCCCACTCCCCAAGATAACTGCCGAAGACATCTCCACATCATCTTTCATATTTGTTTTATAGATGATTTTATTTTATGTTGATGACCAGGGCTCAACATTAAAGGGTTGTTCACCAAGAATTGTTTTTTCATCATTTACCCTATCAACCTTTGTATACCAATAAGACTTTGTGGAGATATTTTTAACATTATATCACTATTCTTTAAAAAGCATTGTAAAAAGTAATCCATATGAGTCAAATGATTTAATCCAAGGAGACAAGATTGTTTTCTACATTTACCTTATTTTAAGTCAAGCACACACTTTTGAGCTTCTGGACAAAATATTCTGTGCTCAAATGTATGTTCTTGTGATTTGCATGTTTAGGAGGGCGTAAGGTTTTTTGTAGTTGACTGCCGTCCTGCTGAGCAGTACAATGCTGGTCACCTCTCCACTGCCTTTCACCTGGACTCTGACCTGGTAAGAAATTTTGCAAGCTGCGAAGGTGGCATTTGTTCATTGATTTCTTTTGGATCCCATTTGTTTCCTCAAAAACACGTTTAATGTGTGTAGCTGTCTCGCAGAATAATTACACACAGCTTTGTGCACCTCTGTGTCCTTGATGGATAAAACTGTGATTATATGGGATTGATTGACAGATGCTTCATAATCCATCTGAGTTTGCCCTATCGGTGAAGTCTCTTCTGGAGGCACAGAAGCAGTCTCTGGAATCAGGCTCTGTAGCAAGCGGAGAGCATCTGTGCTTTATGGGTAGTGGACGGGAAGAAGAGGACATGTACATGAACATGGTGCTTGCCCACTTTCTACAGGTCAGAACTGCATCTACTGCTACATATTGAATTGTTCGTTATTACTGAACACTGTTAATGAATGTAAGTGGTAAATATAATTTGTGTTTTTATTTTTGTCTAGAAAAATAAAGAGTTTGTGAGCATAGCAAAAGGTGGATTTATGGGTACGTTCTGTTTTCAATTTCAAAGTTAATTACACTTTGTCTTCTATGCATTGTACTGTCTGGCAAATTTTGAGACAAAATTAAATCAAATATAAATAATTAAATAACTGCAATGTATTCGGATACCAAATCAATGTGATCAGCAGGTTTATATAATGACAGCAGCAGTTACATTGTGCTGATGAAACTGACTGCGTGTTTGTAATAAATAATTTATTTTTCTTTAATGCTCAGCATTGCAGCAGCACCTGGCAGATATTAATGTTGAAGGGCCAGATAACGTTTATGTTCACTGGATTGTGAGCACCTCAGGATCCCACAGCAGCCTCAGCTCAGCTGATGTGAGTTTAGAGTGTGTTTGTAATGCATTTTACATGATGTTTCAAAAGATTGCTAGTCGCCACTCAGCATGTAGCCTCCCATTCTTTTGCCTGTATCACCATGTTCTCATAAATTTTCTTAATCCATTTTCAACAGGGTTTCTGTGGGTCTTAAAGTCTTAATTTGTTCTTCAACAATTTAAAGGGTTAGTTCACCCCAAAATGAAAATTAGCCCATAATTTACTCACCCTCCACACATCCTAGGTGTATATGAATATATATTATATTAAAAATTATCCTGGCATTTCTGAACTTTATCATTGCATGGGTGGGTGTTTCTCCTCATCAGTCCAAAACAAGTCCAATAAAGTGTAAAAAGTGCCTCACATGGTTGGTGGATGACATACAAAATTTTCTTATTTTCATTTTTGGGTGAACGAACCTTTTATAGAGCCTTAAAGGGTTAATTGCTAAAAAGAATACCTTTCTCAGTATTTTTGTTTTCCAATGCAAATATCTAAACATCCTAAAATCTAGATAAATGTACCTAAGATGCAAATGTAAAATGAAATGTGCAAATGTGCTCACTGGGGTATATGAAAACTTTCCTTTACTTTTGTGTATACTGAATTAAAAAGCAATGGAAATTGGTTGGAAATTGTATTTTGTATTTTGTTGCTAATGCAACTCATTGTGTTATTTACATTTAGAGAACATATTAATGTTCAGCATTAATATATAAGCATTGCAGCAGCCATTAATATTGATATAGCAACACCTCCAAGTTTACAAAATACAATTTCCATAGCTTTTTAATTCAATATACACAATATTGGGGGCAGCCGTGGCTTAATGGTTAGGGAGATGGGGAAAGCTTGCAAGTTTGAGTCCCAGGTTCGGCAGGGATTGTCGGTGGTGGGAGTGAATGATCAGTGCTCTCACCACCCTCAATACCATGACTGAGGTGAGACTCTTGAGCAAGGCACCGAACCCCCCAACTGCTCCCCGGGTGCCGCAGTGATGGCAGTATGACTGCCCACTGCTCTGGGTGTGTGTTCACTCTGTGTGTGTGTGTGTTCACTACTGTGTGTGTGTGCACTTGGATGGGTTAAATGCACAAATTCCGAACATGGGTCACCATACTTGGCCTCATGTCCTTTCCTTCAAAAGTATAGGAATATGTATTTTTGTTCCCTTTAATTTATTCCTTAAATTTTCTTTACTTTTGGGGTTGTGAAAGTCTTAAATTTGCCGTCATAAAATACTGTTTTACAAGAATTTATGGTACCTCTGTGAAGATTTATCCACCTTTATTTTTAATGTGTGAGCGGTGCTATTTTTAACTTAAATGTGCAAGGTGTCCTTTGTCATTTGCTTACAGTTAATATACACTGCCGTTCAGGATCAGTATGATTTTTAATATATATTTTTTTTAAATAAGTTTCTTATGCTCGTCAAGGCTTAAAGTCACATTTATTCCTGAATTTTAGCATCATTACTCCAGTATTCAATGTCACATGATCATTCTGAAATCATTCTTATATGCTGATTAATATGCTGGTAACAGTTGTGCTGCTTAATTTTTTTTTAATTGTTTATTTTTTTATAAATAAGTTAAAAAGAATCCTGAAAAAAGTATCACCGGTTTCAAAAAGATATTTGGCAGCACAACTGTTGCCAACATAGATAATTCTGATAATAAATTGACACATTAGAATTATTTCTGAAGGATCATGTGACACTTCTGGAGTAATGGCTGATGAAAATTTAGCTTTTCATCAGAGGATTTTTTATTATTATTTTTTTTTTTCCCTGCATTTTTGATCAAACAAATGCTTGATGAACAGAAGAGACTTCTTAAAAAAACAAAACAAAAAAAAAAACATTACAAACCTTACTGATCCCAAACTTTTGAACAGCAGTGTAGCTGTACAAATCCTGTTTTGTCTGTTTTGCTTTGTGATGTCGCAAACTGCTATTTATAATATTAAAAACATTAGTTTGTAGCTCATTTGTTTCTACTTCAATCTTCTAGTTATTGTTGTAGCTTATTTCCACATTGGAAAAATAAGGTGGAGACCTGTAGTATATTCCTTTCATTTTCTGGGTGGCATTTAGTGCCATCTTGTGGACATTTTAAGTCAAGCAAGCCATTAAATGCACCAACTTCCATTGTGATAAGCAAATACCTCTAGTCTTGGATTAATTTACTTTCAGAAGTTAATTCAGCCCATCTCTTATATTGATGCAGGGGGAACTGAACAACGCAGATGGCAAAGGAGTTAAATCACTCGTCAACAAAATGACCTTTGCACTCAAGTCAAAGTCAGTTAATGTAAAAGAAAAGGTGATAAGCTTCATTGAAAACACTTCCACACCGGTGGACAGGTGAGTATCTTTAATCTTCGTCTTTTTTTTAATCACAGGCATTTTTTCACGTTTCTTTCCAGTTCTTCTATTGATTAAAAAAAAAAAAGTTAAAATGAGGGCTATTGAAAAATCAGGTGCTAGTTGCTGATTTATTTATTTATTTTTTTTACCTTCCACACTATATATTAAAAAAATAAAAATAAATAAATAAATATTACATAGAAGAGTTTATTTAAAGATATTGATTTTTCTGAAGTCTTTCTGTTTTAATCATCCTCCCGACCTATACCCTGTTATTTCACACTAGAATATCTTTCAATCTACCCTGGCCAGACAAGGGAATACTGGATCGGTAAGACTTTATTAATGTTTGTCTGTGCCCCCACCAGCGTGCATCCAGTTTCCGCAACATGCCCTCTCAAGGTGGCGCTGTCAGCTTTAGCTCATTGTAGGGGTTTTAAAACCCTGTTTAAATGGCACACTCATGTATGCTCTAACACCATATGCATCTGCATCACCTGCATCTATAGTACAAATATCCTTTTCATCCTTTTGAACTTCCTGTTTCCTTCTCAAATACTTCTGAGAAAATAGTGTAGAGTAACTTTCTAGAATTTGCTACTTTGTCATCCACTACCAGACATTCACACGCATGTGTAGAATTCACAAATACCACTCGGAAAGCTGTGAACCACAGTTCTTGTCACTTTCTGACAGTGTTGACTTTGTGCCTTTCTTTGTTTTACGCCAGCAGTTTCTGTCTCCGCAGTCTAAAGTCAGATCTTTGCTGTCTGGGTCCTCTTATAGTTCTTAACTTGTGTGGAGGGAGACCACACTCCTTCATTGTTTTTATACAGCTTTGATCACAGCTGTGGAAGACTGGGGCATTTGATTCAATGTTTAATTTGTTCACTTTTACAGTAAAATGGATTTAAAAGATTGACTTTCTGAAGTGCCTGGCCTTCCACACTTTGATTTTCATCTCTGGTAAACATGTTAACTTACCTTTCTTCCAACTAACAGTACTCACCTTTCTAATCCTAGAGGATACCTCATCTCACTTCCATGCTCTTAGAATGCCTGAATTAGGACAAGGAAAACAATGTTGGTGTGAAGGACAAACCATTTTTCTTCTAGATATTATAAGGACTTATGATGTTTTTTTCCCCCCAGGCATGTAAGCAGTAGTGATCGGGTGGGGAAGCCATACAGGGGAGTGAAGCCTGTCTTCAGCATTGGTGATGAGGAAGAGTATGATACAGGTAAATACGCAGATTTCAATCAGGGACGTTTAACCTGCCTGGAACATTCCAGAGTTACACACCTGCACCAGTGCTGTTATCTGTAACAAACAATTCTATATTTTTTTTCTACTGGTAATTGAAATAAAATATAAATATTACAAATATGAAATTGAAAATGCGTAGTTGCCAAGCTATTTATTAAGTAATAGACTAAAACTAAAATAAAACTACATGAAAGCTAGGGCTGTCACGATTCCTTTATTTGAGTAAATAATTAGGGCCCTATGAAATTTCCAAATTCATTTTTTTCTGTTTTAATATTTCTGGTTTTCTGTTTTAATTTTTCTGGACTCCTTTTTAATAGTTAAATAAAATCTTATTAATCAAAAAAGCATGTCTTATTAAATAAAATCACAAAACGTATACAATTTAACAATAGTTTATTAAAGGTTTAACAAAAATGTTCAGGGCCCTATGAAATATTGCATTTTATTGTTACCAAATTCTGGTTTTAGCATGTCTAATTATTTGAATGCACAACCACTTTTATTTATTTTCACAATAGCCTTTTTTTAATTCAATCAAGAAATTCTGTGTTGTATATTTATATTAACAGAAGGCATAAAAAAAAATTATCTTTTAATTAATGAAAATTAAACATGTTATTTTTGGCAAGTAAAGGGGGTTTACTATTAAAATTAAAACATGAAAGAATTGTTTATATTGTGTATTTATTTCTTTAAAAAAATGTTTTATTGTAGTAGTAGTACGTACATTCTAAATATTAACAATATATTTCTGTCATCTTTAAGTTAAACAACTTTATTTTGATGTGTTGCCGTGAATACCTGTAAAAAATTCAAAAACTGATTCACGCAAAACATCCAGGGTTCATATTTAAATAGTCTTTTTGCAGCTTAATATTTACACATACTAGTTCATATCGCGATATAATTTAATTTGATGACATACTTTTTCTTAATTCTTTCAAACTTTGACAAATTCCGTGACATTCCACGTTAAATGGTACATTTTTATGCCTGAAAAAAATGCATTTCACATACGAGAATCCAAGACTACATGATATATTAAACCTATTTAAAAATCATCATAAAGCATAATGCTATTGTAAATTCACATATGCGTAAGTTACATGCACCTCAGAGCGGCTCTGTTCACAGTAAATGCTATTGTTGTTATTTACATGTGTGGAGCCTGTCAAACTTCATCTTATATTGCTGTGAGTTTGGGTTTATTGTAATGCTCACCTGAGAATGACATTTCAACAAAATTTAAGGTAAATAATTTATAAACCTACGCAAACAAAGGGGAATAAATCCGTCTCAATATGCTACATTTTAATCACAATGTCAAAATAAAAATTCTCAAACCCTCTAAGTTTTGATGTCCACATATTGGAGAAATTACAGTGGCTACAGCATTTCTGTCATAAATAAATGGACAAATATTAGAGGTTAAGTGAATATTTGAATTAAATGTTTAGTCAATATTAAACAACTATGGGGTGTATGTCGAATGTCACCTGACCAAACCCGGAAAACAGGTCTCATAGTTTCCGCTTGTCGGAGAACGTGTTAATAGCCATAATAAATAATGGCGATATCAACTTTTAAGTTAAATTTTAACTTACGTTTTAAGGTTAAATGAGCTAGCTGTTTTTATTGTGGACATTTTATGTGAGATATATATATATTAGTGGTGTCAATCGATTAAAAAAAATTAACTAATTAATCGCACATTTTACCTGAAATTAATCGCGATTAATCGCAATTAATTCTACCTGACATTAAAGTTTTTAATTATACTTTTATATTGCAATAATTTCACTTTAATGCTTCAAATTAATGTAGAAACAATATAAAGAACATATATTTTTAATATTTGTTTAACGCCATCTTGTTTTAGGACTGAAGGCAAATATCACTGATTGATTTTTCCCCCCTAATACTTAACTATTGAATATATATATATATAAAATCATTCAACATTACAGTATCATTAAGAGCTATCACTTTAACATTTATTAGACTTAAAAAAAAAAAACTAATAATAATAATTTAAGTGAACTTGAAACAATCTTCACACAAACCCATTATAATAAATGTCATATAGGGCTAGTAGCTACCTGTGCCCTTCAGCAAGAAAATATAGCCTAAATTATATCAAATTCTAAATTATATAAAGATAAAACTTAGTTATTAATTTCCTTTTTAATTTTGTTCCTTAATTAACAGACATCACAGCAACTGGTTATAAGGATATTTTGGCTGCTGTTACTATAAAGGTTGTCGCTGCTGAACTTGATCTGACACTGCTTTGACCTATAAATAATAAATTCTTACACGCACAGTTAAGGCAGCTTTAATCGTTTTTTTTTTTTTTTTTTTTTTTTGTGAATTCATGTTTTACCTGACGATATAACTACGACTTTGCATGCTCGCAGTTTCATTTGGGTTTAATATAGCCTAATACAGCGCGCGTCGGTACATTTGCGTGTGAACTTCAAGAGCGCGCGCTACAAGCAGAGTATATAGGCTGACAGGACAATTAAATTCGTTTTTACCGACATATGGCCTGACAGCATCTCATCTGACCGCAGTTCACTAACGTTTTACTTAAGCTCCTCGTCACCGGTACCGCTTCCGCGGTCGTTTGACTCGCGTCTGGTGCTGAAGTAAAGTTGGAGCGCGCATCTGAAAAGTCTCCTGTTTGATGTGTTCGTAAAGACGCTCTGCGCATTTAAATGAAAGCATTTCATAAGCAGTTGTGAGTGGGGTGGCCCCGCCCATGCGTTAATTGCGTTAAATATTTTGAACGCGTTAAAATGAAAAAATTAATCTCCTGCGTTAACGCGCTAATTTTGACACCACTAATATATATATATATATATATATATATATATATATATAAAATAGTGTGTGTGTGTGTGTGTGTATGTATATATATATATATATATATATATATATATATATATATATATATATATATATATACAGGTCCTTCTCAAAAAATTAGCATATTGTGATAAAGTTCATTATTTTCTGTAAACATTAGACTTTCATATATTTTAGATTCATTACACACAACTGAAGTAGTTCAAGCCTTTTTTTTGTTTTAATATTGATGATTTTGGCATACAGCTCATGAAAACCCAAAATTCCTATCTCAAAAAATTAGCATATCATGAAAAGGTTCTCTAAACGAGCTATTAACCTAATCATCTGAATCAACAAATTAACTCTAAATACCTGCAAAAGATTCCTGAGGCTTTTAAAAACTCCCAGCCTGGTTCATTACTCAAAACCGCAATCATGGGTAAGACTGCCGACCTGACTGCTGTCCAGAAGGCCATCATTGACACCCTCAAGCAAGAGGGTAAGACACAGAAAGAAATTTCTGAACGAATAGGCTGTTCCCAGAGTGCTGTATCAAGGCACCTCAGTGGGAAGTCTGTGGGAAGGAAAAAGTGTGGCAGAAAACGCTGCACAACGAGAGGGGGACCTGCGGAAGCAGTGGACTGAGTCTGGAGTAGAAACATCCAGAGCCACCGTGTACAGGCGTGTGCAGGAAATGGGCTACAGGTGCCGCATTCCCCAGGTCAAGCCACTTTTGAACCAGAAACAGCGGCAGAAGCGCCTGACCTGGGCTACAGAGAAGCAGCACTGGACTGTTGCTCAGTGGTTCAAAGTACTTTTTTCGGATGAAAGCAAATTTTGCATGTCATTCGGAAATCAAGGTGCCAGAGTCTGGAGGAAGACTGGGGAGAGGGAAATGCCAAAATGCCTGAAGTCCAGTGTCAAATACCCACAGTCAGTGATGGTCTGGGGTGCCATGTCAGCTGCTGGTGTTGGTCCACTGTGTTTTATCAAGGGCAGGGTCAATGCAGCTAGCTATCAGGAGATTTTGGAGCACTTCATGCTTCCATCTGCTGAAAAGCTTTATGGAGATGAAGATTTCATTTTTCAGCACGACCTGGCACCTGCTCACAGTGCCAAAACCACTGGTAAATGGTTTACTGACCATGGTATTACTGTGCTCAATTGGCCTGCCAACTCTCCTGACCTGAACCCCATAGAGAATCTGTGGGATATTGTGAAGAGAAAGTTGAGAGACGCAAGACCCAACACTCTGGATGAGCTTAAGGCCGCTATCGAAGCATCCTGGGCCTCCATAACACCTCAGCAGTGCCACAGGCTGATTGCCTCCATGCCACGCCGCATTGAAGCAGTCATTTCTGCAAAAGGATTCCCGACCAAGTATTGAGTGCATAACTGAACATAATTATTTGAAGGTTGACTTTTTTTGTATTAAAAACACTTTTCTTTTATTGGTCGGATGAAATATGCTAATTTTTTGAGATAGGAATTTTGGGTTTTCATGAGCTGTATGCCAAAATCATCAATATTAAAACAAAAAAAGGCTTGAACTACTTCAGTTGTGTGTAATGAATCTAAAATATATGAAAGTCTAATGTTTATCAGTACATTACAGAAAATAATGAACTTTATCACAATATGCTAATTTTTTGAGAAGGACCTGTGTATGTATATATATATATATATATATATATATATATATATATATATATATATATACACACACACATACACACTATTATATATATATATATATATATATATAATAGTGTGTGTGTGTGTGTGTGTGTGTAATATATATATATATATATATATATATATATATATATATATATATATATATATATATATATATATATATATATATATATATATATATATATATATATATATATATATATCAGATTACCCAATTTAATCAAAAGAATAATCAAGTTTTTGTGTAAAATTTTGGTCATTATTTATTAATCCTTGTGTTGTTTAAAAGCCATATGATTTCTTTTTTTTTTTTTTTTCGGAACACAAAAACAATTAAAAGAAAAAAGTCCCTTATGACTTATCCTGTTTATTCTGTTTTGAAGGTATAAAAGGTAAAAGTTATTGATCAAAAATATTGATTTTAGCCATTTCTCTCTTATGCATAGTCATGTGAGTGTGAGAACAGCAGTTTCATAATAGTGTACGGAGCATTTTTGTTTTTCTGTTTTTTTTTTTTTGTTTAGAAAAGGGCTTAAGCGGAGAAAAATGTTCAACTATACTACTAAAGCAACCTACTCTTTGCAGGCCCTTCTGTCCAATTTGATACCTCTAGTACTTTTGTTGTAATATACTTCTTTATACTTCTAATAAAAAAATAAAAAAATCTGCACACCTAGGCTCCAAAAATACAAACATTTAATAACAGACTATCACACAGGTGACATTTCAAGTGCAAATGGTCTTCATCAGATTAAAAAATAATAATAATAGTTGTAAGTTTGTTGAGTCCCCTTGTTGGGTCTGAGAACTACTGTACTAAATTTTTCTATTCTAGATATTTATAAATTCAGCTCTGGGTTTTTCCTTGATGTTTTCTTATTTCCTTCCCTCATTTCAGATGAGATTGATAGCTCATCCATATCAGATGATGACAGGAAAGAGATTGTCAATATTCAGACTTGGATCAACAAACCAGATGTGAAGCACCATATTCCATGCAATGAAGTTAAGGAGACTGGACACATGTTTCCAAGGTGAGGCTACCTGTAGCTACATCATAGTATTGGCACTTCAAGGATTCTACTGAAGTGAGAATTGTCAAATATAGGGTTGGGTATCGAAAATCATTTCCAATTCCAGAATCGGACACTTAAGGTCCGGAATCAGATACTTGTAAAATTTAAAATTCTGATTTCACCTATTGATTCCCATGTGCAGTTCTTTTTTTCTTTTTTTTTAATCTGTGAGCACCTGACCTAGCAGTCTGCCAGGACCTTGCTTGCTAATCTAAGCACTCCAAAGTTTGGCTACACTTGCAATCAGAAGTCAAAAAAGCAAAGTATAATATTTGTGATTCGCATCACATGTTGCAAGAGAGGAGTCACCACCAACATGACAAAGCACTTTAATTTAACAAATCAAACATGAAAATTATTCCAAAATTACAATGATTTATGTAGCCTGTTGATTTTTGTTCACAGTATTCAGCTGCAACTAAATGTTTTTCAAAAAAGAATCAGAATAAATATGCTTATAATATAATTAGATATAATTTATTTAGTTACACTGGAATAAAAACTCAAAGAATCTCAAAGAAATCGGAATCAGACAGAATTGATTAAATTCAAACGATACCCAACCCTAGTCAAATATAAGTTTAAGTACCGAAATTAAATTCCCCCCATAAAATGGCATTTTTTTTTTTAGCCAAGGTAGTCAGAAAAACTGTTATGAGAATACTTCAAACCATCAGCTGGTGGATTGAGTATAGTGGTGCATAATTCCATTGTTTTATCTTCCACAGTCATCTGCTGATCACTGCAACACACATGTACTGTTTGAGAGAGATCGCTGCCCGAAAAGGTTTTGCTTACATCCAGTCCAGGCAGGCCCTAAACTCTGTGGTGAAGATCACTTCCAAGAAGAAGCATCCAGAACTTATCACTTTTAAGTTTGGCAGCAACAATGCTGCAGGAGTGGAGATAGTGGCTGTGGAGAGGTAGAGTAACTGACAAAAGGACACCAATGTAGCTTTTATTTTATTTTAACTCGCATTAACTACAAAGTCTCTGTATACTAGACTAATAATGTAATGTAATAATGCATAATACGTTTGTTACAGTCTTTTTTTTTTTTTACATTTATATTGCTTATATATTATTGTAAGTTTTAATTAATTAAAAAAAATGCTTTTGATTTATACCTTTCAGTTTTCAGTTTGTTTAATTAATAACCCTTAGTTATCAATTAGCAAGCATTACTATAAATGAATGCTGTAACAAATGTATAATGCATTATTACATTAGGTAATTCATTATTAGTACAATAGTAGTACAGTGCAATATTAATTCATATTTGTAGCAATGACCAAAAATACATTGTATGGGTCAAATTTATTGATTTTTTATTTTTTTTAATGCCAAAAATCGTTAGGATATTAAGTAAAGATCATGTTCCATGAAGATATTTTGTTAATTTCCTATCATAAAATAATTTCATAATTTCCTATCATCAAAACCTAATTTTTGAGTAATCTGCATTGCTAAGAACTTTATTTGGACAATGTTTTTATATATATATATATATATATATATATTTATTTTTTTTAACCCTCAGCTTCCTGATTTTCAAATAGTTGTATCTTGACCAAATATTGTCCTATCCTAACAAATCATACATCAATTGAAGGCTTATTTATTTAACTCAATTTCAAAAAATTTTCCCTTATTTTGTTTCAGGGTCACATTTGTTACTGTTAGTTCATAAAAATAGAACTGTCAGGTGTTAGTTCATGTCAGCTCATGTCTATTTAAATGATTTTTTTTAATTTAATGTTATTTCATTTTTATTATTTATTAATTTAATTTTTAAGTGATTTGCTAAAATTAACACCGTCCAAGATTAATAAATGCTTTAGAAGTGTATTTCATTGTTAATTTTATTAACTAATGTTTTAGTTGGCTAAAGTATTACCATTTATTTGCGAATTATTATTATTATTATTATTATTATTATTATTATTATTTTTTTTTTTTTTTTTTTTTTTTTTTTTTTTTTTCCTAGGTTGGTAATGTTAGTGCTTCAACTTACATTTTTTCCAGTGAGCAATTATTATTATTTTGTAATAGTTTAACACCAATTAGCTAATAGCTTAACAGTATATACAAAATTATATCTTCTTTTTTTTTATACTTGCAGGCAACACAAAGAAGCTGGTGTCATTTACAAATTTTTGTGATTGTAAGCAAGCTGCTCGACAAACTTAACGTGTACTTGAAAATTTTTTTTTTTTAACTTTTTTTTTAACATGCTTCCTTATTTTAGCTATTTTATTCTTTCTTCAATTAGCTAATTTTTGTCAGTGTTCTGATACCTCGTTTTCTTTTTTAAAGGTATTTAATTCCAAATGCGGGTGACGCAACTAAAGTCATCAAACAGCAAATCATGAAAGTTTTGGACGCTCTGGAGAGCTCATAGAGACATCGAAGATGCTGCACTCTGGTCATCCAGGAGACAACCACAGCTCCTACCAAAACCGCCTGAACAGGAAGGAGGGAGTAAAGCATTCCCTCACAGTTTTTTCATCACCATCCCCCCCCACCTCCTCCCTGGGCAACATTGACGTGGAGTTCTGTCATGACTCTTTGGGCACATTGCCATCATGATTGACAGGAGTTCTAAAACTTTGGGCTTTGGAGATGTTAATATGAGAAATGGTTATTTTGTTCATTTTTGCTTTGTGATTTCAATTCCTGTTTTGAGAAACTGACCTAATTAAGCAAGTTAGATTTATTTTTTTTCTCCTTTATCTGTCTCAAGCCTTAATGAGCTATAGCTTTTTATATGACGGTTTTGGAACCTCAATCAAGGAACTTCATTGCGCTTTTTTTTTTTGCTTCAGTGTTTGAGGTCACTAATTCTTTAGCCATCATATATTGCTGCATACTCATGTAACAGAGGAGTTTGACGTATTTATCAAAGAGCAGTGTTTCTACAGCAAGCAAATTCACCAGAGACACTGTGGTGAATAAATCTACTTAATTTTCATATTTGGAAAGTACGCTACCCTACAGGATGCTGCTTGCACAAGTGGCTGCACAAGTGTGACACACATCCTTCTGTAAAAATCTGCTGCTTTTTGTGCTGATTGACTAAAATGCCCTGAAATTACTAGAACTTGTTGGTGGTTCCATAAAAGTTGTTTTGTGAGCACAGATTTAAAGATTAAAAGGGAACTTGTTGCTGAGAGTTAAATTAAAATGGTTCTTCTCTACATAATGGCCAAGTTTACCAGAGAATGTATTGAGAACCTGAAGGTTAGGATGCCTACCAGCTTCTGTTGAGGATAGCTATTCAGTAAGACAAGTATTATGTATTGATGCTGAAGCACTAAAGAAAAAAAAGGCTTGTAAGTTAAGTGAATGTAAAGAAAAGTTAACATTAAGACTAAGCAAGGGTGGTGCATAACATTTTTGAAAGGTTGTCACACTATGCAAGTTCTAAAGTTGTTTAAAGTCTTAAGAGATTTCCTCATATCCCATACGTTAAAAGATGTTCAGAGGACCGTTTCTCCCCAGTGCTCAACTTTTTAACCTTTGTTTATTGTCTGTTAAACCACAGAATGCTATCGATAAAATCTCCTATTTAAATAAATCAAAATGAGGTCCACTATGTCTGACTATTGTATTTAAATAAAATGGTTGTTTTGTATAATTAAAACAATCAATGTTACATGATATTTGTTTTATTTTGTTTATATCAAAATTACATTGCAACTTATTTACAAGAACTCCATAATAGTTTGATAAGAATTGTGTACTCAGTTGTCACATGAAAGCGTAATAAAAAATCTGTACAATATTGCCACAAAAGGCTAATAACAAGGATCAAGTGAATTGGAAATTTGTTAAAAAAAATACTGAAGCCACATTACATTGGCAAAGTACAAACACGTTGGCCAATGTACCAATGTAAAACACTCTGATACTTTTAAAGGCCAGTAAACAGCATGTCTATGCATTATCACCACTGTCAGAATACTTACAAACTGCAAGTCATTTGACAAGTCAAAAGATACAAAGAAGGGTTTACAGTATTACATAAAGGCTACATGACAACATCAGTCTTACACCACAAATGAAAATGGATGAATAACACTTTCTGTTAGAATGAAGAAAAGAACCATGTGCGATTTGAAATACATACAATCAGAGCTGACAAACGTCAATGTTTTACAAAAAAAAAAAGACATTGTTCAACTGCAAAGAATGATCGTCACAAAGAATACAATTAACACTAAAGCTCCTGCTGGGAGGAAAAGGTTTTTATACAAACGAAAAAAGAATACCTTTGGCCATGTAACAAAAAAGAAACCCCAAAAGTTGAGTGTGTAGTTTGCGAGTAGTAACAATATGTCAGCATTTCTTAAGTGCTTTGTCTCAAGAAACAGTAAAAACGACAATTTAGCAAAGCACCATTTCCCCTCAGCTACAGCTGTTTGCGTTCAAAAAAGGGGTTTGAAATGACAACCAGAGCTAAATCCACCAGAAGAAAAATGAAACCATAAAGGACTTTAAGTGCATTTTATCTGCCCATTTACGTTTAAGTGAACTAGACTATGAGACTCACAGTTTTTTGTAATCATCACTTGCAGGGGAAAACTGTGAAACGATCTGGACCAACACCAAGTGTGTTAATATGAAACAGAGCGCGTGAGTGTGTGTACAGTAAATGTGCACTGTTGACATGGTATGTACGCATAGTACGGTAATGCATTGCATTCATTCTCCCTCCTCTTTGATACGCTGTTGCTTGTTGCGGCGAGAATCCGGAGCCAGGTCAAAAGAGAAATCGGTCCAGTCGTCTCGTGGAGGAAAGGAAATGGTCTGACGAAGAGTGAAACGCACCGCGTCAATCACGCGCTCGCCTCGGGCTTCGGTGGAGCCCACGCTGACGGTGGATGTCCCGCTAGAGGTGCGCAAGATGTGGGGAGGGGGAGAAAACTCCATGGTCTGTCGGTACTCCATGATTCCTTTCCAGATGATGTGCTGGAATTCTGTGGGAATCTTCAGCCTGGACAAGTCCTGTGGATAGATATACCACAGAGCTCATGAATACAGTAGCCACTGCTCTGATCTCTCCATCACACCAGATTCGATATTTCGATATGGATCCTCTGCAGTGAATGGGTGCCGTCAGAAGAGTTCAACACCATCGCAGTTCAAAAACAACTCCAGGATAGTTCACCCAAAAATGAAAAATCTGTCATTAATTGCTCACACTCATGTTGTTCCAAATAAGACTTGAGATAAAAATTGAGATAGTTCTGACCCTTCATAGCAGCCAGTCCAGAAATTGACCAAGAATATCAATAGTCCATGTGACATCAGTGGTTCAACCATAATTTTATGAATACTTTTTGTTCACCAAAAAAAACAACAACAAAATAACAGCTGAACCACTGATGTCACATGGACTATTTTATCATTGTTTTTGGTACCTTTCTGGGCCTTGAATGTAGGACTCTTGGGTCAGAAACTGCTCAGATTTAATAAAAAAAAATATCTCAATATGTGTTCTGAAGATGAACGAAGGGTGAGTAATTAATGACAGAATTTTCATTTTTAGGTGAACAACCTCTTTAAGATCTTGTGAAGTGAAAAGCTTTCTGTTTGTAAGAAATCGATCAAGATCTTTGAATTTTGAATTAACAAAATAGTCCATAATCCATAAAAACGCTTCTTAAAATACACTAAAATATTTAGTGTGATTCAGGAGAGACTTTTTTTTTCTCTGGAGGTTTGAAGTTTAAAAAAACGTCTTGGAAAACGCTGTAGATTTATTACAAACGCAACTTTTAAGATCACAAGATGTTAATTGACCCTTCGCAAACAGCTTGATTGACAGGCGATCTGACCAATCATAACAGAATCTGCCATTTTGTCTGACAAACAAATCAAACAACATACATTAACTTTGGTCAACTTAAACTTGAAAAATTATATGTATTGACGTCTTTCCGCAGTTTAAATAAAATACGTTCTGATGTTCATTCATGTTTATTTTGTGCTTTATGGTAAATAAGAAAAGTCGATCGGTTCCTGTGTCGATTGATCTAATAAGATCCAATATACAGTGATCTGTCTTGACAAATTAAAAAGCCACAAAACGGTATTTATTGTTTGAATTTCTAAAAAAGGGACAACATTTTAAAGCTTAACGTATGTCGGCATGTGGTCAGTTTCCTTTTTGTTCCACAATGTATTTTTCACTGTGTGAGAATGAAGGTTTTTTTTTGCAAAAGGTCAATTGAGTTGTGTTGTGGACTATTTATCAGCTTTTTGAACTCCTATTCTGACGGCACCCATTCACTGCAGAGGATCCACTTGGTGTGCAAATTTCTCAAAATCAGTTCAGATGAAGAAGAAAAACCTCATTTACATTTTGAAGGAGCACATTTTCAGCTAATTATCATGTAAAACTATAGTTTTTCCAAATATGAAGTGATACGAAAAACATTAGGAGAAAGGCAAATTCCTCACCTCTAAGTTGTAGTTCTCAATCTGGTAGATATTGGTCAATCCTTGGGCTGTGAAATAGTCCAAACAGGCTGAGCAGCCCAGCCTCAACAGGAAGCTGCAATTGACAGATATTAAGCTTTAAAACACTATTATGGTAACGCTATTACACATTCACTTGTGTGCTGTTTCAGAGAGACTTACTGTAAGTGCATTTGTGTACCTGGAAATGCTGTTGTCCATGGGGTAGGGTGGCGGAGGTGTGCAGTGGGAGGATGGCACCATTTGTAAAGGAGGCTGCAGGGGGTTGGTGGGGCTCAGGGCGCTCATGTCTGTGTTCATGGGAACAGGGCCACCCATCATGGGAGGGGTCACTGAAGGGAGGGGAAAGGGTTGAGACTGTAATAAACCTCAAAAAAAAGGGGGAAATAAAATGGTAACACTTTACAATAAGGTTCAATGCGTAAACATCAGTCAAGCATTAGGTATCAGAAAATAAACTTTCACAGCATAATACTTGGTCATAGTAATGTAACTTCTACAAAAACATGAGAATAACAATGAAGACTGTACACACTGCTGGTTAAAAGTTTGTAAGTGTTTTTTTTTTTAAATGCTCACCAAAGCTGCATTCATTTAATCAAAAATACAGTAAAAGCTTTTTATTTTAATACATTTTAAAATTTAATTATTTCAGTGATAGCAAAGCTGAATTTATTAGCCATTACCAAAATTTTCAGTCACATTATTCTTCAGAAATCATTCTAATATGCTGATTTGGCGCTCAAGAAATATTTTTAACAGTTACTGCTTTATATATATATATAAATATAAAGCAGCAACTATTAAAAACACATATATATATAGTGTACATGTATGAAAGTACATTTTTTGAAATCATACTCAACCCAAACATGTGAATGATAACACAACGGTTTTCACACACAAAAAAAAACCAAATAAAATAATAATATTATTAATTAAATGTGTTATATATATATATATATATATATATATATATATATATATATATATATATATATTGTGTGCAAATAACACAACGGTTTCCACGGAAAAAAAAAAACAAACCAAAAAAAAAGTAAATAAATTAGTAAATATATATATATATATATATATATTTTTTTTTTTTTTTTGGGGGGGGGGGGGGGGGGGGGGGGAATTTATGTGTTATTCAAATGTTTGGGGTGAGCGTGATTTTCAAAAATGTATTTAATTTATTTAAATATTATCATTCGATTTATTAAAGAATCGTAAAAAAAAATTATTACGGTTAAAAGTTGTAATACAAAATACAGTAGAATAGTCATATTGTGAATGAATGCAGCATTAGTCAGCATAAGAACCTAATTTTAAAAACATTTACAAAAAATCTTAATTCCAAACTTGACCGATTTGGAAGATAAAAAAAATATTCATTGTTTGTTCATGATACCAAATGCATTAACTAATGTTTATTCCTACTGTAATGTGTTACCAATAAAATAAACAATGTAATATTTTCTATATCCTCAACCTGCCTGCATTTATTATTGCCTATATATTTTATACACACACACACACACACACACACACACACAGTATATAAACTGTCAAGTCTTTGACTGAAACACTTGAGGGCACTAAATATGGATGAGGTCATTTCAGAACATATGAAACCTAAGGCACATTTCATTCAGCAGGCCAAAGGAGAATGCATATTTGTCATGTTTAAGTTGATTTTGACAGTGCCGAAGTGTGCCGAAGGGAAGGGAGATTGTCCCACAAAGATCTAGTTTAATTTTAAAGGGAAACTCTGTCAGACTGACATTGAGAACTGAGTTTCTCAAGCCCAGACAGGACCTTCTTCACAAGGGAGAAAGTGCTCTGAGACACTCATATACAATTTGCATCCGAAATCATTTTATATTGATTGTAAGATCTTTTGTTAAGCCCTAACATATACTGATACATTTGTAGATAGACTATAAATACATACACATTGAATAATTTATTATTTTATAGAAGCCTTACTGTCAGTTAGTCCTCCTCCCATGCTGGATGGGGTGAGTGTGTTACGTTGTTGGGGGTTGATGAGCTGACTGACTGATGGCAGTTTGTTCTTGCCGAGGGTGGGCGAGCTGGAACCAAAGGTAGGCTGGGGTGGCAAAGAGCTCCTGAGGGGAGAGAAAATGATACAGATTCAGTATTACTGAAGCAAAGTCTCTTCGTATAGGCTTATATAAAGATATTACAGAAAATGTGCAACTTTTTTCATGATTAAACATTTTGGACAGTTTATGGAACAACAGAGAACATTGCTGTTCTATAATTCTCAACAAAGAGGTATAAACATAAATGCGACCCTGGACCACAAAACCAGCCATAAAGGTCAATTTTTTAACGTGAAATCTGAATAAATAAGGTTTCCACTGATGTACGGTTTGTTAGAATAGGACAATATTTGGCCGAGATACAATTATTTAAAAAAATCTGGAAAATGAGGGGGCAAAAAAAAAAAGATCATGTGGATCTTAACTTCATATTCTAATGCGTTTTGACAAAAGAAAAATTTTGACCAATACAATGTATTTTGGGCTATTGCTACACACTGTGTCACACTGAGATGAAATATATACATAGAAAAGAGAAAATGAGCAGATTTATTTTAAATTTACACCATTTACTTATCCTCATGTTATAAACCGGTGTGATTTCCTTCTTATGAGGAACATAAAGGTAGATATTGTGAGAAATAAAAATTTTTTCCACGTCCAATGGTCAACAAAAGGGTTTTGTTACCTACATTCCTCCAAACATCTTTTATGTTCCACAGAAGAAAAAGTCATGTCAATCAAGTAAATAATTTAATTCTGAACTTGAATGTTACTCTTTGTTTACATATAATAAAAATACAAGGTGTTTCAGTTCACTGATATTTTGACATACTCTGACTGAAAGCCCCTGACAAATCAATAAAAAGAACAGTTGAGAAATAAAGGAAAAGAAAAGAGAAAGAGGAAGAGCAGGGATAGGAACACAAAAGCAGAGAAGTCATTTATTGAATAGTAGTAACGGACAAAAAGTGCAAGAGCCATTGAGAATACAACAACCATTAATTTCATATGAAACAACAAAAGAATCTGTCAACACTATAGCATTCATTTCCTTGTCTCTTAACTGCCATGTACACAGCAGAAAATACATCTTTAAGAAAATGAGCAAATAATCAAGACAAAACACACAAATTACTGCCCAGCAGTGCACTTTACAAAACATGACCAGCATTATCAAAATTCAGTCATCGATAAAGTCTATCCCCCCACATTTATAGACAACTCAATGAGTCCAGCTCCAATAATAAAATGAAGACAGAGGCAAAAACAAAAAGCCATTTAAGATGAACCATCATCAAGATCTTAACGAAAAACTATGAGTCCCATAAAAAAAAGATGTGTGCTTGGTTCCTGGTCAGTTTCGACATTCAGGATTATTTAGATAGATAGAAAGAAGAAAAACAGATTGAAAGAAGAGAGAGAAAGGGAGAAATAAGGTGGTCAGCTGAGAAGTTGCTATACTGTTTATGTGCAATGGGTTTCTGTGCAATACCAGCAGATCAGTCCAACAAACACAATAAATGCTGAGGAAACATGTCGCCTCAGTCACAAGGGCCCTTTAAGAAACATTTAAAAAAGTACGGACACAATGAAATGTTTTAAGAAACTTTTGACACTTCTGCAACTAAATCCGAGCGCAAGGTGAGTGTAAGCAAATTGAACACACAAATGGATCATTTCAATTGATAAACGAGCGCCACAGTCTAGATAATACACTTTGGAGGGACAAAATCATGCAATGAACTTTCCAAAAATATCTAAAATGACTTCACTTGAGAGCTCACATATTTAAAAACGAGGTGTTCAGGTGGTAGAATCAAAACCCTGTGTTCAACCCATTTGTGGCATAGAAAAAGTCTAGGAGTTACCACAGGTGACAGTTTGGAGAAGCACAGGGAGCCCCTTTGAGGGGTAGAGGATGAGATGAAGTAGAGATGGAGAGAGATGAGCGAGGGATGCTCTGAGGGAGGAGGAATGTGATTCCTACTTTCAGGAAGCACTGAAGCGCCTCTTCTGCTCACCTATTGGGTCCAGAAGCTCAGAGCGCAAACGGGCCCTTAACAGGCTGTAGGAAAGAGTCAAAGATAGACAGTGAGAAATAAAAGACAGGGAAATGCAGGCAGATGTGAGGAGAAAAGAGAAAAAATAATAGAAAGAGAGAGACCACAGTGATAAGCAGGTGATGATGGGTAAATCAAACTATCAACATCTGATAGTAATAAAATAGGATGCATGATTTTAGCAAAGTGCATAATCTCTCCACAAGGTGGCACTACGTTGCAACTAAGGAGGTCATTTCAGTGATTGAACTGTAGAGAGAGAAAGCAATAGAAGGAAAATCAACAAAATAAAACACCCAACCCACTGAATCTAGGGCAGAAGGAGCTTTATTGAAATGGAAGAGAAAAAAAAGTTCGAAAAACAGATTTATGAATGAAAGAGAAGTAACAGCATGCAGACAATGCTGAAAATGATCAAACCACATTTGTGCTTGGAAATGTTAAGTAACCTATCTAGCAAAAGTCAGAACAAGGATGGGGCTGCCAAAATAGTTTGAGGAGAGCCAAAGGATGCACATTTCACAGTATGTGCGTTCGGTTTTTGTCCCACATGGGACAGTTTTAAAGATAATGGCTACCTGCTCGTTTATACCTAGTCATTTAGCTCAGACCAAAGCCTGAGAAGGTCAAATGAACCCTAAAATCAACCTCTCTACATTTTCTCACACTAAACAGAGCACTTTGAGCAGTTTATAGTCCTAAAACCCAGTTGAGAATTAGCATTTGTGAGCCATGGGTTCCCTTGGGAACATCTATGGGTTTTTAGAATAGTGATTTTGGATTTCAAAATATAACGGTCTGTGGTTAATAACATTGACGGGTTTTCACACTTTGTCCTGTAATAATTGCTAACTGCCAATATATGCGTGATTATGTAACCAAAATTCTTAATTTAATAATTAAAAAAAACAGGCTATTCTAAAACCCATTATAACTTCCCTAGGGAATCCATGGTGAATCCAGTTGACCTACAAAATGACATCATGACTAAACAGCTCTGTTGGGTGTGGATGGTTTAAGCCATCTTAAGGAAATTTACAGAAAGAAAAGCACTGACATCCAAATCCAAATGTACTACATATCCAACAAATAGAAACCAGTTGTTCCTCAATGAGACAAGCTGACAAAAACATTCATAATTTACTGGTCTCTCCCTTCCCCTCTGTTGAGCACTATTACAGCAGATACACTTCTACAGCAGAATGTATTTCTCAAAAAACTATGCTAAAGGCTGAAAGCAGACTAAATTTGCATTTACCATGAAGACCAATATCAATTTGTAGGCAGGGTTTAAACTTGTTTGACTAAGATGCAGTTCTGTGGTAATGTAATAAATCAGCGCACCATCTCAGCAAGGTACACCCTTAATGAGAAGCCAAGCAAAATGTAAAACGCAGTTATCAAAACAGCAGAGTTTGTTTAAGGGCTAATATTTTAACAGCATCAATCATGCACAACACAAATCTCATGCAAGATGCAATCCAAACTCATACTTTCAAGCTGTAGCCAAAATTACATCATCAGTGTGAGAGAAATAAACTGGCAAGTTAAGTTTAGTGTTTGCACTCTAGAACCTCTCAGATAGGGCTGAAAAAATAAACCAGATACTTCATTGACAGTCACTTCACAATCAGTCAATGAGCAATCACAATCGAATCCATAAGCGTTAAAACCAAGCAATAAAGTTGATCAAGTTATTAAAACACTGACAAACAAGTATCATTCTGTGGGTGGACCTTGCTAACACAGTGTATGTGCCTATAGACTGTCTTTGGCTAGTCACATTATAAAAACGAAAAGAGGAAGAACAATTCTCCATTTTTTTTTTAATAACTTTCAAATGAGGCAGAATAGCCCTTTTTATTAGGGAATTCTCCTGCATTTGTAAGGTACTCACTGTTTCTGCAGTAGGTTCTGCTGTTGCTGTCTGTATGACTCAATAGTCTGCTGAGGGAGGAACTGCATAAGTTCCAAAGACTCTTTGATTTTCACCAAAATCTCATAGATTTCACGGCCTTTAATCTGAAGAACAAAGAAGGAGAGAGAAAGAGTAAGCCTGGATGTCAGACTCCTAAACTATACTCAGTTCTTCACTTTGAATATCTACTTTAAGAATAGATGTATGTGAGATATCTTTTCAGTATCAAATATTTTATAGCACTTTCTATAAAGCCTACATATAAATATAAATGTAAAAGCATTCTTAATGTGTTGTAAAGGTATTCATAATTCATTCATCAGTGTTAATGTTCATTTGTAATACACTGCTATTCATACACAATTTGAAATGTGTAAAAGTATGTAAAAATTAACATTAATGAAGAATAATAAATGCAGTAAAATATTTTTCATTGGTTATTTACTGTTAGTACGTAATGCATTAACCAATGATAAATTATACTTTTCTTAATGTCTGTAATTATGAGTAACAGTTATGAATAATACATTACAAATATAATACATATTTATATTTATAATATATAATTATATTTGAATGGATTATGTAGTATGAATAATACCAACAATGCTTAAGCAGGTTTCATGGCATTTTTTACCAACACTTCCTTATAAAGTAACGGATCGTTAACAGAAATCATCGTGTGTAAAATTAGTTAAAGAGCAACAGAATGGAAAACCATGCAGGTTTCACATCTTTAAAAGTGGATTAAAAAAAACAGACTTAGTGAATCAGTGACAACAGAAACTGATGGAAAAAAGCATCCTGTCTAAATAGGTTTTTTATTTCACATCAAAAGCTGAAAAACTGCTGACGAATTTGAGATACTCACAGGCAGACAAAACACTTCCTCATCGGTGGATCTTCGCTTCTTGATGGAGTTTAGCTGAGAGAGGTGAGAGGCCTGACGGAAAGCTGTGGAAGACGGAGATAGAGGAAGTGAAACGCCTGTAATAGAAGATCTTAAAGCACAAGACACTGAGCTAAAGCAAAGAACAGGTGGAAAAGTTGCAGAGTGTGTGTTTGTAAAGAGGGCATGCAGTATGTATGGAGTAAGAAACATACAATGCAAATGTGACCCTGGACCACAAAACCAGTCTTTAGCAGCATGGGCATATTTGTAGCAATAGCCAATATAGTGTATGGGTCAAAATGACAAATTTTTCTTTTATGCCAAAAAATCATTAGGATATTAAGTAAAGATCATGATCCATGAACATTTTGTAAACTTCCTACCCTAATTATATCAAAACTTAATTTTTGATTAGTAACATGCATTGCTAAGAACAACTTTAAAGGTGATTTTATCAATATTTCGTTTTTTTGACCCCTCAGATTCCAAATTTTCAAATAGTTGTATCTCAGCCAAATATTGTCCATACATCAATGGAAAGCTTTTTTTAGATGATGTATAAATATCCAACAAAATGCCCTTATGACTGTTTTTGTGGTCCAGGGTCACAAATGTGTTTGTGTTAGATGAAGCCCATTCACCAGCCCCCAGCACTACTTACGGCGTTTCGTACCCTCACTGCTCTTTGTGCCATCGCTGACGTGTTGTTTGCGAATGCTGTCCTCGTCAGCTTTGCGGTCACGTCCCGGACACGCACAAATCCGAGCCTCAAAACACCGTCGGCCCAAAACCTGACCACTGGAGAAACCGATTTAGCAGTTAACACAATTTCTATAAGGGATATTTCATTCAAAACAATCCAGTGATTAAAATGGTCTTACTCTCTGGTTTCCAAAGTGACGATTATGAGGATAGGACGTCTGTTCATTCCGCCGACGCAGCTGGAGTTGCACATGAAATTGTACAGGATGGTTGTGAATTCTGTGCCCACCTGTTAATAGAGAACAGTAGTGTCATACACAATTCACCTTTGTTCATTTCTCTAAAGCTGTTATGTTAAACATCTGTTGGGAATGATTGCAGGTGTGTAGTAGTGCATGTAGGGACAGCCAGGTTTCTTTGCTCACCTGAGGGGGCTCGTAGGGCACCAGTACACTCTGGCGCCCAGTAATGGAATCCTCCACGTACTGAGCATGACTGTTCCCCTCAACCCTAATCAGGTGACTAGGTGGGGCTATTTGGCCTATTAAACACAAAGTCAGTTGGTTATATCACTAAGCCGAAGATTAAAGGCACGCTTAATCAGAGTTCTACAAATATAGAGAAGTGACTTACCGTCATTGAACTCTCTGCTCAATTCATGGTTCGGGCATCTTTTGACCACCTCGGTAACATGCTCAGCTTTCTTATAGACAGGCATGGCCCGTATGACTGCACCTTGGGGTGGGTTGGTAAGGACCTTGATTTGAATGGGACATGTTTTGGCAATCTGACAGTACAGCTTCTTTAGTTCTGTGGAGTACTAAAGAAAAAAAGAGAAGAGTTTGGTTAGTAACTGCCACGTTATGCATCTAATATCACTGCACCCCTACTTTAACAATATGTGACCCTGGACCACAAAACCAGTCAGAAGTTGCACATTGTAAGTCTCAAAATTATTATTTTTCTTAAATGCAAAAATCATTAAGAAAAGATCACGTTTCATGAAAATATTTTGTAAATTTCCAACCGTAAATATATCAAAACTTAACATTTGATTAGTGGTATTGGTAAGAGCTTCCTTTGGACAACTTTTTCTCAATATTTAGATTTTTTGCACCCTCAGATTCCAGATGTTCAAATAGTATTTTGCGAATATTGTCATATCCTAACAAACCATACATCAATGGAACATCAATTTATTCAGCTTTCAGATAATGTATAAATCTTAAGTTAACAAAACTAGTCATAATGTTCCTTATGACTAGTTTTGTGGTCCATGGTCACATATAAGCACATTTATATCTGTATTACTAAAGTGTTTTTCTTTGAGTGCTTTTGTACAACGTTTTAATGTTTAAAAGGTCACTTCTTAATTTAAACAAAGAAAAGAAGCCTTTCTCACAATCAGAGGAAAAGATAAAACAGCTGCAGCTTGGCAACGCTTTCATGGAATAAGTGCCATATAACAGTCTTTAAAGGGAAGAGCAGCTGGATTTTAAAACTTTAGAGCGGCAGGACTTCTGGTTCTGCCCTACAGCTGTCACATTTTAAGATATACCTGTGATTAAAGACACACACTAAAATGTGCTTTCCAAATAACCTGAAGCATGGTTCATCCATGAAGACGTCAGGGCCATTTTGACACGGAAAAGTGATTTATAAATTATTGCCCTGATGTGATGATAATATTTCTAGTGTTGAGCAATGAAAAGTTTAGACTTGTCCTTGAATGCGTTTAATAGTCCTCATTTATAAAACCAGCAAACAAATATCTAATTGAATTTAAATCAGGTTCTCAGAATTTAACATTTTTGATCCTCCAGTACCTAAAATTATTAAAATTAAAGTGAATTAAATTTTAGAATTCCATTTTGGGGGTAAATTTTATTAATAAATGTAACCCTGGAGCACAAAACTACTTGCAGCAATAGGCAAAAATGCATTGTATGGGTCAAAATGAGCCAGAAATCATTAGGATATTAAGTAAAGATCATGCTTCATGAGGATATTTAGTAAATTTCCTACCACAAACATATCAAAACTTATTTTTTGATTAGTAATATGCATTGCTAAGAACTTCATTTGGACGACTTTAAAGGCGATTTTCTCAATTTTTTTTTTTTTTGACCCCTCAGGTAACAGATTTTTTAAATAGTTGTATCATGGCCAAATATTGTCATATCCTAAGAAACCATACATAAATGGAAAGCTTATTTATTCAGCTTTCAGATTAAGTATAAATCTCAATTTCATAAAATTGACCCTTATGACTGGTTTTGTGGTCCAGGGTCACACATATATTATTTTTGTTTTTTGTTTTGTTTCTTTAGCTTGCTTTGTCTCATTTAAAAACATTTCAAGCCTGCTTGATGCACTTGGAAGTTTTCTGAGGTCCCCTAGTGGGCCCCAGCCCCCTGGTTGAGTACCAGTGGTCCATTCAGGTTAACATGTTCAGATCAACAATTTACATTAGAATTTATTGCTCTGCTGGAGTTTCAGAAATGGGGTTTATAGTTTCTCAATGTGTAACACAAAAATAAAAGTGTACAGATTAAATGTAAATTGTATGAGGTAATCTTAACTATTTCCCAACATCCTCTTCATCATTGATGACAGCTTGATGTTCACTGGTGTCACTGACCACAAAAATTGCAATTGCATCACACTGTGTGCTTGAATCATCCTTATCACCACAGGCTAACACTCAGGTGTTACTCATACTTACAGCATCATCAGGTGTTTAAGATACTGTCTAACCATACACAATAGGTCCAAAAGAAAGAACTACGCGATTAAACAGTCTCACAAAGCGTAACCGCCAACATTGTGACAACTGCAAATCATCACTCAGCCACCAGTGTTGCAAAAACTAATGGTATGTCATGGATTTTGTATTGTAGATAACGGCTGGTTGCACATCACTTATTTTTCAAGAAAAATAGCACAGGCCATACTTTTTAAATGGATTCTTGCGCTGAAAGCAGCGTATCAAGTACATGGAAAATAACTGTGAAGAAAACTTTCCTCTCAAGTTCATTTGAAAAGGTGAGGAAGAAGAAAGAGCGAGCGAAAAAAAGAGCTGCAAATGTTGCCAGGGGCTGTTTAAAGAACAATGGCACATTAAATTCCAGCTCTATTAACTTTTGATATGAAGTGTTCCAATGAGCTGAGCCCGTCCCAACACCTGCTTGTGAGCTTTTAAGTATTACACAATCTTGACAAGAACAAACACACACACAAATCCTGGCCATTTCCTGAAGGAACTAGTAGAACAAATTAAAAAAGACTTCTCTAGCATTTGCTATACACACATAATGAATTAATATAATACAAAAATGACTAATGCATTAACTAATGTTAACAATTTAAGCCTTTTTTGGTTCACATTTTGTCAGCAACACTGAAAATACATTTGAATAGTCAATATTTTTAGCTCCTGTTCTGTCATATAACTTGCTGATGATGTCTTCATCAGAATATCAGCCGCACGAAGCATCTACACTCATCACCTGCACTGTCAGAATTGACTTGACCCATTTTAGCTCTGACTAATTTAGCACCGTGGTGCTTTCACCAGTGGATGATGAAGGCGTTTTGTCCGTGAACTGAGCGCTTTTTTAAAAGGTGTTCTATAAAAAAAGAACGATAAATGACTGCAACTGCCCCTCTGCTCCCAACCTGATATGCCTCTGTACGCTCCTGTCATTCAGTTAAATGAGATGAGTGAGAGAAAAGATCTCTAGGACCGAAGAGAGAGTTGTAGACATGAATGCCAAAGGGTCAGTCGCACGGAGGCCCAGCAAAAAAGCCAGAAGCTTGACATACTGACAACAAACACCGTTCTTACATATTTTGTAACATCGTAAACTCCAACCTACAAACCTTACCACATAAACAAAGCAGTTGATGTACCAATTCTAGCCCTAAAGCAACACATTTTGAAAATGCAAATATGTGGAGGCTGCTGTGTTTGCTTGGGGGCAAATGAGTTGCTCCTGACAGGGAAAAACACACACACACACACACACACACACACACACATACATGAAGGGTGGGGCCACAAAATGATCGGATGAATTGGAGGCATTGGCTGTTTTACAGGGAGGGGCATGATGGTGTTAACGTGTAATTATGTTTCAGTCATGGGCTACGTGAATGTGAATTACACACACACACACACACACACACAAAGGTTAGAGTAACTGTTTGAACACAAAAAAGGGATTTAAGAGAGTGACAGTCTAGGATGAGGACAAGTCTGTGATATTTTAGTTAATGCATTAGGTATCTTGAACTAATAATAAAATTAACACTGCAATACATTTTAACATGTCACATATAACTAATGTATTATTTATACTGTACACCACTGCAATAGTATGTTGTGCAACAGCATTTGTCACTCTGGACCACAAAAGTCTTAAGCAGCAAGGGTATATTTGTAGCAATGGCTGAAAACGCACAGCATGGGTCAAAATTATATTTTTTTCTTTTTTTTTTTTTTTGGCCAAAAATCATTAGGATATTAAATAAGGAAGAAGATATTTTGTAAAATTTCCTACCATAAATATATCAAAACATAATTCTTGATTAGTAATATGCATTGCTAAGAACTTAATTTGGACAAATTTAACGGTAATTTTTTCAGATTTTTTGCAAATTTTCAAATTGTTGTCCTAACAAACCATACACCAATGGAAAGCTTTTTTATTCAGCTTTTAGATGTATAGATGTATAAATCACAATTTTAAAAAAGACCCTTATGACTGGTTTTGTGGTCCAATGTCACATTTATATGTCTTTAGTTTTAGTTTTAATTTTTTAAGTAACTTTTTTTTTAGCTTTCTATTTAGTTTATTTCAAATGTCAGCACTTATTTTTTTTAATAACTCCCTAATGCATTTACAAATGTCAACAAAATCGAACCTCATTGTAAAGTTTTGCAGAACTCTAGAATACAATTTGGTGAACCATTTAAAATCAAACGTAATGGGACTTTTAAAGCATATTAAATATTTTACTTCTTGCAGAGCACATCTGCAGTTTGTAAACAGACAATCAGCCTAAATTAAATGCGCAGAATCTGCTCCATTTAATATTATTGCAACGCAACACCACATTCAAGGTTGCTCGGTTCCTTCTTTGCTTTCTTACGAGAAGCATGTAAAATGGTCAGTTACTAAAATAAACAAACAATTGATTATGCACACCAAGGATATACACAAAGATTTTTGAAGGTTTCTTTTTTTTTTTTAAAGAACTCTTTTGCTCTTCAAGGCTGTAATAGTACAGTAATATTGTGTAATATTATTAGAATTTAGAATAACAGTGTTCTACTGTAAAATATAATTCATTTCTGTGATGCAAAGACAAACTTTCATCAGCAATTACCTCATTACACCTCTTCAGGTGTCACATGACAACTTTGCATCACAGGAATTAATAAGATCTTAAGGCAAGTTAAAATAGAAAACCAATGTTCTAAATTGCACTCCATTTTTGATTAAATAAATGCAGCCTTGATGAGAAGAAGAAACTTCTTTTAAATCAGAGTAAATCAGTTTTCTTCAAGAGATTTCTAGACATACAGAGATTTGTGCACACACAGTAAAACCGCAGTCACACCAACAACAAACGCACACACATACAGTGTTGTACGTGTTGTAACAAGTTTGCAGCTGTACTGTGTGTGTGTTTGAACAGAACAGGGCTGCAGGCTAAGGCTGTATTCGTGTCTCAGCATGGCGGGGCGGGTTGGCCCAACGCTCTGGCGCCTCTGGTCTTGTCCCACCTCATACCTGACATGTACCATCACGCCTGTTGCTTCTCCCAAAACCTGTTTCATTGGGAAAGAACTAAAATGTTTTTTTTTGCTCTTTGGCGCTGTGATAAAAAATACCCGGTTGCTGAGTTTGAAAAGCAAAACATTTGCAATAAAACAGGTTTTGAGCGTAGGGTGCAAAATGCATTGCACATTATCTGTGCTTAGTATTTCTTGCTAGAAATGTTGAAGGCTAAGCAGCTATTAATTCTTGATTGCATGCTCTTTACACTAGAATGGTGCAGGTTTGCACCACTTGGTTTGAGCAAATTGTATGCGGCTATGGTTTTTTATTGCAAATCAACAGCCATGATGTTGCTAGTCATGCCTGAAAACTTCAGCATATAGACATTTAGCATATAGACATCAATAACTCGTCATGTTTGTAGTGCATTTGGAGGGAGATCATCAATGCAACCAACCCTCATCAGATTCATACTTTCTCTAGTGATGTAAACAAATGCCCCCATGCTTCCTGGCACTAGCTAATGCCCTGTGATTAAATTATATGCTTTGGAAATGTGATCTTTCCCAGAAAACGTGTGACAAGCTTTGGTGTAATTATGCTGGATTTCCCCTCGTTTTGCTCAATGGTCGCCCTGAGTGCTGCCAAATTCTTTTCTTACAGCTACCTTTATTTCTTCTTTTGCTGAAAATGAAGGTGTTTGCATTTCTGTTCTCGTTCAATTACACTCTAAAGGTGTTGCACAAAAGGTGGGATTTAAGGTCACGTCTAATAAGCAGATGCCGGACCTTTTCAGGCAGCACTATGGCATCTCGACTGCATGAGAAGATGGAGATTATGACCGTGCAAGTGAGCTAACGCAGACGTGGCGGCTATACTGGTGCTGACAGACTGATCTTTTCTTTGACTCAGTCCAGCTCTGCCTCTTGCATGATCTTTAAAAGCAAAGGTAAGCTTTCATTGTTCAAAGACACAAAACAACAAGAACAACAGATCTCCAAACAGAACCTGTCAGAAGAGTGGGCTTTTCCAGATACGCCTTTCTTAGAAATCATTTCCCTATCATGAAAATCTTTTCAACCCCAGATTTTTTTTTTTTGGGTAAATTAACCTCTCCCTCCTTTTCTTTCTTCTTCCTCTGCTTGCTCTAGGTTTTAGGGCTTTACGTGGCAATGTCAGACGAGTCTCGACAGGCTCGTTGACACAAACAAGTCTCAGCTCCATCTCACGAGGCGTGGGACGGGCCTGCAGATGTTCCATGGACAAGTCGTATCTTGCCACCTTTCGCTGGAACACTCGTCTCTTTGAGCGCTTCTGTCCTCCCCCAACTTCTATCCTCGTTCTCATCTCCTTGTCCTGCGGCATTGTGAGAGACGCAGTCGACAAGCTTTACTCATTGAGCAAGGAACAGCCCCTTCGGCACTGCAGGGTTCAGGAGGAAGGCATGGAGTATTTACACGAGTATTACTGACCCATTCTTCTAATCCCCAGCTCACTTCTTGAGACAACAACTCCAGTGGTCGCATTCCTTCGGTCACGGCATTCTATACAGGTGAACCAATGGGCAAACAAAACAGTGCCGTACCGTTGGATGCGCTGTTGATAGGTTGACAGGGAAATGCAAATGGAGGCTCTGCTCTAAAAAACTTCAAACAAAACAAACACCGAGCCAAAAAAGTGAACTGAAAATGATAGAGGGGATGGGTTTCCTCTGAAAATTGAAAACGAACAAAAAAGCCTCGTGTATGGTTTGTCTTATCATTGACATCAACAAAAAAGCAGGATTGCAAAAGCTTTCCCGTAAATGAGGAGCGGTAGGATGCAATGCCAGGAAATATGTGTGTGGGTGTGTGTGACATGGAAGCTATACGCAGGATAGATTGAGCTGCGTATGAAGAACAAATGTAGGTTACATTAAAATGCCTTACGTTTGGCTAAATTGTTATTAAATTAAAGGAAGGGAAATTCTTCACAATGCTCTGTGTACTGTGAGAAATATGAATGAGTAGGGACATCTTAAATGAGCCAACCAAGGGTGTGGTGTCTTTCTCACACCCAGAAGTCTGCTCTAAGTACAGTGAGGTGTCTGACAACTTCTGCCGTATTGGTGAAGCCAAGGAGTGAGGATGACAAGAGCTGTTGTGGGAATAGGGTAAATGTCACAATCCCACACAGCACCGTAGCCAATGAGCACTGAGCAACTCACAAACCAATCTTAACTCAACTTGTTTACTCAAAGATGTGAGACAGCATTACCATAACTGACTCACTGGTTTTTCAAGACCACAATCTGCCAAATTCAAGATTAAGGAGATATTGGTTTATAATGGCTGGGATCAATTAGTGGAAAACAATCATGGATATTTATCTCATTTAATGTCGGTGATCAAATAACTAAAGCTAAAGCTCTTAAGTTAGCCTTGACAGAAATAAATGCATCACATTTAGCGCAAATGACGTAACTGTCATTGTTGTTATTGCTAACATACCTGTACAGCACTGCGAAAAAAGGCGGAAACGTTGTGAAGATGAACACTATTCAACACCTTGAATAGATATAACTAGCTAGCAACCGCTAGGGTGCGCTGTCCAACCGAAAGCCACTTTTTGGTTGACAGACACCAGCTCCCTGTTCCCGTGTTACTACAACTAGCCTAGCGGGTTTAGTCGGTTTGATTATCAAGGAGTGACACCTATCTATGCAAAACAAAGTGACAGTGACACAGCTATTGTAATGCTCACTGATGCGCATTGTTTCCGCTATGTGAACATAGCGGTTTATGAAAAAGGATGTAATACGCCATCAAAGAGCTCACCAGTAGGGGTCGGTCTTGGCTCTTTTGGATAGAATTTGTTGTCTTTCTTCGTCAATTTTCAAAACTATTTAGTTACCGCCTACTAGTATTAACCATTAACTTTTCATTGTATATGATTGTAACCATTTCAACTAATTTTGTGCAAATAGTCCAAAAAGACAAATCTCAGGTGTAACAAACCAGACCAGTTCAAACCTATACCTTTTTTGTAACTGAAGACTTTCATTTAGATCACAGAAGTGCCTAAAGCTGAAATCAGACAGGTAAAAACTTTCCTTTTCTCCTGGAGGAAGAACCTTGAGAGCAGAAATTAACTGCTTTAATGAGTACATCACAGAGTCTTGATCTTTGTGCGCCATAGAACCACAAATTGTGGTTCACAATGCATTGTCATAATACAACAAAACACTCAATTCACAGACAAATGCCATGTTATAAATGGGATGAATGGTTGTGAGTGATTTGTGACCGGAGGGCAGCAGGTCAAATTTCTGCACCAGGAAATATTTGGTTGTTCCCCTGAAGACAGACACTTAACCCCAATATAGACTGAAGGGACAACATGCTCTCCTTTCTATGCTCCTGTTTGGCCTCAAAACCTTACTCCATAAAGAGTTTTTGTGGTATAATGGTACAAATGGGTTTTGTTTGTAATTTACTAGCGATATTTAATGGGTCTTACCGTCCAGGTGGCTGATTTGGCTGTGCTTGACTGCTGGAAGGACACATCAAAGGTGTGTGGGCCAGCATAGTCTGTGTTGGATGGGATGGCAGGTGATGGAGACAAGGCCTCGAAGGTGGAACTGGGCTGGGCGTAGGGTGATGGTGCCGTTACATTGTTCTGAGCATGCTCGTTGTTGTATGGGCTGGTGGAGGTGGAGCCACCATTTTGATCCATGCTGTTGAGAAGCCCCAGGCTTGTATACTGTGGCTGGAGGGAAAACAGAGAGTATTTTTATCAGTATAAAATCTTTTCAAGTGTTTAGGGTATTAGAAGTGTCATACGAACAAAGACGCAATATTCATCAAAACATTAATGAGTTGTTGCCACAATACAGCTTCTTTTGATGTTAATACATCAGGCCGTGATGTAATGGTGGGCTTAAAGAAACAGATGATGTGCACAACAGCCAGCGCTTGGCAGACTTAAATAAGTCTTTGTGCAGTATATGCAACCTAAAAGGTTACGCTCTTCATCAACTAGCCCTCTGTGTGTACAGATAAATGTCTTTCTATAACAGCCACAGATATGTCAACCGTGACAAATGTGGAGGTTTAACCAAAATAATAGTGATGCATTATGTAAAAATGAATAATTCACAGGATGTACATTTTCAGTTATGCTGTCACTCAGATGATTTCCAAGAGATTTATCTCAAATCTAACACTAGTATTGAAAACAAATCCAAGCCATGATTCAGTATGTGATGATCCAAGAAATTTAAAGTAGCCTAACAGAGACAAAAATTTAGAATTAACTAATTCTTAGTGTCAATTAAGACTAAACCCCAGTCATTTTTAATCTATAGGTGTGAAACTGCAAACAACCATCACATTTAGAAGTCTTTAGCCCACCTTAATTTGCTTAAAGGTTGTTGCTGAGGACCGTAGGAATTAATTAAGTCTCTAAACGAACTGGAAGATACATAATAACAAAGGAAGGTGGGTACAGCAGGGGGGGCGGCAGTAAATGGGCGATACACAGTTCACACGGCTCCTGTTGCCTTGTTCCAGTGAAGGCGCAGAGAGGAATTAAAATGACTGTCATTTGAGAGAAGGAAGAATGTTCTGGAGGTAAGCCAGCCTTTTCCAGCCCCACTCCTCCAGTCCATTCCTTTCCATTTATACACGCCACATTCCTGGATGAGGTGCCATGGTTGTATGGCTCTTTAGACCGTCATTAATCTCAACCGAGTCCCTTGTTTATTTCAGGCATGGATGGAGACAGCTGTCCAGCTTGCACGCTTACTCCCTTTTCTTGTCTATTTCTCTTTCACTCCATCACAAAATTCTCCCGGTGCTGCTGGTGGCTCGAGTGAATCATCAGTGGGCCACAATTTACAATAAAAATGACTAATGCATGTTGAAAACACATTCATTCATTTTTGCCTTCAAAAAAACGGTTAAAAATTTTAAAGTCTTAAAAGATTAAATAGGTTTTGGATAATTGTGTATTTTGTACAATGACACACCTGAGAGTGGGTCAAACCACTGACCTCAGCATACCTCTCTAACAGTGCCGTAGGGCATAAGAAAAGAGAAGTGCCATTTGCGATGTACAGGTAGGGGTCACAGTGTGTGTGTGTGCCACGAGTCTGCTCAGCCTTCTGGAAACAATGAGTCTCAGGCTTTTAAGAGCCTGTCTGAAGAAACAATAGACCAGGTCTATTGGTGTATGAAAAGAAGCGTATTGTAGAGCAGACGCACATACCCACACAAAGAGGACCCAAACACTAGAGCTGTACCCTCCAGCCTCAACAGTGCTTCTCAAACACACACGTCTCTTACAATGAAGCAATTAGGACATAATGGAATCTTTTAGAGACAGTAAGGCCACGCAAGTTAGTCTGTGTGCCTGATCCCACTAAGGAGGTGTAGGGCAGTGCACAGTCTACTTAAAGCCATTAGCAGTACGTTAGCATTTGTTTGAAATTACAATTAAAGTTGGGCTTTCAGAGATTTTTAACTTACTTAAACTAATCAGAAGAGCAATTTGCACAAGCCTGAAAACTGTAAAAAGGGCAAAAAAAAATCTTTGTAAAAAAAATTAGTGTACATATTGTAAATTATATAAAAGGAATGCAATATTCATGTATAGTTTAACCCCAAGAGCTGGTCTCATGTAGAGTAGAAGTAACATGAAATAATTTTATAACTTTTGTACAAATCTGAAGCAAGTAATGCTCATGCAATTTCACTTGTGGCTTATTTTAACATACAAGACGCATCTGTGAAACCACCTAAACTTCCTAATTTCTAAGACGCATAAGAGTTACTCATTGTTGAAGGTTCCACTGATGATAAAGTGAGGGGAAAGTTTATTAACTGTGCTAAATACAAAAATCATAATTCAAGTTTGTGTTCCAGTACAACAACTTTATTATTTAGCCCATCTGCAACTTTTTAATCAAATAGTATTCCTCTACAATGCAACAACCATATAACAACTGCTTTAACTGCTCTTTAAAATTCCCAGCCTGTTTATAGCCTTCTCTGAGAGTGAGCCTCTGGGATGTCAAGATGCTTAAGCAGAACCATAAATCATTTGACCATGATGCATCTGTCATTTATAATACCAGTGGGGGGAAAAAAAACCCGTAGTAGTAATAATAATAATGCAGGTATAGGCCTAATCTCCAATTACAAGACTTTTGAAACGCCACAATATATGTTGATATGCATGATCTCACAGACTATTGTTTAGTCTGAGTTTATATATTTATTATACATTTATACACAGTGGGGAGGCTTAGCCCTTCTGTAGATCTGTCTTCCCACAGATTTGAAATTTTAAATGAAACAAAAATATAATATATTAATATATAACAAGCTCAAACACCAACAACACGGTCAAAGGTTTGATTCCGAGTGAATGCAACTATAAATGCAACGCAAGTTGTTTAAAATAAAAACGTTTGCCAAATGCATAAATGTAATACTCTAATATACAATACTATAAAAAAGCATATTTAAATCTGTTTTGTTTACAAGCAAAGCCCTCTTTATTGCTACCCATGACAAATATTCAATTCAATGCATATCAGTTTCTTACATCACAGCAAAATAATGAATAAGATTTCAATTTCGGTTTCTATATTGACAGTCTCCAGGGTAAATTCCAAGGTAAAACCAAAGAGCTGCAGTTGCATCTTTTAAAAATGCATTCAAACAATGTGTTGTTGACAGATGTCAGCAGTGCCAGCATTACAGTTGCTAGTATTTTCAGCCTTCAATGCTACCTGTCTTTGTTTCCACAAGATGAATCCTAATGGCCAAAACCGCTAAATTACTACTTCGTTCTAACAACTACTTAAGTCTAGAGTTTGAGAGCAAAATGAGGGCTCCTAACTCAAGAGCAGTGACAGGAGTTGAGGCTGCCCTGGCCTGGGGGGGGGGTGAAATGGCTGCCATTCCTGGGTGTGTTCCAGTGACCTGGGCAGTTTGTAACCCGGGATGGGTGTTGAGAACATCTGTGAGGCCTTGATGAGTGACCACAGGGGTAGAAAGCATTAAGCACTAAATTGGGGGGGGGCTCTTATTTTCCTCGCACTTCGTACCCAGTGGGCTGGGCAGAGCAGATGATTGTATCTGTATCCACCACAGTTAAAACAATTACAATTCCTAGACTTCTCAGGATCACTTTGATGCACACATTCTTCAAAGCGGCTCCGCAATCTATCACTCAGACGAGCGGGAGTTTAACCCAAAGCCCTTTCGATGAGAGAAAGATGGATCTTAAGGAACAACCTGCTGTCTAAGAGCAAAACTAAACCTTAACCTAAAACTGGAATTATCAAATTTGAACTATTTGCATTAAATAATACCAATACCATCTTGGTTCTCAAATTCCTTGCACCTCCATGTCTCCATTTACAACACAAAACATGCGTGTCTACGGACCCGTAACCCCTACCATGATTAAAGAGAGTGAGAAACAGAGCGTTTAAAAGCATTAATCAAGCTGTGTGAGCAGTGGATTGGTTACCTAAAGCCAGCTTTAAAAACGCAAGGAGAGGCGGGGAGAAGACTGGACTGTGTTTCCACCAACAGGTTGTCTCTGAGCTAACGGTGTTGTGTTGACAACAGCTTTGTGCAAGAGAATGGCAGCACTGAAATCACTGGTCTGAATTACCACCTGTCAGGAAGGAATGGGGGTGCTTTTAGACAACAAACACAGATCCGGCCTCTATCTTAAATGGCTTAGAACACTCACGTTAAAAACTTAAATTGCATTATAGTGAAATTACACATTATACTTAACGTTATTCAACAGAAGATTTTTTTTTTATATTAAAAAAAGATAAGTTAATACACTACTTAAAAATTATTTTGGGGTGGTGATTAAATGCGCTTCCCATGTATCAGTGTTGGCATATTTTTCAAGCAAAATACACCCAGAAATGTGATAACTATCATCCATGATCATTCGAAACACATTAGCAACCTGACACGAAATTCAAGCTGAGCTGAGAAATCATGAGCCTTCTGTCAACCTAATTAAATGGGCTTAAACTATTATTAATTGTTTTTTCCTTTCCTGATACAGCAATGACTTGAAATGACTTTACACAATTACACAAATTAAGCTGAAGAAAAGCTTTACTGCAACTGCAGCAAGCTAAAGCATTTGTAAACACGAAAAACCCTGGTAAATAAAGGTAAACATTCATTGAGTGATATTTAGCTTAAGTAAAAGTAGACTCCATTAGTACTTTCTCAAAGCAAACGGCACAATCGCAGACCATTGTTCTATACAAACAAGATTATCAGTCCCACCGTCCCAGACAAATCCATTATACCTTGACTCAACCCAAGAGTACACCGTAGACAAAACAGCAGCTAGGCAAACCATTAAAGCAATACACGATGATTTTTATCTAGATATACGCGTGTATTTTTCACACCCACACACCATTGTAAAATCCATTATCGCAGTTCAAACCAATGACTTATTAAATGCAAACATTTCACTTTCTAGTGTCGATATAAAAAAGGCAAACAAGAAATCAAAACCAATAATTAACCATTACTCAAAACAAAAAAAAAAACCCTTCACATAAATTCAAACGCAAAGTATCGGACTGAGACCACAAATCACAACATTTTCATAAGTAACAGCATCCCAACAAATATTGCGGCAAAAAACAAAACTGTACACAATATATATCCCAAAGCCTTTACAAGGCCTACTTTTGATGCCACTCTTGCCAGTGATTTCAGAGGGTTCCCTGAGAACCCAAAATTTAGCATTGGGACAAACTCAATCTCCAGAAGGGCATTGGTAGCACAAGGGCCTTACCTCACTGTATGATGTGGGAGGATTGGTCTCGAGGTACAACATATTGGCGCTGAGGTTGAGCAGTGCAGCCGCTGTTTGCTCCACAGGCTCCAGGATTCTTACCCCTTGTTTTTCTTCTTTTATCCCCTAAAAGTGTGATGTGGGCTACAGAGGTGAACGGGACAGGCTTAAAGTCTCTATAGGAATTCAATGGGATTGCCATATATACCAGGAACGAAGAGGGAGGTCCTGAGAAATTACCTGTCCAATACCTGAGTCCAATACCACACCCTACTTTTGGGAAGGTGTTGCCCGTCTTCTGGCTCTTCCTTTAAGATTTAACCCTAAGGAGTTGCGAAGCACTAGACTAGACATTTTCCAATGCAACTATTTAATTGCTATTGTTGTTTTTTTGCATATTAAGTAAATAAGTGATTTTTTTGAATGTATGAAGTGATTAAATGTTTCAGTTTTTAAAACAAGCAAATGTGAATTAAACTAGAGTTAAAAACAAATTAATCTGTGCAAGTGTGATTTTTGTTTCTACTGCGATATTCTATGAAACCAGCTCTAACACCTAAAAGATATTAGTCAGAAGGAATCATCTAAGGTCAGCCATTCAACAGACTTATTTTAATTAAATAATGACGCATACTTATAATTAAAATCAAATAAATTATCTATCAACTAGTTTTATGTATTAATAAGATAATTCGAAACTTAAATGATTTCAGCATTTGATGACATTTTAAACTGAAAGGCAAAACTAAACATGACACAGTAAATGACTTTGCACTGAAACATGGAGCCTCCAGACACACAATTCCCTCTTGCTTTTGGAGGGAATCCTCTTTATCGTTCTACAATGACCTTAGAGCACTAAATTCGGTTCAGTAGTAGCATCCATAGCCCCTGTTTGCATAAGAATGAGCCCCTCCCCATTAGCCAAAGAGCCTCTAGCATGGCCCTATGACAGTCTCACGAGTAACAATGGGACTACAGTTGACAGCTTGTATCTATCAGAGATGACTGGTGTAGATTTGTTTTGAATACACTAATGTTGTTTTAGATAGGGCTGAATCAACCCACTTCTTTGTGAATATTTAAATGTCTTCATGTTAGATTCATTAGATGATAAGCCCAATCAATCCCTAAGGCACTAACGTAATTTTATGCACAACATAAATCAAGATGACCATTCATGAAATCTGTTTAACTGCTACTCTACACTATCTCTCTCATTTATGATATTTGCCCTGTTAATGATCAGTAAATTCAGCAATTGATATGAACACCATCTTTGCAAAAATACAAGCTTGTAAATCAACTCATACACCAACTTCTAGCACTTAACTGTGCTAAATTCAATCCGTTTACCAGACTGACTTAAGAGAAAATTGTTCATGTCTGTATTCCTAAGGTTGGCATGTACAGCAGCCTCATGCCACTTAGTCATCTCTGAAATGGGCAGACTGCAATATTAATGCACTATGAGTCACACACAGTATATGGCACTAAACTAGTGAAAAAACTAATTACTATTACCACCTATAGAGAATGCTTAAAAAAAAATCTTCAAAACAGCAGCTCACACCCTCTTGGGGGTTGCTGTTTTTCAGAGCACTTTTGATGGGGGGCAATTAGAGTTAGCTAAACAAACTTCTAATTACTTTAGAAAAACACTGGCTGCGATCTACAATGGGGTTAAGGCCCTCACTGAAGTAGCACTGAAATCACTGTGGGCTTCTGCTGTCAACTCAGCTGAGGTGTTGTGATTATAAGCTGACTGCAGTTGAACTCTTGTAAAAGTCTTAAATCACTAGAGCTAAATATTCAGTGCTTGCTTACAGCACACAATTCATTATGCAGTGTCTATATTACATTTGCTATTAGTTATGCAAAGTTCTCAAAGGAAGAAAATAAAACTTGCCAACTACAGCATTAAATATCCTAGAAGCAAAGCTGTAGAGCTTCATCAATTAGAAATCTGTAGGAATCAATGTTACTATATTAATTAATTTCTATACACTACCAGTCAAAAGTATTAAGATTTTTAATGTTTTTCTTTGTTTTTTAAAGAAGTATCTTCTGCTCACCTAGCCTGCTTGATCCAAACTATTTAAAATAACTTTTCTATTTGAATATTTTAAAATGTAATTTATTCCTGTAACCAATTTTCAGCATCATTACTCCAGTCTTCAATGTCACTTGATCCTTCAAAAATCATTCTAATATGCTGATTTGCTGTTCAAGAAACAATTATTATTCTTATCAAAGTTGAGTACGAGTATTTTTTTTTTTGATGAATAGAAAGAACAAAATATCTGCATTTATCTGAAATAAAAGATTTTGTAACATTATACTCTATACCATTCAAAAGCTTGGAGTCAAATGTTTTTTTTTCATGGGGGAACTAATACTTTTATTTAAGTAAGAATGCTTTAAATTGATCAAAAGTGAAGACATATTGTTATAATGTTACAAAAGATTTCTATTTCAGATCAATGCTGTTCTTCTGAAAATTCTACTCTGCTGTTTTCAACATTTTTTTGAGCAGCAAATCATAATATTAGAATGATTTCTGAAGGATTATGTGACTGGAGTAATGATGCTAAAAATTCAGCTTTGAAATCACAGAAATAAATTACAATTTAAAATATAGTCAAATAGAAAACAGTTATTTTAAATAGTACAAACATTTCAAAATTGTACTGTTTTTGCTGTACTTTGGATTAAATAAATGCAGGCTTAGTGAGCAGAAGAGACAGAAAATCCTACTGGTGAAGACTTGACTGGTAGTGTATATATATATTTTTTAGATTCAGCAAGTATGCATTAAATTGATCAAGAAGTGACAGTACACAATTTCCAAAATATTCAGAATGTTTTACAATATTACAAATTATCAATTAAATGCTAAATTATAAATTAGTATATTTCAAAATGTCAAATAAATTGTTCTTTTGAACTTGATTCAAAGAATGCTGAAAAATCTAAGCACAATATTTTCAACATTGCTAATAAATGTTTCTTGAACACCAAAAAAGCATAACAGGATGATTTCTGAAGACTGGAATAATGGCTGCCGAAAATTCAGCTTTGCCATCATAGGAATAATTTACATTTTAAAATATTAAAATATAAAACAGCTATTTTAAATTGCAATATATCACAATATTACTGTTTATGCTATATTTCTGATTAAATAAATGCAGACTTGGAGAAAATACAAAGCCACTTTCAAAAAGACTTAGTCTGCACTTTCATTATTCCTATAATCCAAGATTGTTTGTACTGTCTATACTTTATGAACAGATGTTAATATGTAAAATGTTTTTAAAGTGTTTATTGCACTGCCTTGAAAGGCTACTCCTGGTCAAGAAGTTATTTATGTGTCCCATGGGGGTCAGAGGTGACAGAATTAGGGGACAGCCTCAGGTGACAATAGTCACGGTGCACAAAGGGCTGGACCCCTAAACCTGACCCACCTAACAATCACAAATTATACCACAGTCTGCAGTCAGAAGCAGTAAGCCCCTAAAAAGGTTTTGCTTTAGGGAGGCACGGCCATTCATAAAAGAATATGTAGATTATATTTGCTCATAAAGCTTATTCCCAAATGGCTGACAGTTCTAGTTATCAACTGTATACGAGATTGCATGCAGGCTTTGATTTTAAATTTAGATAATGGTGTGGCCTCCTTCTTATTTATTTATTGTCCTATCCAATCTTATTAAACACACCCTATCTGAATAAAAATTCTACTTGTCAACTCCTATTCGATATATATACACAGTCAAACCAAAAATTATTCAGACACCTGATATTTTTGAAGGTTTTTTACTAGTGGATGCAGAACATTACAGTTCATTTATGTAAGTGAGGATAGCAAAATAAAGTAAACTGTGACATACTATACTCAAAAATTCTTCATACAGTGGACTACAAGTAAAATTGCTACAAATTTGGGAACAAAAATTATTCAGACACTTTGACCAGACCATGTTTTGCTTTCTTTAATTCCTAATGTGACCTTTTTACATATTACAAAGTATAGATAGTTGTGTAAATATTGTCTTACAGTTGTAATCCATTACATACCTTTCTACCAAAGTTATCTGACATTATCAAAATGAATTAGTTTTGACAGTTTAACTTGTCATTTTATTACCATTTTCTAAACTATAGCGAATAAACTGCGATAATGTGAGAACTGTTAAAGGTATCTGAATACATTTTGGTTTGACTGTATATTCATGCATACATGTAAAACAATTAGGCTAAATTAGGCAACTGCTGTTAGGCAATAAACAGGCTTTGCAAAAAGGTGGTGAACCCAACTGAAGCTTCCCGGTGGCTCAGACAAAGGATGCTGCACTTAGATCTATATGGACACTTAAAGGACTGTTTGGGCTTACAACTCTCGGATTAGTGAGGTGTCATGTGTCAGGTGGCTAGTGTTTTGAGAGACACCTGTTCAAAAACTCTGCATCACCCCTTTAATAGAGGAGTGAGAAATAAAAAGAGGCAAGAAGTTTATTTATAGTGTTTAAAGTGGTTGAGAAACTCAGTAGGAGTGAGAAATGAACAAGGGTTTATTTATTTTTGACCCGATACATCATTCCCTATGATACTGTGGTACTTATATTAAAACATAAGTGATATAAATTTGTCAGCAGTTTTGCTTTTGAAAATCCATCTATGTGGGAATCTAATTTAACCGAGTTCACTAGCTGATGGGTAACAGTGCTACGGTTCAGGATAATAAGCTGTTTGTGATGTCAAAGACTAAACACCTGTGGACATCAGACAGCAAAAGTCAACACCTGTACTCTGAACTTTAAAATGGTTTTACAGCATAATTGGCACCAGTCCTCACTATCCTGTTTTGATCCTTGTCTAGTCTTCGAGGGACGGTTGCATTCTGTTATTAGTTAAAAGTTATTCGTTTCAAATCATCATGATGTCTGACCTCAGTAAATTGCATCCTTTTAGCTACTAACCAAAAACACACACAATACACAAGACATTTGCAAAACAAATGTAAAAAAATGCCAACTCCTACACAAAATAATAACAATGCAGAGCCTTTCAAACAAACCAGGTCAGAGGTAACTCCTGTAATTTTCAAGTATAAGACTTGAGGACCAAACCCGTAAGACCTTCATTCATCTTCACAACACAAATTAAGATATTTCTGATAAAATCCAAGAGCTTTCTGACCCTGCATATACATCAAGGGTCTTATCACAGTTAAGGCACAGAAACATAATAAGGACATTGTTAAAATAGCCAATGTGCCATCAGTGGTTCAACCATAATTTTATAAAGCTATGAGAATACTTTTTGTGCACAAAGAATACAAAAATAACTTTACTCAGCACTTTTGATGCGTTGCGGTACTCTTAATAATAGCTGCAGACTGTCCAGGGAGAGTAGCTGTCATTGAATAAAGTCATTATTTAGGTTTCAGTGCGCACAAAAAGTATTCTTGTAGCTTAATAAAATTACGGTTGAACTACTGATTTAACAACATGCTATGTAGAAAGCTCAGATTTTATCAAAAATATCTTAACTTGTGTTCAAAAGAAGAACAAGTTTGGAACGACATGAGGGTGAGTAATTAATGACATAATTTTAATTTTTTTGGGGTGAACTGTCCCTTGATATTTTAGTTATTTAGAGATATGGGCTATAGTTTCTTCCTTTAGTGTTGTAGTCATATAGAGTTGTCTAGTTCTTACAAATACGCAACACGTAACGCCTTAATATGCAAGTGTAAGAGAAAAAAAGTGTTGGTGGAAAAGGAAGAGAGTGAAGAAAGAGAGAGAGAGGAAGGAAAAAAAAGAGGTAAATGTTTAGATGGATTACTCTGTACCTTGCCAGTACTGTTTCATTTCGCTTGAGGCAAACTGGTGGGGTAAAGAGTCAGCAGTGATTTAGCAGCAACAGTGATTTAAACGGTGGAGTTAAATCTCAAATTAAAAGTGGAAGAGAACTGCATATAATTTCCCCCCCTTTTTTTTAGAAAAACTTCAGCAGCTCTGATGATTTGAACGGAACATAAATCACCACTATGAAAACCTTCACATTTATGCAGAAAAATATCCTTTATTATTATTATTATTTTAATTTATTTATTTATTTATTTTTAAATAAAATGCTGAGCGTTGTAACAGACTCATTTATTTTAATCACATTTTATTAAATCACAAAATTTCGAATAATTTACAAGAAACATTTAAGATCAAATATATGACGAACAGTAGCCACAGAATGAATGGATGGCGGTAAGGAAGCACACCTTAATTATGTGTTCCTGCCTAATGCTGAGTCAGGCTCTACTTGAAAAGAACACTACAAATGACTAATCAAGGGCTAGGGCACAACACAGCCTAAACCAACCATTGCCTCACCACCTTCCAATGTATTCGATTGAATTCTTGCTGCCCAGCAACACCCAGATCAAAAAATGTACTTAACGGACAGCCGTTTTCTCTCATTAATCTGTCAGGACCTATTTTTAATTTAAATGGTTCGCAAAGTGAAATCGGTTATTATGTCACTTCATTACGTTTGAAACGTGTTTGACGCGAGGAAATGAAATGAAAAGCAGCACCGTGCGTGGTACTGCTGTGGAAACGTGTGAGTGATACAATAAAGCCATGGGGCTTAAATCCACCTCTGTCTGGAGTCTTAATATGGGTTGGTTTCATCCACATAAAATTATATAAGGCTGCACATACACAGAAAAAGCACTAAAACTTTTAAACTGCAGTTTATATGTGCCCCTAGATGACCATGTCTTTTGAAATGTCACTTCATCCAATTTAGCAGCTCCATCTCACTATGATATCAGCTGAGCTGTTTGATGTCAGGACACAATCTTTCCTCTGCCACATTCCTCCATTCTACCTGACTCCACACCTCCTTTTCTCCTCCCCCATCCCCGATCTCACACACACAGAATAGGACGCAAGCCTCAGTCAGTCACAGCGGCAGGTGCTGCTCTAAATTGTTGCCCTGCAGCTACAGAGAAAGCACACCTACCCAAGAAAGAGCAATTTCAGATTAAAACACAACACCCCTGCACAATACAAGCACAGAGGACCCTGAGGGCGCCAAAACAGCGCAGATCATCCAGTAATTAACAAAGGCGGCAAACCTTTTTCTTAATTCTCTTTCTTTTGGTGAAGGAGTTCAGTGATCAGTCATAAGCTGGTTATTAGGAGATCAGCGGTTTAGCAAAAAGGAAAATTCTGTCTTAAGTATTTATTTATTTATTTTTTACATGTCCAATGTTTTCTGAACACCAACATTCTTGAAAAATACTACAGAATGAGGAGGTCATACAGGTTTGGAACAACATGAGGGTCAGTAAATAGACAATTTTATACTTTTAGGTGAACTATTCATTTAAGGGGATGGCAACCATACCCATTCAAAGTTAGTTCTTTAAAGTTTAATGACCATCACAGTAGCAAATGATTGGCAGGCTGCCACATTTTCCAGCTTTTCGATCAACACGAATGCTAGCTGGCAAGGGACGAAGTATTAGCGTGCCATTCTGCGCACCACACCCGATCTTCACTGCGAAGAAGATGGGGGCGGGTGGTGTTGTATGGGGGGTATTAATCACCAGATCAAGAGAAAAGATAATCCCTCAGGGCCAGAGAAGCAAAGCGTTGCTCAGTCTCTCCCTTTTTTTCCTCATCTTTACTACCGGACAACTACATTCCTCTGCTGGGAGGGGAGCCACAACCACCTAATTCTCCTGCGCGCCCAGAGAAATCCTACAAGGCCTCAGCGTCAGCTACAGGTCATGCATTTAATGTCAAACTTTCCATTGCTCTTCTGTTGTGTATAAACACACTGCTAGAACTATACGTGTTGATAGAATCTGCCTAAGGGATACACCGATTTGCACGACCTACATCGAATTTAAGCAAATTTGCACTTGTTAAACAATGTTATATATATATATATATATATATATATATATATATATATATCTTAGAAGAACAATTTTTCCCAGCAAACTTGCATACTGTTCAAAGTACTTACACCAAAGAAGAAACTGTCTGTTGTGTAGCATTGTTGTAAATCTCCATCTTCATAATTCATTGATCCACTTCAGTCCTTTAGATTTTTATGTTCATCCAAAAAAGTGAATTTTTTCCTTGCATGACACAATGATACATCTGAAGCACTTCAGATTGGATGTTCCATTGTAGTAAAGCAAGGCTATCGTCATCACGACTTTATATTTAGTCTGTTCATCCGGACCTGGACATACCTTTTCAGTTTGTTGCTACCAAAACTGTCCAGATTGACCAGGGAAAACCCATAAACACCCCCAATAAACAGGAACACCCCCACAGTTAACTGTTTTTGCTGGGGCTTACCACTAAATTCCCCACTACTGAAATTATTCACTTGAGTGATCGCTCTAAACAAAACTAAGTTTCATAAGCGATAAAGTAATTGCGGGACTTGCTTACAAATTTCATACACACTGAAACATATTTAGCTGCTGTTCAGTATTTAAAAGCAAAATAGACGAATGACAATAAAAAAAGTATTGGACAAAAATTATAACAAAAAGTTGAACGGTTATTATTGAAATAAAAATCAAGTTATCTACTGCTACCATCAAAAAACAGCCCGTCTGAGACCATTCAGTGGGAGGTTTCAAAAAAAAAAAATCCCCATGTACATTTGCTTTAAACTTTGCGGGGGATTTCGACAGAATTCAACAATTAAACGCTTGAAACCTGCAAGTAGTAGGAAAACAAGCTAAGTATTGAGAAGACTGTGAAATATTTGGTAACACTTTACATTAAGGTGTCATTGCTAATTCAGGTAGGTTAACTATGAAGACAACATTCATGACACTATTTATTAATCTTTGTTTATGTTAGTTAATAAACAATGCATTGACTAATGTTAACAAACACAATAGTGATTTTAATAATGCATTAGTAGATGCTGTAGTAGTAGTGTTGGTCATTCTTAGTTTATGTTAACTAATGAACCTTATTGTAAAGTGTTACCCAATATGTTGTATTAATTGCTTTTGTTCTTTTAAAAATATCTAAACTCTTTGTAATTTTAGGCTATGTGAAGTTACAGTAATGGTACATTTATGAAACAGTCTAGAGGGCTATTTATATGCATGTTTATACATATACATTTATGTAAATACACCAGTATCACTACATTACATAGGAGGTATATACTGTATTTGGAAGATAATTTGAGTCAATAACCAGTTATCAGCAATCTCCTCCTTTTTAAAAAATAAAATAAATATTTGATGATTATTTATTCATTCAAGAAAGTCTGAACTTGCCTTTTGCATAACCTGCTATCTTGAAATGTGTCAAGAACAGTACCACAGTAACGTCTCAGATCTTAATGTCACTGCAATATCTGAAATTGTTATTGCACTTGCACATGAAATGTGTGAGCAGTTTGTGATGCGTTTAGTGAAATAAGGTACTCACTGTAAGGGGCTCTTCATGCCCACGCATCGTGATGCAGTCCATACTAATCTGAATGGTATTGGATGCTGAGCCGACTGAAGAGCCCTCAGAAAAGTTGAGCTCGATAGGCTGCATTGAATGTAGCGCAGACCTAGAACAGAAACAAGTAAAAAGTAGTCTAAGACTAAGACCAACAAAATGACTCCAAGCAGATAAAGTAAAATGTAATAATTAAAGCTTTTGTTAAAACTGCAGTCCATAACTTTTGGTGCTTTAGTGACTAATAAACATAACTGCATGCATCTTGTGGAAGAACTTTGTAGTCAGAGCTACTTTTCTCGGTTTATGTCTACAATGAAATATGCAGGTACTGGGCTTCTCCGCAGCGGTTTCTATTAGAACCAGTCTGAAATAGATTATAAACGCTTATTATAGGTGTACAGTAGTGACTCAGAATAAGCCAAAAACACGGTTTGAAAATGTATGATGTACTCACTTATTATATATTTTTTTTACATTTTGAAAAACAAAAGCAAAAAAAAAAGTTATGGACTGCAGCTTTAAATAAAATGTCATCTAATAAGTGTGTGACTGCTTATACACTGATGAATGGTGGTGAAATAACTTTTATTCTTAAGTTTATAGTAAATGTCACAAATAGTTACATAGAAACAGAAAGTAATACATTTTTGAACATGAAGTTGCATTTTCTTGTAAAACACACTTCAATAATTTACTATAATAACTGTTTTTTAAAACCGTTTATTGGGTTTATTTAAATATTTATTAAAATATATGACCCTGGACCACAAAACCAGTCATAAGTAGTACAAGTATATTTGTAGCAACAGCCAACAATACATTGTATAATTCAAAATGATTGATTTTTCTTTTATGCCAAAAATCATTAGGATATTAAATAAAGATCCATGAAGATATTTTGTAAATGTCCAGTGTAAATATACCAAAACTAAATTTTTGCTTAGTAATATGCATTGAAAGTCATTTGGACAACTTTAAAGATGATTTCCTCAATATTAAATTTTTTTTGCACCCTCAGATTCCAGATTTTCAAATAGTTGTATTTCAGCCAAATATTGTCCTATCATAACAAACCATACATCAATAGCTTATAACTGGTTTTGTGCTCCAGGGTCACATATGAGTGAATTTGTAAGATACTTCATAACTCACTGGTCCAGCATCTCCAGCAGCTGGTTGAGGACATCTTGTCCGAGGATATCTGTACCCTGAGAGCCCTGGCCCTGTGACATAGAGGCCAGGAAAGAACCTTCAGCCCATGAGAGACAGGCTGCTGCTGGTTCTCTCAATCTGAAGAGACAGAAACAAAATGAAGGTCAAAAAATTGTGTCCTGATACACTTAGCAGAATTGCTATACTTTAGTTAACATGAACTAAGAATGAACAATACTTCCACAGCATTTATTAACCTTGAAAAATTCAACATTTACTAATACATTATTTAATTCAAATGTTGTGCTTGTTAACATTAGTTGATGCACTGTGAATTAACAACTGTATTTTCATTAACTAACATTAACAAAGACTAATAAATTCGGTAATGTATTGTTTATTGATTATTTGTGTTAGTACATTAATGGAACCTTATTGTAAAGTGTAACCAATGATTCTCTGGTTAAGAAAAAACAAACAATCAAATAAACAGTATTTTGAGTTCCGGTAACACTTTACAATAAGGTGTCATTTGTTAACATTAGTTAATGTATTAACTAACATGATTTAACAATAAACTATACATGTATTATACTTTTTTTATTTTTTTATTTATTACATTTATATAACACAGTAGGTCATTGTTTGTGTTAGTTCTCAGCACAATAACTTGTTAACAAACAACTTTGAACCTTAACTAATGAACCTTATAGTAAAGTGTTACCAAATTTCCACAATTGCAAGTATTGTATTGGAAACAAATGAACTGAAGAAAGGTGCTGCCACGCAAAAGTCACTTCAAAGGTTTTGGAGGGTGTTGTTGGTGGTTTCCAGGGTGTTAATACACCATTGCTATGGTTTTCTGAATGGTTTCTAAGGGTGTTGCCAGGTTTTTGATAGAGTAATTAATTTTAGATAGTAGCTTCAGGTAGTTACTTCTTGGCTGCGTTATTTTAGATTCACTGAGATACTATCCTAGTTTTTTTATTATTATTATTTTGAATTCATTTTTATATTATCAATTTTCATTTCAGTTTTCATATTTAATTTGAGCAACTTTGTCATTACTAATTTTTATTGCAAATGGTTATTTTAATAAATATGAATATTGTCTAAACATTTTTGTTCATTTTTTATATTAGGCTTAGTTGTTTTTGTTTATCAAGTTACACAAAAAAAGAGAGAGAAATGCTGCCTTGGCAATTAGCTGAAATAAAATAAGTTTAGTTATTTAAAATATTAGAATTTTAGTTAGGTTTATTTCAAGAAACAAAAATGTTTATTTTAATTATAATAACCCTGCATACTGGCTTTGTCACTATATATATATTAATATGTGACCCTGGACCACAAAACCAGTCATAAGTCGCTGTGGTGTATTTGTAGTAATGGCCAAAAATACACTATATGGGTCAAAATGATAGATTTTTCTTTTATGCCAAAAATCATTAGGATATTAAGTAAAGAGCATGTTCAATGAAGATATTTTGTATATTTCCTACCATAAATATGTCAAAACTTATTTTTGAAAAGTAATATGCATTGCTAAGAATTAGGACAACTTTAAAGGTGATTTTCTCAATATTTTTTATTTTTTTGCACCCTCAGATTTTCAAATAGTTGTATCTCAGCCAAATATTGTCTGATCCTAACAAACCACATATCAAAGAAAAAAAATATTCAGCTTTCAGATGGTGTATAAATTTCAATTTCGAAAAATTTTAACCTTATGACTTGGTTTTGTGGTCCAGGGTCACATATATTATATATGAAAGTCCTTTAAGACCAGAAAAATAAATAAATAATTTTTGGAAAATCATCCATATCTTTCACACCAGTGGTGTAGGATGATGACTATGAGAAACAATAATAGCAATGTGCGTTGCAATCACTGCTAATTACAGTAACAACCGACTTGAACTCTCATTTAGTAAACTGATACAGTATTCATTACCGCGTTAATAGTGGAAAGAAGGCACTGCACCCTTTTGGAATGTAAAAACACAACCCATTCTTAATTGCTTCTTCCCCCACAAAGGCCATGCGCTGTTCCTGTCTAATTCTACACCAATAACCAGTGTTAACATGACATTTAGGAGCAGCAGAGAGAATAAGACTGTCAGTGAAAACACGATGACCCTCTCCATCTGAAATATGACACCAAGCCAGAGCCCAGCGTCTCATTGTTCCTGTTGAGAAGCAGCACACGCTGACGACCAAGCAGAGCGGAATTCCCCCTCGCTGTCTATATGATAGCAACACCACCGCTATGCAGCATTCGGAATGTGTGTGGCTGAACTGGGCTTGGCTGTGGATGGGGGTTGAAGGTAGTAAATGTATGTATGTGTGTGTGAGCGTCTGGGAGTTGGGGTGTCAACCCATAATCTAACGTTGGCACTCGGGTGTGGGGCCGGAATTCCCCTACATTCTGTGAGGTGGGGAGATATTAATATACTAAGCTATGCAGGCATGCCTAATAAATGCTGAATGCTTTAAGGTCGAAGGATGTCAGATTACTGTATCCTAGACAGATACACAAAGCAACACTAGTCTTTGATATCACTGTAAAGTGACACTTCCATGCCAGCCTTTGAAGATAAACTTCAGTTTATAGTATATAAAGGGAAAGTTTACCCAAAAATGAAAACTATGTTCTCATTTACTCACCCTAACGTTGTGCCAAACCTGTATGAGTTTTCTTCTGTTGAAAAAAAAAGTAAAACAAAAAATAATAATTATAATAATAATAAAAATAAATAAATAATAAAATAAAATAAAAAACAAGAAAGAAAATTGACAAAAATGACAATTTTATTTTTTGGGTGAACTATCCATTTGAGATTTATTATATAATTAAAATTTTGAGTTTATAATGAGAAACTATTATAGATTTCAAGTTAGTTAGAGGGATAGTCCACCTAAAAAGCTAAACTGTTATTATTTATTCACCCCTTGTGTTGTTCTAAACCTCTATGAGTCTTTTTTCATTGAGCACAAAAGAAAATAATTAGTACAATGTGGGTAACCAAAAAATTGACGTAGACATCGACTACCATAGTATGAAAAAATAAATAATAATAATAAAAAAAGAAATATATATATATATATATATAGTTGAAAGATATTACATATTATTTAGCAAGCCTGAAACTAACCAAATCAATGATTTCAAAAAGCATTTTTGGCAAATATAGGTAATTTGCCACAGAAATATGATGTTTTTAACGTTTATGACTGTTATAGTGGCAGCTGTGGTGCGATCTCACTAAAACTTTGCATGCTTGTTTAAATTCACCTGTCGCATGTTCTCACCAGGCTTTGTGAAGTTTTCATTTAGGCTTTAGGGTACATTTGGACAGGGTAAATTTCAACCTTTTTTGATAATTATTGACCTGAGTCCAGAGAACTGTACTGCATTTTTTTTGCGACACACTTAGGACTATTTCGCAAAAGTATTTTATTTTATTTTTTTTACATTTTCTCAATCATTTAACAAACGTTTGATTGACAGCAGTGGTTCTAGAGGCAAAGTTATTAGGAACAAGGAGGTATATTGTATGATACAAGTATTGTGCTTCTGTGTGAAAAAACGTGAAACATACAATCGTTTACGCACTTGAAAAATGCAATATCGCCCGTCAGTGGCTGATTTCTTTTAAATTCTCACAGACGTTTAGGGCCCACTGAGTTTCATTCTGATCGGCCTCAAAGTTCATTGGCCTATGGCAACCATGCTTTTTGAAATATGCAAATGTCCTTACAGACGCTTGTGGCGCTTTGGACCAAGACTGTGCAACCGATTTTCATGTTGATAGGACAAACACGTGCATAGTTATTGCCATTTTTGTTTGTTCTTCTTATAGCGTCGTGACTTTTCATGTGGCTAAGTTCTGAACAGAATTTTCATTTTTGGGTAAATGCATGTTCACTTTGTACAAAGTAATAAAACCAATTAAAACTACGCCCATTTCCTAAAGAAGCAAAATGGGAGGTGCAAAAGACACATTTGGAATTCAGCTTCAATACCATGAAAAATTCCTCTCTTCCATTTTCTTTCCCTGGGTTACCAAAACACAGTTCTCCAGAAGAAAAGCAGCATATATACTCTTTTTGTCTTTGTTCAGCTGAAGAGGTGTGGCACAAAGTGAATGCTAGAGTTGAATTACTGGGACAACGGTGTGCTGCCAGGCCTGTCACTGGGGATAAAAGCTTTTTCAACCCCAATGTTTACTTTAAGCCTCATAGATATTGTCATTTGGCACACTGGAAGACACACAAATGCCAAGCCCAATGCGTCAATTGTCACGGTGTGTCCACAGGTCCATACCTCAGCATTCCTACCTCCCATTGTAAGATACAAATCTAAACCCCAATGCATTTTACACTGTGAACATGAACAATCTGAAGGGCTTTTAAGGGAGTAAGCAAATACAAATAAAAGCTGGGGCCTAACTTACTGACAGCCATTCATACAGTTAGTTGTATTAATGAATTAGTCAACCATTACGAGTACAATCAAAGAGAATAGCACTATGGAGAACAACGGATACTTATTTATTGGATGTCAATTTGCAGAGATAAAGAGAACTGGGAACACTGAGATGATTGATGTTTTTTTTTTTTTTTTTTTTTTTTTTTTGAGATGCACGTTACAAAGTTCTAAAAGCAACAAAAGTTGATGCATCTGGATTTAAAAAAAAATAAAAATTAAAAGGCATGTGTTTTTAAAGATTAATTCTAATTGGGATTATAGAAGCAATACCATTCAAAAGTGTCTAATTTGAGCTACAGGCAAAACAAAACGTGAAATTTGAGGTCGTCACAAAAATGAGTTCATTAAGTCCTCTTCTAGCGTTCCCAATGCTCCAAATAGTAATTGAACATCTAAACAGTCTTTATTTGTAGGTTTTCTGAGAGGAGTACCATTTTCTCTGCTCACTTCTAGATGACTGCTGCTGCTTCTCACAACAAGTTGTAAGTCTGTTGTTGCAAAGCACAGCAGTCCAGCTTTGTGAATATTCATATCAAACTTGATGACATTACTCCAAACCAGTGAAATATGATTTTTAAACCCATGCTGATGAAAACAAAACGATCTTTCACTTAAAATACTCAGTTTTTGGTCATACAGATAAGAGTAATACATCTTTCGTATCTATAAAGACTCATTTACATTTATTTGTGTGCACTCAGAACAGCAACGAAACATTGCTTTTGTAAAATAAAACAAACATGATGCGCTTTCTGCTGACTCTGTGCATACTTGTCTTACAGACATGAAAAATATCTATAGAGTAAAATGTCTACTTTTAAATGAACCAATTCAAAAAGAAAACAAATATTCTCAGATTATGTAATCTGTTTGAAACATGCATAAAGGCGCATCTACTACTGTGGAGACGACGAGAGAGTCAGTGTCTCCGACTTAATCTCTTAAACCGAAAACAAAGAAAGCACTAGTTTAACAACGACAACAATTTTTTAAAAAACATTAATGCAGTCTCCTTGCTGTTTTTCCCTGACACATTCATAATTATTATATTTGCCAGTACGCTGTGGCAAGCTGTTTTTGTGTGCGCTTGGGCGCTTACTGGGTTACGTAGGCAATTATAGGCTCATTATATTTATATTGTTTATTAACAAATGTGAGACTAATAGTCGACTACTGCTTAAAATGAACTAATACTAGTCAACCAGAAAAATCTTTAGTCAAGGGCAGCCCTAAAGTACATTATTGCGAAATATGTCTTGGCAAAATTTACACAAACAATCTGTTATGCCTTACATGAACGTTTAGTTAATGGTTGGGGAAAAATCTGATGTGTAACATTATATTACAACCATATGTTACAGTAGGACTTAATATAGATCTGGCTCAATGTTAATAAAACATTAAAAGAAAAGATAGAATCACTCAAAGCTATTGATCAAAGGGTTACTCCACGCCAAAATGAAAATTTTCATGAATTATCATGTTGTTCTAAACCCGTCAAAGCTTTGTTCGTCTTCGGGACACAATTTAAAAATTTGTTTTGGATAAAAACTGGGAGGTTTGTGACTGTCCCATTGACTGCCAGGTAAATAACACTGTCAAGGCCCAGATTAGTCCATCTGACATCAGTGGTTGAACCATAATTTTATGAAGCTACGAGAACATTTTTTGTATGGAAAGAAAACGAAAATAACTTTATTCAACAATTTGTCTCCTCCGCAACACCGTAGCACCATTTTGGAGAGTATCCACTGGACGCAAACAACGTACACTGTTCTCTGTCAGCTGCACCTTATGTATACGCAGTTTTCAAATCAAAACGTAAATAAATGTAGAAAACGTATACGTGTGGCACGTCTGACACAGAACGGCTGTTTACGCGGTTTGTGTTCAGCAGATACTTTCCAAAATGGTGCTACAGTGACGCAAATTGTTGAATAAAGTCATTATTTTTGTTTTCTTTGTGTACAAAAATTATTCTCGTAGCTTCGTAAAATTATGGTTGAACCGCTGATGGCAGATGGACTTTTTTTGTTGAAGTCTTTCATACTTTCCTGGGCCTTGACAGTTTTATTTACCTGGCAGTCAAAGGGACAGTGACAAACCTGTTTTTTTATCCAAAATATCTTAAATTGTGTTCCAAAGACAAATGAAGCTTTTACGGGTTTGGAGCAACATGGAGGCAAGTGATTAAACGACAAAATTTTAATTACACAAGTCGAGTAACCCAAATAAACTACTGTTTATTTGCATCTTTGTTCTTATTTTTAATAAAGAAAAAATAAATTGGTTATATTGTGATTAATAATATAGCAGTTATTATTAGGAAAAGAATTGGAGGAAAACATACAACGTTGCTTGGTGATTTTGCTTTGGAATCTTCAGAAAACTCATTTTATCAAAATCAACTCTGCTGACTCTATTGCCTTCAAACGGCACTTTTTGCCTGATTCCAACAAGTCATATATTTTTTGGAAAGCATTTTAATGGAAAATTTGCTTATTTTGACTTATTTTGCCTGGAAGGCTCACAATTACACTTTAGTGAATTTTCCAAGTTCTTTAATTATGTCTAAAAAGCTCATAAACAACTCTGTAAGAAGCGACAGTCAATAAACCAGCGGAAGCAACTTAAGCAAAGTGTTTATGTCATAGGGATGTGGCATCTATATCATATATCATGGAAGACCTGTTCATTTATAGTTCTCTGAGAGTGCTAAATGGCTCTACAATTGACAGTACGCTTAGATTTAGCTTTTGCTATCACACTCAACAAACCCACAAAACAAGATCCTACTTCTCTCATGTCAGAGAATGTAGTGGTTAATAACTTACACAAGGTTCAGCAGCTCTCTGTATAGGGATTACATGTCTCTCTCTGTCTCTCATTGATATGTTATTGCATTTAATATTGTCAACATTACAGGTTGGTGAGAGCATGAGGACTATATAGGTCTCCAGCAGGTGCTGAGTGGCCACTGTCTCAGGTCACACATTGCTACAGGACATGTTTCAGATCCCTGGCTGAGAACTGAGAGCTAGGTTGACAGCCCTGGTGTCATGACATCATCATCGTCATCGTCATCAAACCTGTGCCAGGGGAATTATCCAATTAAAGTCGAGTGAGGATGCAAGCTCGGCAGAAGGTCAGAAAACGAAGGACGAACGGATGTTAGATGGCAGATAGAAATACAATATGGTTGACAGAGATTTTCAGCCAAGAATGACATCATGGTCCCACAAAAGGTGCAGCACCCATGCATGAAAATATCCAGCTTTGATTTACACCCGTGGAAATGACAGGTGAAGTTTATGGGCAGATTTCTGATCCATCATCAGCTGAAGTTTCATTAAACATCTAGATAATTTATGGTCACTTATTAATTGGATCAAACATAATAGCACTCACAAAGCCTGATAAAAACAAATGGTGCAACCTGACAGTGAGTAACTCTAGAGTCATACAGCAAAGGAAAACTGTCATTCTCAAGTCAATTTAAGACTAAAGCCTAAACATGCTCAGATTTCCTTTGAATTCTGCTTTAACACAGTGGCTGCCACATCTGTCATTATCTCAAATCAGTCATCACATCCTCCAATTTAGCCAAGTAATCAACTTCTTTTCCTGGTAATACAAACAGTCAAAACAGACAAAAAAAGTTCAATTTTTGATTCCTCTAAAAATGGCATATACTTCATGGAGACAACAGTCAACTGTAGTTTTTCATTGTGGGTCTGTGTAGGGTGGGTTTCATCTCTAGTGGTAGCTTCTTTGGAAGCTGTGGGTGGGGTGTCTGGTTACTGGGGGAGTTATGCATTCTGCCTGAGGGAGAGGCTGCACTGCGTCCACTTAAACACAGACCAGGCCCCTCGCAGACAGGACGGGGTCAAAAGTCGCAGCTTAACAGGGCTGCCCATTGTCTCCTGACAGGTTGGGCACATCCAGCGATGAAAATGCAATCAAAACAAACAGAGCCCTGCAATCTGGGGAGACAAGTGAGAGGGGCTTCTCCACTATCTTCATTAATCAGAGGCCAGGGAACGTTCAAAGGGATCTGCCGACCCTTCCCTCATCCCTCAAACCCGTGGCTGCAGGATGGACATGGTGGCTCAGAAAAAAGAATAGTGGGGCCCATGATTTTTTTTCTTTCTCCATTTAGACATGTGCTTTCACTGTGAATGGCTCCAAATTCTACTGAATGTGGCAAAGGACTGAACTGTCCCAAAGTTAGACAATTAGTTATATATCCGTTTTCAAAAGTAATGAAAAATTATTGTCTGCTTGCCAAGAAGGAAAAATATTAGATTTGATTCCATTTTTAAATTATAAAACCAGCGGTTGTAAGGAATACACAATCTGCTCTGTGTTCAAATATCATTATTAATGAGGTAAAGCAGAAGGTATGTGAACTATGCTTTTTCCTAACAGAACAGATGTAGCACAAGCATATCAGAGTAAACAGATGTGTGGCAAATTTGATTTAACAGTTTGGCATCTACTTTGATCACAAAATCTATGCAAAATTTTCACCCACTTGATTATCTTTCCAAGAGAGTCTAATTTTGGAGGAGTTGGGTTAAAAAAAGAGATTCTGAACACTTGACTTCAAAGAAAATGTGTGTTCATTTTATTTTGAGAACCTTAGACTGTTATTTTTACTCTTTACATGTCCATTTCTCCTGTTTTGTGGTGTAGATTAGACTTACTGATAGCAGCTGGATTAGTCACAAAAACAACCGTCTCTGCAGGTATACCCACATGCGCTCATAGGCTAAGATCTAACGACATAGTGGTAAGCGAGGCCGCTTGAAGACACAAAGGGATATATTACAATAACAATAAGGTTTTTATTCAATTACACTCAGGTATGTTTTCTCTAACAGTGATTTTGGATGCTGCTTTAAAACATTAGAATTGTTTTTATGAATTTTATCCTTAAGCAAATTTTTTTTGCCTCAGCTATTGGGTTAACAAATGAACACAATACAACCACAACAGCATTTAGGCAAGGGTCAAATAATATAATTACGGTGTAATCAAAACTGTGTGCTGCCCACACTTTAAATTTTATATATTTACGTAGTTTATTATTATATTATATATTATTATTATTATTATTATATTTATGGCTCATATATATAATAAATGAATTGTTATAAGTAACTGTAATTTAGCTGAAAAGCTAATAAATAATGCTAATAAAAATTTTTTTTTTGGATCACTTTCTTCGTATAATGAGACATGCCTCAAATGATTTGCATCTTTTCTTGAGCAACCTGTAGATTTGAAAAGACACCATATGTGACCCTGGACCTTAAAACCAGTTATAAGGGTCTTTTTTTTTTTTAATTGAGATTTATACATAATCTAAAACCTGAATAAATAATAAATAGATTGATGTATGGTTTGTTAGGATAGGAAATCTGAAATCTGAGGGAGCAAAAATATCTTAATATTGAGAAAATCACCTTTAAAGTTGTCCAAATGAAACTCTTAGCAATTCATATTAATAATCAAAATTAAGTTTTGATATATTTACTGTGGGAAATTTACAAAATATCTTCACAGAACATTATCTTTACTTGGCATAAAAGAAAAATTGATAATTTTGACCCATACAATGTATTGTTGGCTATTGCTACAAATATACCTAATGTGACTTATGGCTGGTTTTGTGGTCCAGGGCCACAAATGACTTTTTCATGACTATACCAATTGTACAGCGGTCATCAGAAATGTATGTGTTTACCTTTTTAGGCACATTTAAACAATGTATATTTGGAGAGTTTTACAGACCAGAATTACTAAACCCGAAAAAGCATTCATTTCTTCCATATCACCCTGTATTTGTCAACATACTATCTTACTTAAAGAAAACAATTCTCATCACAAATTAATTTGATATAGCCTGTTTTACCACAATTTATTAGTTAAGAGACTTCTATTCAGAGCAGCTGGGGTTTAAAGTGCATGTAGCTAATCAAACTACTATTTCAATTGCTTTTTCAAAAAGGTGCCAACACTCCACTGAAACTGAATACTACATTAGAATATCATTAACAATACAAGCACGAAAATTGAATCCCTAGCTATTAATACAGCTTATTTTGGAGTTGAACTCTGTTCATATCAACAAAAACAAATGTCCATTAGCAAGTGCACGAAGAGCTAACAAACAAGCAGGCTGAGGATCGAATATCCAGACAGTACACCTTAAACTGCACAAAATACCATAAGAACACCACACCTATAAATATCATAGCCAGGCAGCAGCTGGAGAACCAGACACAACTGTTGGCACCTCCAGACAGTGACTCTTTAATGAGGAGAATAAGAACAAACACACTGTTCTGGATCATAGAAACAGGAATGAGCTGCTTTGCGGTATATGTGCTCGTATCTATTTACAAATGAAGCAACTAAATAAAACCACAGGAACCATGTGTGCATGCCCAAGTGAGTGGTCAAGATAAACCTAAGTGACCTTACAAATGGCTTTTCAGAACTGGCACAAACAGTAACTCCCATCTTACCGTTGAAAGGCTCGCTCTGGGCAGAACTGCACTGCTGCATAAGGAGAGGTCATACTGCCAGACTGGGGTCTTTACTGAGGTCGTCAAGGTTATCGGCAAGTGGCCCAAGCACATGTATTACAGCAGAGCTGGAGTTATAAATAAACAAAATACATGAAAAACAAACAAAAAGAAACAGTGAGGCAGATTAAAGTGCTAGAAGGTCAAGTGCACAGGAGTGAATCAAGTGTGGAGGATGTTTTAATTTTGGTTTAATCTTTCTACAGCCCACAAGCAAAGGGGTGGCGTCAATGCCAACATGCTGACCAATCCCTGACAACAACTGGACATGGTATCATAGCCCTTCAGTTGCTAGGATATAGATATTAAGCAACAACCCCCACCCATTCCATTTCTAGTCCATGTCCCCAGCGATGTCTGTCTAAGCACTAACCTGAAAAGCACATTCCGCCGTCCATTCGCTGGCTGCGATTTCTATCCAGAATCCCAGGAGCTTTCAGCCATGTGTGGGGATTGCATCACACCAGGCGCTAAGTTCTATTTTGACCAGACCAGGCGAAAAAGATGTCACATCAAATAACCCTTAGTGTCCACGGTGATTTCCTGACCTGTCAATAGGGCTGAAACTCTGTGTTAGAAGTTTATCGCCCTTCGTTCCTTCATCCGCTAACATGTAGAGCGAGCACCTGTGACATGACAAGCTAATCTTAATTGGCAAGTTCCTGCTCTCGTTGAACAAATCCAACAAATACATGTTCTCCTCTTGATGTCAACCTGTTGCTTGCTAGCTACCAATTCTATAAGGCAAATTACAATAAAACTGCTATTGTACGTCCTTCATTGTTCAACGTAGGATTCCAAAAATAAAGCCATCAATAAATCACACAGAAATTGTTGAAAAATCTCACTTCGTTTACGCCTGCTGACGGTATCGTCCAGAGGCTGTAAACTTAGAGGTGTTTTGCGGTTTTTAGGGGTTGAATTGCAGATGAATCAGAGGTTTAAAATAAAGGAGAGGTCACAGAGGGGAGAAGGATAATAAATAGATGCTGGGTATCCAGGGAACACGATCTGGTGTGCCGGACTTTTGTACCTTTAAAGAGAGCCTCAGTGAAATGTCATCCTCAGTGTTGCCAAGTCCACTGTTTTCCCGCGGAATTGGGCTACTTTCATACTGTTGCCGCGGGTTGTTTTTCATGTCCGCGGGTTGAAGCGACACCAACAATGTAATACTTAGCACCTGGAATGCTAATTTTACCAGAGGAACCCCACCACGAAATGTGTATTTTACCCCCCAAAAAGCGATTTTTACTGAGGGCCCCCCCTCAAAATGCGATTGGGCTACTTTTGGGCTAGTTTTGAGTAGCAATTGGGCAGGTTTTCTTGTTAAAAACCTGGCAACCCTGGTCATCCTTCATCTATCCTATGCCACCACCCATAATGCACCATAAAAGGAAACTTTATAATGTGGCGTTTACATACTTTTCATTTGCAACTTAGTTTACTCATGTGATGCATTTCAAGCGAGAAATGAATAGGACTTGATTTAGTATATTTGGAATTTAATCAATTGTGAAAACTAGAAATCTCATATCAAAATTGAGCCAGACCCAACTGCAACAACCTATGTGATTAAAAATCTATTAAAATTTTTACTTCATATTAGCCTAAAATACTTTTTGAAACTAACTAGCCAGCAATCATCTAATCTCATGTCCTTTGATATATCTTTCCCCACACATGCCAAAGCAGCAAGTTATTTTAGACCAACCCCCTTACACACACCCAACATGCAGTTAAGCATACACTCCACACACCCAAGCAGATAACTTTACAAACATCTGCAAATTGTAGGTCCTCATTTTGCCATTCCTGAACAGAATCCAACTTAAACGACATGTTTTGCTCTGCTGTTCTTGGCTTTAGTTTATTGGGAGTGAGTGACAGATTCCCACATATCCACAACTGAAGTGAAAATACTTTATAACTTAATTATCAGCTGATACAATCCTAATTATAATAAACGTCTGCTGTTAATTGGATATATATTACATAACTAAATGCATTAGAGAATTCCTGCACCTCTTTTAGCAGCTGAATCATTCAGTGCATAGCAAAATACAACCTTACAAGTTGTGAATGTAATATGTGAACCTGGACCATAAAATCATATTTACATTGATGTATGGTTTGTTAGGATAGGACAATATTTGGCCGAGATACAACTATTTGAAAATCTAGAATCTGGGGGTGCGAAAAAAAAAACAAAAACAACAAAAAAAAACACCTTTTGAAAAAAACAAAAATGTGTCCAAATTAAGTTCTTAGCAATGGATATTATGAATCAGAAACTAAGTTTTGATATATTTACGGTAGGAAATTTACAAAATATATTCATGGAACATGGATCTTTAATTATTTACTTAATATCCTAATGATTTTTTGCATGAAAAAAATAAGATAATTTTGACCCATACAATGCATTTTTGGCTATTGCTATAAATATACCTGTGCTACTTAAGACTGGTTTTGTGGTCCAGGGTTACATATGTCTAATTATGTGCATATATATATATATATATATATATATATATATATATATATATATATATATATATATATATATATATATATATATATATTATATATTATATAATTACAAATAATTGCAAGGAAAAGTGCCACTCTGTTGAGATTACCTTGAGGGCTGAAAGCAAAAAACAAACATACAAATGACAAGTGTAGTCAAATTCAGAAACAAGCTAGTTCTTTAAATGAATCATTCAACTCTAAGAGCTACCTGTCTGAATCAGAATGATGAATCCTGCACTGGATGAACTTGTTGAATCTGTCAGAGCAGTAACTGAATCCACATCTGACTCACTGGCTGAACTTCAATTACATGTCTGTTTCAAAATGAAGTAAGATTTGTGTACATAAGGTTGTGAAACTTGAATTGGTGTAATATATAGACTATATACCCACTGAAAGGTGGAAAGGGACTCCCATGAAAGCCCAGCTGTGTAAATCAAAGGCAGGTATTGTTGTATGCGAGTGCTTACCAAGATGTGTCAACAAATTAGCTTTAGGTAATGATCACAGATTTGAATTATTCTACCAGTGTCAGCAGGTTATAGTCGCATTCTAAATATTTTCTCAAGGAGTTGCAGAATCATGTCATTTTTCCCAACACGCAACAATTGCAAACCCCAGAGCACACTTTTGGTGTTCTATTTATTAACAGGACACACCCTGTGACTGAATCAAGACATGAAATGCTAATATGCCAAATTGCTCATTTAAACTACAGAAAAACACAAAAACATGGATGTTTTTTTCCCTCAAGACACAGTATTTGTTATTTCAGTCTACACAGACATACACGTCATACTGCATAAATGCACATTTGCTTGTGCATTGGAATAAAAAAAAAAAAAATCCAGTTTTTGACATGCTGCTCAATGAGTAATATGAATGCCCCTCTAATTAGTGGGATTCTTACTGTATAATTTAGTTTTGATGGTGTGTGAAGTGTTTTTTTTTCTTCTTTGTGTGTTAAAGATTGAGACTGTCAATTTTTCGTTCTTTTTTTTTTTTGGAGTGAAGAAGCTGGAACTTTTTGAACCCATGGATCAGCAGTATGTATTGTGCAAAAAAGGCAAAACTTATGAGCAGAAGAACACCATATCTATGGTCAAACATGGAGGTAGACCTTCTCTTATTATGGGAATGATTTTTTTTTTTTTTTTGTTACAGGAAGTGGACTGTATGAAGGACATAATGGATTCATTGAAGTATCAGGTGAATTTGACTAAGATTGTGATGTCTTCAGTGCATGGACTGAAGCTGAAGATCATTGGACTTTCCAGCAGGGTAATCAGCCCAAAGTATACTTCTAAATCTACTGAAGCTTAGCTTGTCGAATGTTCCAGAGGGGCCCGTTCAGTCTTTAGATTTAAATATAATTTAAAATATTTGGTGGAATTTGAAGAAAGCAGTGGCAATATGAAATCTAAAGATCATCAGTCATCTGGAAGTTTTTCAAGTGAGGAATGGGCCAAGATCACAGTAGAAAGGTCTCTGAAGCTTGTAAGCACTTAGGGCAGGGGTCTCATACCCTGTTCCTGGATGACTAATGTCCTGCAGATTTCAGCCCAAATTAGATTTTCAACCCTAATCAAACACACCTGAACCAGCTAATCAAGGTATTCAGGGTTACTTGACAATTACAGGCAGGTGTGCCGGAGCAGGGTTGGAACTGAAGTCTGCAGGGGGGTATTCCAGAAAGCAGGTTGTGTGACATACTAGGCTAAGTTTAAGTACGAGGATAAACTCAGCTTTTGCTTCCACAACCAGAGGTAACTTCCAGAGAATGCAAGTAGCCATAGCAGTAAGCCCCGGAGCAGGTTATGTTGCAGGGCTAGTTTATTTGACAGTTATTAGTGCATGTGTGACCTATTTCTGCCACTGAATAAAAAAATAAAATAAAATGGGATAATTGGCACTTATCTCATGATTCTAACTTTTTCTCATAATTGTGTGACAAACTCGCAATTGCAAGAAAAAAGGTTGGAATTGTTAATTTACATCCCACAATTCTAAAAAAAAAAAAGAGAAAGTTTTGAGTTTATGTCTCGCAAGTCTGACTTTAACTTTTTAATCTGCAATTGTGAGTTTATATCCTACAGTTCTGAGGATGAAAAAGTCAGACTTGTGAGATAAACTTGCAATTTAGATTTTTTTTTTCACATAGAATTGCACAATAAAATAAAATAAAATAAATTATATCCCACAGTTCTGAGAAAAAAAGAAAGTCAGAATTTCAAGTTCATATCTCGAAAGTCAGATTTTTTTAACTGGCTTGTTTTTTTCCCCCTTACTTAACTCGCAACTGCAATTCTGAGAAAAAGTCTGAATTGCAAGTTTCTATTCCACAATTGAGAAAAAAGGACAGAATTGCGAGTTTACACCCCACAATTCTGAGAAAAAAGGAAAGTCAGAATTGTGAGTTTATATCTCAAAAGTCTGACATTAACTCACTTTTTAACTCACAACTGCGAGTTTATATCTCACAGTTCTGAGGGAACAAAAAGTCTGATTTGTGAGATAAACTTGCAATTTAGATTTTTTCCTCCTTAGAATTACACAATACAAAATAACAATTCTGAGAAAGTTTATATCCCACAGTTCTGAGAAAAAAAGAAAGTCAGAATTGCAAGTTGCAAGTTTATATCGAAAGTCTGACTTTAACTCGCGACTGCAATTCTGAGAAAAAGTCTGAATCACAAGTTTCTATCCCACAACTGAGCAAAAGTCAGAATTGTGAGTTCTATATGCCAAAATTCTGAGAAAATCAAGTGAGTTAAAGTCAGACTTCTGAGATATAAACTCGCAATTCTGACTTTTTATTCTCAGAATTGTGGCATATAAACTCATAATTCTAACTTTTTTCTCAGAATTTTGGCATATAAAACTTTTTTTCCCAGAGTTGTGAGATATAATCTTTCAATTGCAAGTTAAAAAGTAATTAACAAAAAAACAAAAAAAAAAAAATAATAATAATAATCAAGCAAGTTAGTTATTGCAAGTTGATATCTCACAACTCTGAGAAAAAAAAAAAAAAGTTAGAATTGCGAGTTTATATCCCACAATTCTAAGAAAAAGTCCGAATTGCGAGTTTCTATTCCAAAATTTAGAAAAAAAGGTCAGAATTGCGAGTTTACATCTTCTGCATTTACATTTTCTGACATGTTTGCCTTAGTTATCTTAGCCTGGTGCATTTGACTTCAGTGATTGCCAGTTGATGTGCGGGAAGGGAATAAAATGGCACTGAAAAATAGCCTAACCATAAAAATAGGCAAAACGTGTAAAACAATGCAATAAAATACAATACAATAAAATGGTATAGAAAAATTACATTTTGATAAATAGAAATTAAAATTTAAAGCAACAAACAAAAATCCCTGATATTCCATGACTTGGACCAAAAAAATATTAAATTCCCTGACTTTCAATGACTGGAATAGACCTTTTAAAATTCCATGATATTCCAGAAATTCCATGATCCGTGGGAACCCTGGAGTTTATATCTCACAGCTCTTAGGAAAAAAAGGATTTTTTCCCCCCTTAGAATTGCACAATACCAAATCACAATTCTGAGAAAGTTTATATCCCACAATTCTGAGAAAAAAAAAGAAAGTCAGAATTGCAAGTTGCAAGTTTATATCGAAAGTCTGACTTTAACTCACTACTGCAATTCTGAGAAAAAGTCTGAATCACAAGTTTCTATCCCACAATTGAGAAAAAAGTCAGAATTGCGAGTTTATATCTCAAGTGTCTGACTTTTACAAATCAAGTGAGTTAAAGTCAGACTTTTGAGATATAAACTCGCAATTCTGACTTTTTATTCTCAGAATTGTGGCATAAAAAAAATTCGCAATTTTAACTTTTTTTCTCAGAATTTTGGCATATAAAACTTTTTTCCCCAGAGTTGTGAGATATAATCTTTCAATTGCAAGTTAAAAAGTAACTAACTCACTTGATTTGTTTTTTAGTTACTTTTTAACTTGCAATTGCAAGTTTATATCTCACAACTCTGAGAAAAAAAGTCAGAATTGCGAGTTTATATCCCACAATTCTAAGAAAGTCAGAATTGTGAGTTTACATCCCATGAGAAAAAAGTCAGAATTACTAGTTAATATCTCGAAAATCTGACTTTATAGAACTGCTCCATACAAACTCAATTCAGAATTGCTAGATAAAAAGTCACAATTACCTTTTCTGATTTTTTTTTTTTAGTTCAGTGGTGGAAACGGGCTTCCATACTTAAATATTGATGATTTAACATAAAAGATTAAAAAAAAAAAAAAAAAATGACTGCACAACCACCAATTAAGTGGTGATAAGGACCAAGTATGTAAATGGCTATTGGTTCTGATGCCATGGTTCAATTTTCATGGCAAAAATAAATAAATAAATAAATAAATAAATAATTTAATTGCAATTTAAAACAGACTAAACCTATTTGGCTAACTTCGGGTTATAAAACTTAGTGGCCACAGTTAATGTGATGAACTACTCATTTTAAGTAGTTACTTTGGACACTGTGTAAGGGACACAGACTGCTAAAAATCACCTTTAAACCAGTTGGTTAAAGTCATTTAAAAAGCGGCTAAGAAAAGTAATGTTAGTCCTGAGGAGAAAACTCCAGCAGCAGATGTTTACAGAAGGCACTTGGTTTGTCATCTTTATATCAAATTCAGTGAAATTTGTTTATTTTTTATGATTTAAGTGTCCAAAACCTGATGACCACTTACTGTGATTGTGAAGACTTTGTGTAGCATATATAGTGTTTTCACCATAAACATTTATATTTGGACAAACTGTTCAAACTTGGACTAAGCTCTATAAGGATTACCACCCCTGTTCTCCAAGCGATGACAAAATAACATTACAAATATGATCTCTGGGTGAGTTCAGGTGATATTGCAGATGACACATGAAACCCTTACATCACTGCAGTGTTAATTGCTCTTAAAATGCAGACACTGAATGTTAGTCACTCCATCTCCATTACTTCATATGAAATACACATCCTCATTTAGGGCCCTAGTGATTACATCAGTCTCTACAGTGGGCTGTGTGGCCTGTGTCCAATCCCACATCTCTAATGCGCTGATTATCTCTTTACAGTGTAGCTCAGAGTGTTGCTGGCTTGGTCTGCAGGGTTAAGCCCATGTTAATCTGTACTTGCATAGATGGGTTAAAAGTAGTTGTTTATAAGGCAATGACTGAAGCACATGCAACTTTAAGTACATCATCCCCCTTAATTCATCTTCATGCCTTTATCTTCCTTTATGCATCATGGTTCGGCAGTTCACACGCCTATAACTGTCCTGCCCTTGCATACGGCACTAAGCAGTTGTCGGGGGCAGCTGGTGAGGACGGTCTTCAACATGAGGTCAAGCGTACACTGCGTGGGACGCACACACGCCGACCACTCTGTGCAGGGGTCAAGCGTATGCGTATGTGTCTGTATTGCCTGCTGTGACTAATGGTGGGGGTATCCATATGAGTCAGAGGGACTGGTGTCCAGTGCAGTGTTTGAGAGGTGATAATTCATGGAGAACAGAGGCTTCTGAACAACTCCAAACTGCCCGGCAACTCACCACTGTTTACATGAGCCCGTCATATTAAACATGAAGGGAGATCATTCCTTTTAAGAACAAAAAGGGTGAAATACTTGCTGCCAGTTAAACATGATGGATATAAGTTCATCACAACAGGGAGTTAATAAAGCTATTTAAATATCAATCCAATTGATTCATTTATTCAGATGTTATTTTCAAAAAAAGTTTAAATGTGATTAGAAAACTTAAAAGTGATATATAATTAACGATGTTATGGTATGTTTTCTTTAAGTTACATGAAACATCTAATTTAAATAATTTAAAATTCATGAATATCATGCATTTTACATCAAGAACTAGCTTTGTCTTTTCATGAAAGTATCAATAAGGTTATTATTAATCTTATTAGTTGTTTTCATCACCCCATTTTTATGCACAGTATCGCATCAGGAAAAAAGTCGAAATTTCGAATAGGAAAACAAAAAAAACCTGCTTAAAAACACATTTACCAAACAAATTTTCACACACACACACCAAAAAAAGTCATGTGACCTTGCACTATAGGATGGCATAACCTGGCTAACCAGTGGACTGATCAAAGTATCAATAAGGTTTTAATAAGGATAATTAATAAGGATTCAGTCACCCCATTTAAATGCACATTTTAAAGTATTGAATCAGAAATGAGTGACAGAAATGCCAAATTAAAGAAAAAAAAAAAAAAACTACAAAGAACTACAGTTAATGCGAATAATGGGACATGGAAACGCATTTCCTGAATAAAAGTCATGCAAATTTGCTCTATGGGACGGCATAACCCGACTAAGTGGACCAATAAAAGTATTAATAAGGTTTTCTTAATATTATTAGAAATCCATCACCCCATTTTTATGCACATTTTGAAGTAGCGCATAAAAAGAAAAGTGATGGAAACGGCAATTAAAAAAAAGCCTAATTCGTGAATGTTTTTACACTCGCTTGAGGTGTTTTTTTTTTTTTTTTTTTTACTTAAAGTGTTAATGTGAATAATGGGAGATAGAAATGCATTTACCAAATAAATTCCTCCATGCGCATCAAAAAAAAGTCATGCGAATTTGCTCTATGGGACAGCATAACCTGACTAATCAGTGGACCAATCAAAGTATCAATAAGGTTTTCTTAATATTATTAGGTACGTTTCCATCAGCTCATTTTTAAGCACAGTTTGAAGTATCATGTCAGAAACAAGCGATGGAAACGGCAAATTTCAGAAGAAAAAAAAACTAATTAGCATTTTTTTTTACGCTCGCTTGGTGTTTTTTTTTTATTTGTATGAAAAAGTGTTAATGCGAATAACGGGAGATGGAAACGCATTTGCTGAATACATTTTTCCATGTCAATAAAAAACATCATGTGAATTTGCACTATGGGAGGGTATAACCTGACTAATTAGTGGACCAATGAATGTATTAATAAGGTTTTCTTAATATTGTCAGCTACATTTCCATCAGCTCATTTTTATGCACACTTTGAAGCATCGCGTCAAAAACAAGTGATGGAAACGACAAATTTCAGAAAAAACGCCCAATTTGTGAAAGTTTTTACGTTCGCTTGAGTTTTTTTTTTTTTTTTACTTGTACGAAAAAGGGTTAATGTGAATAATGGGAGATAGAAATGCATTTAACAAATAAATTCCTCAAGCGCATCAAAAAAAAGTCATGCAAATTTGCGCTATGGGACGGCATAACCTGACTAATCAGCGGACCAATCAAAGTATTAGCTACATTTCCATCACCCCATTTTTATGCACATTTTGAAGTATCGCATCAGAAACAAGTGATGGAAACAGCAAATTTCAGAGAGAAAAAAAAAACAAATCGCCTAATTTGTGAAAGTTTTTACGCTTGCTTGGTGTTTTTTTACTTGTACGAAAAGGGTTAATGCGAATAATGGGAGATGGAAACATTTACTAAATACATTTTTTCCATGTGCATCAAAAAAGTCATGCAATATTTGATGCAGTCATGCACAAGACCAATGAATATTTTTAGCTATGCTTCCATCACCCCATTTTTATGCACATTTTTTTTTTTTTTTTTAAAGATTTATTTTTGGCTTTTATTATTATAGGACAGATCAGGAAGGACAGGAAGCGAAGTGGAGAGAGAGAAGGGGGTAGGGTCGGGAAAGGTCCTCGAGCTGGGAATCGAACTCGGGACGCCCGTTGCGCAACGGCGCTGTATGTCGGCGCACTGCCCACAAGGCTATCGGCGCCGACTTTTATGCACATTTTAAAATACTGCATCAGAAACTAATGATAGAAATGGCAAATTTAAAAGACAAAATACTATGGGACACAGAACCTGACTAACAAGTGGACCAATCTCATTGCACAGCATCTGAAATGTTGTGCTCATTCATAAATGCCCAAGCAAAATCTGTTCTCAAAGTATTTCTGTATAATTGCCTCCCAGTACAATCTTACACGACTGCGTTCCCAACAGCAAGCATCCTATACACTGGCTTATCCTACACTGCTTTGTGACATTTAGTGTCAGTTTATCAGGAAGTGATGATTCACCTCCTGATAAACAAATCACACGTCATGTATTTCACAACACTTCAGCATGTTATTCTTATTAAGTGAGGGTAATTTTTTTTAGGATTGTTTACCCAAACTCTGAGAACCTGACACATTGCACTTCTGGAGACTCCAGGTAGGTTGCAGTTCTGGAAAAGGGTGGCACTAGAGACTAAAGGGTTCCTGATGGTTTCCACACCTAATTCTTCACCTTAATTCTGAATTCTTTTGCAGTTAACATGTCTTTTCTTTATCCACCTGTTTTTTTTTGTTTTTGACCGTGCTGACCCAATGAGCATTTTGCTGTTCAATGGTCATGCATCAACTTTGCTACTGCATTAGTTTTGCATTCTTCTCATGGGCATTTAATAATTTTGGACTTTTAGTCCCAGTTAAATCTCTTTTTTTTTTGGCTCATTTTATCTATAAAAGAAAACATGCCTAATAATTCTGCACACCTGAATATAAGTTTGTCACTTCCAACCTTCATGGACAATTATAGATCAATTATAAATTATTAAACACAGAATAGTAGTTAAGACTGATGTGGTTTGGATTTCGTAAGATGTGCTTGGAAAAAAATATGACAAGAATATCAACTTGCCTAATAAGTAAAATATCTCACACACACACACACACACACACACACACACACTCCACTTCTCACATAGGTCATTAAAGAGATAATACTAGTTCCTGCACCTTGTTATTGTTGTAAGTATAAAACTGTAGACAAAGACAAATACTTTCCCACGTTGTGATTCACACTATACTACCCTTAGCTCACTTTTGTCACAGTGACTTCTCCACCTAAAAGCAGTTGTGTCACCATTCATGGGAAAATTCGTGTTGCTGGTGGCAAGGAGTAAAAGGCGAAATGCCAAATTTAAATCATCCAGTAGGACAGCTTTTTGGTGGGAACCTTTTTTTTTTTTATCCTCTGTTGCATTATTAATGACAAACAGGTTTAGGATTATTGCTGAATAATATAATTCACATCTAGTAAAAGCTGTTAGTCTACAAACAAAACAAATGATTTGTAGCTGCAAACCATGTAACCCTTCCTGAACTGTTTAATAGTGCTGTTTTTACAACACACATTCTTCTGGCTTTCTTCACCTTTCCCTTTTTTCTTGTGCATGTGCCAGTTTAATTTCAAAAAGTTCAGTTAATGCTGCAAAGGTTAAGTAAAGAACGAAAGATCATGTGCATGTATCCCAGACGATATCCACAGGTTATTCAAGCAACGTTATTCATCATTAAATAATAATTAAGAAATTTTAAACTGATTTTTGTTCAAAAAGGTAGCAAACAATAACACCTTACTACTGATCGTATTAAAAATTGGAGCATACACTGACATGGGTAAGCCACCGTTCTTGTTTAAACAGGTTTTTCTGGACTTTGTTTTTTTCCTTTACCTCTCCAGTACAGAATCCTTTCATTTACAGACAGAAAATACTCTGTAAACATGACAAAGTTCATAACAGCAAATTTCTCCAAAACAACAACAGTCATTTCAAGCCTCAGATCTCAAGCCACTGAACGTTGCTAGTCGCTGCACTGGTTTCTCTAGTAATGGAATATCACTACTTCTAAGACTTAATTAAATCGTTTTAATTCCACCAAATATGCAAATCCTTGAAGGAAGAGAGATGTAAATAAATTGTACTGGTGCATAATGCATAACATTAAAGACAAGAATCAAAAAAAGCACCATGTTGCTCTGCATTTAATAAACAAGTGTAAGGCTTATACAGGGGTTGAAGGTTTCATGGCTATATTTGCGGAGCTTGGTGGCCAATCTTCACTTATTGCACATTCCACCAGTAAGAGCAAAGTGTGAAGGTTGACTGTGTGCACCCAATGGTTCAGACATTGTACCCTAAAGGTGGTGCCATGTATAAGGATGAAAATGCGCTAATACACACAGCAAGAGTGGTGACAGATGATTTTGATGAACATGAAAGTAAAGTTGAACATCTCCCATGGCCTGCACAGTCACCAGATCTGAATATTATTGAGGCACTTTGGGATGTTTTGGAGGAGCAAGTCAGGAAACGTTTTCCTACACCAGAACCACATAGTGACCTGGCCACTGTTCTATAAAAGGAATGGCTCAAAATCCCTCTGGCTCCCCACATGTATTTGTCAATTCCAAGACGAAATGATGCTGTATTGGCCACAAAAGGAGGCCCAACACCGTACTAATTGTGGCCTAAAACCAAGTGTTTCAGTTTCATTGTCCAACCCCTGTAGTAGTGCTGGACAATATGACCTGAAATCAAAATCTCAATTAAATGTTTTGCCCCAATTACGATTAATGAGTAATTATTTGTATTTTATTATTATTATTATTATTATTATTATTATTATTATTATTACTTATTTATTAATTTCTTTCCCTCAGTTATAGATGTGAATCTGAGTCATGATCGCCATTGCATGTGATCATTCTCTCAGCGATCTTGTCCTGTCACTCTTTCCACCTTTTTCTTCAACGTGGAAGTAAGCTTATGGGTGAGACTTACAGGTTCATTAGGCGCTATAGGAAAAATAGGAAAGAAGAACGTGCAGTAAATGGTAAAACAGTTTGCACTACATACAAACCAGCGTGTTATAATTTAGATAGTACATTAAAATAATATGGTAAGACACACCAATTTGCAAGGAATTAGCAAAATGCAGATGAGATTGAAAGCCAAACCCATAAAATTTACAAATGGCTGCAGCCACTCTTGTGTGAAAAAAAAGTTGGATGTGCGGAAGTATCTACGTTAGGTTCTTACTGGCTATTTTAGAGCATGTCTTTACGCAGCGCAGAATGCCTACTCTCCGCCATGTTGCCGTCAAATACAAAAGTTGCCAATGCCAACCTGGTATTGTAAGCAAAAGCTTGCAATGCTTGCCCCGCCTCTGTGGTCTTTTGATTGGTCCACTGTTTTGGAAGTGACACTGATGAGTGGTGTTGCATGTATAAGTTTAAATTCCATTAACTTGACACTGCATCTTAAATGCACCACTCACATGCGAGAAACTACAAAAGACACGAGCACAAAGTCTGCATAACACAGACAACACACGCAATAGTTAGGTTTGTAGCAACAATCAAAATATCGACTTAATATACAGTTGAAGACAAAATTATTAGCCCCCCGTGAATTTTTTTTTTTAGAATATTTCCAAAGTGATGTTTAACAGCGCAAGAGGAGAATGTTTTCACATTATTTCCTACTTTTTCTTCTTCTAGAGAAAGTCTGATTTCTTATAGTTGCTTGAATAAAAGAATTAAAAAAAATAAATAAATAAAAAACTGCTAAGGTCAATATTATTAGCCCCCTTAAGAAAGTATTAGTTTGATTAGCTATAGAACAAACCACTGTTGTCCAATGACTTGCCAAATTAACCTAATTTGCCTGATTAACCTAATTAACATAGTTAAGCCTTTAAATTGCTCTTTAAGCTGAGGATAAATATCTTGCAAAACAACTAGTAAAATAATATGCACTGTCATCATGGCAAAGACAAAAAAATTAGTTTGGACTTGAGAGAAAGAATTGTTAATGCTCATAAAGATGGAGAAGGATACACACGTTTATCAAAGTGTTTAAGTGTCAAGAACTGCAGTGAGATGCATTATCAAGAAGTTTAAAGAGACCAACACAGTGGAGAACAAGATGGGCAGAGGCAGGAAGCGAAAGATTTCAAAAACTTTGGAAAGAAAACTAGTGAGAGAGGTTTCTAAAGACCCAAGTACAACTGCCAAGACACTAGTGAATGACCTAGCCAAGTCTGGAATTGATGTCTCAAGAAAGACAGTCACTAGAGCCCTGCACAGAAATTAACTGCGAGGTTGCCGACCAAGAAAGACTGCACTTCTGAAGAAGAGACACCTCCAAGCTAGAATGAAGTTTGCTAAGGACAACTTGGGGGAATGTGATGCATACTGGAAACATGTCCTTTGGTCAGATGAGACAAAACTAGCACTTTCTGGCCATAGAGATGTTACTTATGTTTGCAGAAAGAAGGGAGAGGCATTCAACCCCAAGAACACCGTTCCCACAGAGAACTGGGAATCTCATCAGGGTTGAAGGAAACATGAAAAAGGAAGACTATAAGAAGATTTTGAAAGACAACCTCAGACAGTCTGCAAGAAAACTTGGTTTGGGTCAACATTTTGTCTTCCAGCATGATAACGACCCAAAGCATACCTCACTTCTGGTGAAGAAATACCTCCAAATGAGCAAAGTGAGTGTACTTGACTGGCCTGCACAAAGCCCAGACTTGAATCCAATAGAAAATCTGTGGGGCACACTAAAGTCCAGAGTTTGTGCCAGAAGACCAACAAATCTGGAGGAGCTTGAGAGATTTGCTAAGGAAGAATGGGCTGTCATTCCTCAGGAGACATGCTTGAAACTTGCTGAGAACTACAGCAAACGACTAAAGGCTGTTATCAAGCAAAAGGGATACACTATTGACTATTAACATCAGAGGACTAATAATTTTGACCAGTAGACTTTTTACAATTCTTGGTTATACATTTATTTCTCTTTGTATTACAAACCCTAAAACTAGGTCCAGTTACTTTGGTGCCGTGATCCGGACAGCAGTGAGATTTAGGGAGGCGAGTGCAACAGCTATGCAGATAAACCTCACTCCTTTCTTTATTCGTCACCGCACTAGGGCTGCAGTCCTTGTTATCCTTGGTGTTTAGAGTCCTTGTTATCCATACTGGAGTAAGGTTAAGCCCCGTTTATACATGATATTTAGACGCAGATTTGTCAATCCAATCACAAAGTGGACAATGTTAAATATAAATATACAGTGTCTGAAAAGTTGAGCCCTTTCACTTCCAAAGGAAGTCAAAAACACATTCTACTGGATTGCTTTTGTAGTGTAGACGACACTGGGGAACAGTTGGCGTAATGCTAAATTTCTCTAAATGCGCCCACAAAACCACTTTTTTCCAAAGCTGAATAAATAGGCTTTCCACTGATGTGTGGTTTGTTAGGATAGAACAATATTTGGCCGATATACAACTATTTGAAAATCTGGAATCTAAGGGTGCAAAAATATCTAAATACTGAAAAAACTGCCTTCAGAGTTGTCCGAATAAACAGAAATGCATATCACTAATCAAAAAATAAGATTTGATATATTTATGGTAGGAAATTCACCAGTTATCTTCAAGGAACAAGATCTTAATCTCCTAATGATTTTTGGCATAAAAGAAAAAATGATAATTTTGACCCATACAATGTATTTTTGGCTACTGCTACAAATATACTGAGAAGTAAAACTGAGGGGGGAGAGGTCACGTGATAAGAGTTTAATTTAATTGTTTAATATAAGTGAGTTTGTCTTTATTTTTGCTGTGTTTTCATTACAAGTAGGATATCAGTCTTATTTTGTTAATAAAAGTACAAATTTGTTATTGTACCATTTTTACATTTTTTTTTTTTTAATTACTGATTGTTTCAGTAGATAAGACACGTATTCCTTGGCTGGTATCGTGTAGAGCCCACTCAAGCTGAACTGAACTTGCAGTTTGGACCTTCAACCCGTTGGCCACCACTGAAGACCACTATATGGAGAAAAATCCTGGAATGTTTTCCTCAAAAAAAAAAAAACTTAATTGCTTTGTGACTAAAAAAAGACACAGACATCTTGGATGACACAGGGATGAGTAAACGATCAGGAAATTTTTATTCTGGAAGTAAACTAATCCTTTAAATCAGTGGGTGAAAGAGTGAGACAAGGAGAGGAACATGACCAAGGCCCAAACTCAGGGCTTAAGTTTAATAGAAAAATGATAGCTCAAAGATATGTCAAAGAACTCACACAGACCAGAAACCACTACACCAGTATCTAGCTCAATGATATTAGTGATCTGTGTGTGGGCGTTATTAGTTGAAATTATTGAAATATTTAAAGTCAGAATTAAATGGAATAAGCACCAATTGCCTTTTCTTGCCTATTGTGAGGTAGAGATTAAAACAACTTCTCGAATGAGAAAAAAAAATGGCCCAATGCACTGCAAAAAAGCTTTTTTTTTTTTTTTTACTTTTATTTATTGTCTTGAAAATTATCAAGAAGGATTTTCTAGACAAGTAAAAAATATTGTCTTGTTTGCAGAAAAAAGAAAGTGTGTTTTTGCTTGAAACAAGCAAAATAATCTGCCAGTGGTGTAAGCAAAATAATCTTCTTAAAATATGATTTTGCTTACCCCCATTGGCAGATTGCTTTGACTTCCTTTTTTTTCTGAAAACAAGATCATTTTTACTTCTTGATTTAATAATTGTTTTATATTTTGGCTAGAAACAAGACTAAACAAAAATATAAAGAAAGGAAAACATTTTTTTTTTAAATGTGTGGGAATTGACTGGACCAATTGATTGATGTGATTGACAAGTTGCTAGGGGGGAGTGGTTATGAGGGCACGATTTATAAATAAATAAAATAAAATGTAAAAAAAAATATTGTGTGTAAATTAGCGATTTATAATACAAACTGCAGTATGGTGACTTTAACTTGATGGCCTTTATTGTCAAGTCTGAAAATTAAAATGTTGCCGTAATTAACCATATAAAATAAGTGACTGGGACTGCTGACAAAGTTAACGTGTATATGTGTTGGTGCAGTAAGGGGTCGTGTAAAGAGATACCTCTTTTAACAGCCCTTGTACACATCTAAGCAGGTGTCTCCGGCTCAGCACTTCTGTGAGGTAACCCTATCTTTGATATTCTAACTTTCAGAAAAATAGCTCATGATGTAAAACTTATGGCCTGGTGTTTAGCAACCAGGAGATTGGTATCCAGGCAACCGACTGACAAGTGTGATTGGTTCCCCCATCAAACCATTAAAATGAATGCATGCGTAGTACATAATATGGCATCTCAACGACATCTTATCTTGGGTCCATGAGCTACCACATATCCATGCGTAATTTGAGTGAGGCTCTAAGGTGTCTTTTGTCACTGGATAGGCTTTAAAAATAAAACGGAGTGAAATGATGTAAAGGGCTGCTTTAATGCTTACAAATAGATCTTACTGGGCTCAAGAGTTAGCTGATAGCTACAAGTCAGGTATCAAGAGCTACTTGTGTAAAGATGACAAAGTCATCTACGCTACATGACCATTAAGGCCAGATACACATATTTTGAGTTGTTATGGCAACAGGCTTCATTAAATAAGAGCCAAACATTAGTTCTAGCTGCTGCCTTTGGCAGATGTGTTGGCCTGTATCCACATGAACACATATGCCGTTAGATGGATTGATGCCCAATGGCTACTTTACAGTTAAGGCCATTCAGTTCACTTTGTTAAATTTCCATTGTGAGTCATCTCTAAGAAAGCATGCTGATGTGACAGTGTTTAACAATAACTGTGTTGCCATTGGCTCTCAACTGTAACAATCTTTTCATACATGTAATAGAGAGTCATGGGCTCGGTTAGATGCAAAGGCCATGTAATCTGTTTTTCTAATTGGATTGGCTCAAGGAATTTACATTGCCGTGGAAGAGAATGAAAGCCGATCTGGGTGAGAGGGAGGTAATAGTGTGTATGTGTGTACATGAACACACACTGTAAGGTGGGCCAGGTTCCTATGAGATAACGTCACCTGCCAATCAGGACAACCAGCTGTTGGAGTGTGTGTATGTGTGTGTATGGATGTTTCCAAGGGACACTGGAGGGGTTGTAAAGGCTATCTATTGTTCTAAAACTTATGCATTTCTTATAAATTATATAAAGAACCTAGGGGCCCCTATGAAATCAGTTAAATTTTTCTCCAAATTCAGGTTTATTTTTCTGCATTTTTCCTTTATTACAGTTGACGGGAAGCGAAGTGGAAGAGATAGAGAGGGGGAAGGGCTCGGAAACGGTCCTCAAGACAATTTTCAAACTCAGGATGCCCATAGCACAACAGTGATATGTCGGCGTGCTGCCCACAAGGCTATCACCGCTGACTTTTTTTTAATCTTAACTTTTCTGTATTCTGTTTTTTCCATTTAATTTTTCTGTACTCTATTAAAATCTTTATTTTAATTGAAATCATGAAACTTACACAGCTCAACATCATTTAAAAAAAAAAAAAAGATTAACTAAAAAATAAGTTTTTTTTTTTTTTTTTTATACCAAATTCTGTTTTTTTTTTTCATTGATTTCCTGGATTCTATGTTAATGGTTTCATATTTTTTTTATATTCAAAGGCATGTCTAATTGATTGATTTCATTAAGAATTTATTTATTTATTTATTATTATTATTTTAGTGTTGTGCATTTACATTTAACTAGAAAATAAATTGGTTAATAACTTTTCTGGTAAATATTCCTTTAAATGTATGCAAAAATATGTTTTAATAATTTTATTATTATTATTATTAATAATAATAATAATAGTAGTAGTAGTATCATTACATTTATTATTTAATTTCCAGAATAAAAATTTCCTGATAATTTACTCAACCCCATGTCATTAAAGATGTTCATGTCTTACTTTCTTCAAGAAATTAAGTTCTTTGAGCAAAACATTCCAGGATTTTTGTCCATATAGTGGACTTTAATGATGCATAATGAATTAAAGGTTAAAAATGTAGTTTCAGTGCAGCTTTAAGAACTCTAAACGATTCCAACCAAAGAAGAAAGTGTAACGATCCATTATTTTAATTTAAAAAACAAATGTACAATTTATATACTTTCTAACCTCAAATGATCGTCTAGCTCAGATACAAAAAAAAACAAACAAAAAAAAAACAACAACAACAACAAAAAAAAAAGGAAAACAGATGTAGGACGATTTTGAAGTTGGAGGAGAAAATGGAATGGGACGCATGCGCATCACAGAGCTAGACAAGCATTTCAGGTTAAAAAGTATATATATTTAATTTTTTTTTTGTATTTTTCGCTAGATAAGACCCTTATTTCTTAGCTGGGATTGTTTAGAGCCCTTTGAAGCTGTTTTTGTAACCTTCAATCTGTTGAGCACCATTAAACTTCACTATATGGAGAAAAATCCTGCAATGAAATTCTTTGTGACTGAAGAAAAACAGACACGAAAATCTTGGATGACATTAGGGTGAGTAAATTATCGGGTATTTTTTTTATATTGGAAGTGGAGTAATCCTTTAAGTATTATATTTCTTTCACAGTCTCTTCAAGTTAAACCGAACATCCTAATTTTGACAGGCGTGAAGAAATTTTCTGTTTGTATATATGCCAATAGTTTTTAAATGCTCATGAAGTGACTCTCAGAGCAGTTCTAGAGATTTGTTCATGTGTTCATGTGTGTAAATGAAACAGCGTCTGCAGCATTCTTTCACACAGAATGTTCAGGTTCATACTTAAATAGTATTTTTGCAACTTAATTTAGACAGACTCTAATCTATATTGTGTTTTGATGTAAGTGTACTGACCTACTTTTAATTTATTTATGCCAAATTGGGCAAATTCCATGACATTCTGCATTATCCACCTTATTTTTCAACATGGAAGTAGGCCCGAATGTGCAAGACTTCCGGTTCATTAGCTGTAGGGAAATAGCAAGAATAATAAAGCGCAGTAAATGGTAAAACTGTCATAATTAAGATAATATAGTAAGACACACCAGTTTACAATATCAAGTAGCATAACAATCATAGGGCCCTAACAAATTCAGTCACAATCTCCTTCAAATGACCTTTCCTTAATGAAAAGCCATCATGTGTTAAGCAATGCTGCGTGTTGACGCTAGCACCGATTGGTTTACAAAAGGCTAAACCTCTAGGGTGGCGGACTGGGAGTTGAGGCGCACTCCTTAACGGGATATGAGAGATGCAGGGTTCAGGGTGATAAACACGTCAGCAGCTGGATTTACACTAGTCTGGGTCACCATGTACTTTATCTGTCTGATGGTTAGTCTTACCATGAGATAATGTGCTAACTACACCTCTTTTTTTGGATTTAGATGTTAACTAGACACCTGAACACACAGGTACAAAACACTGCATTACCTGGATTAACAGATAAATCTGTTTTGGTTAAAACGTTAGGCGTAATACGTCATTAAATTAACATTACACTACTGGAAATATTAAGATCAAAGAGCAGGAAATGACATGAAAGTTGATGCTGATTCATTCAGTGTCCTAGTTCTTAGCTTGCAAAGTCAGGCGGGTTGAATGAAACACCACTAATTTAGAAATATATGATTACTGCTGGTAGCGCCATGAGATCTGTGGGAGCGACCTGCGGCTATATCCCTGTGGGTTTGATGTATATATAAGTGTATGTGCGTCAGTGCGTCACTTGTGAGACAAAACATAGAAGGTTAATTTAAAAGAGATGAGCTGCAAAACAGGTTGTCCCAGCTCTTTTTTACGGGCTGTGCAGCCACAGGGCAAATTCAGCTTACTGAATTTACTAGAGACTAACCCACCAGAGAAAACAGAAAATCTACAAACTTTACCCACTATTGGCTTTCACAGAGTTATTGACATAGCAAGTACAACTGCTGGGAATGTATGAGTATATATATATATATATATATATATATATATATATATATAAATCTTAACTTTGTTTTAAAATGAAACAGCATTATTTGTAAACTGGTACTTAAATTAATAAGAAAAATGGTACAATTAAAAAGCACATTAAAGCACATTAAAAAGTTCTAGTATTAGTTTTTTTTTTATGCTGCAAGAACAATTATGTTCCTTATGCTAAACCTAACCCATCAACATCAAGTGCAACTGAAACACAAATTTACATTGGACAACACCCATACTGTATATACACCATATCATTAAAACATTAGCAATGTACAAGCAGTTTTCTAAATTTCATGCTCTGTGTAGCTTTTTTCTATTAAAAACTGTGTCAGCTAGGAGTCAGAGGATGTGTCATCATTACCAGCTCCCCAGCTGCACTCTTTGTAATAAAGTGCATTAACTTTGCTCATAGATTAAAAACAAGTCAATCAACAAAAGGTCACATGACAATAACCAGAACATGGAATCAACGTACACACGTGCTGTACTGTGTTGTTCTTCCTGGTCTTTGATTATAGAAAACACATACAGGTGTGTCTCTAACAGTCTTTTGGTAATGAAAATGTATGTCATCTCAGTGAACCACACTCTCTCTCAAAAAAAAAAAAAAAAATAAAAAAATATTATTATTATTATTATTATTTTTATTATTATAAATAATAACAACAACAACAACAACAACAACAACAACAAATGAATAATAATAAATGAATTTGAAAACATATGCCTGACTTCTAACCAACTGTGGTTACTCTTCAAATGGATAAACAATTCTATGGAATTTAAACTTTTATGGAAAAGTGATTAAAAAGGTATAAAACAGATCACAAATTAATAACAGTTTGTTTTATATTAAAATGTTTAAAATTCATTTGTAATATTACAATGCAGTTTAAGTGGCACGTTAAAAAATAAAAAATCTAAAATTATGAGGAAAAAGTCTAAATGTTTTGAGAATAAAGTCGAAATTACAAGAATAAAGTCTAAATGTTTCTAGAATAAAGCTGAAATTACGAGAATAAAATTGGAATATTTTGAAAATAAAGCTGAAATGTTTCAAGAATAAAGTTAAAATTACAAGAATAAAATTGGAATGTTTCGAGAATAAAGTCGAAATTACAAGAAATAAAATCTAAATGTTTTGAGAATAAAGCTGAAATTACGAGAATAAGATCTGAATGTTTCGAGAATAAAGCTGAAATGTTTTGTAAATAAATCTGAAATGTTTCAAGAATAAAGTTATAAATGTTGAGAATAAAGTTATGAGTAATTATGAGGGGGAAAAAATCTGAATGTTTTGAGAATAAAGTCAAAATGTTTTGAAAATAAAGCTGAAATGTTTCAAGAATAAAGTTATAAGGAATTATGAGGAAAAAATGAATGTTTGAATGTCTGAATGTTTTAAGAATAAAGTAAAAATGACAAGAATAAAGTCAAAATGTTTCGAGGATAAAGTTGAAATGTTTTGAAAATAATGCTGAAATGTTTCAAGAATAAAACTGGAATGTTTCGAGAATAAAGATGAAATTATGAGAAATAAAGTCTAAATGTTTCAAGAATAAAGCTGAAATTCCAAGAATAAAATCAGAATGTTTCGAGAATAAAGTTGAAATGTTTTGAAAATAAAGCTGAAATGTGTTAAGAATACAGTTATAAATGTTGAGAATAAAGTTATGAGTAATTGAGGAAAAAAAATGGGAATGTTTTGAGAATGTGAGTTGAAATGACAAGAATAAAGTCTAAATGTTTTGAGAATAAAGTTAAATGTTTAAAAAAAAACTGAAATGTTTCAAGAATAAAGTTGAAATTACAAGAATAAAATTGGAATGTTTCGAGAATAAAGTCGAAATGATGAGAAATAAATTGTAATAATTAAAGTTAGAATATTTTGAGAGTATAGCCTGCTCTTGCAAACAGCCCAGATTGGGAGCACCGGGAGAAGTTGACAGGCCACCAGAATTTATTTGAATATATGTGGGATTATTATCAGAAATCATACCATGTGTTGTACTCGCAGGGATAGTATGTTTGGAAATAATATTTCACATCTTCGATTGCATTCATTAGGCCTATTTGTAGTTTGCCAGCCACCCAATAATAGCAATAAGTTTTGTGCTTTTTAATATAAAAGTCTCAGCTTGTGTCTTGTGTCTTGCACTAATGTTTTTCACACTCTTTGATGTGGCAGGACAGATCGCTACATTCATGTGAATCAACTGTCTTTTCAATTACAACAAGACATTTGTTTCATTAAATTATACTAATTATTCTTTTGTGAAAATACTGCAAAAATGTCTGTGGCGTCCAATTTTTCATGTATTTAATTCAAAACAACAATAAAATGTTCTAAAGGTTGCAATGGACTCCAACTTGTTAGTTATGTTGTTGTCTTTTCTAAGGTATATAAGTGAATATTCACAAGCTGGTTTATTCACGGTATAATACAGTAATTTCCCAATACAGTATTCTCAAAATATTACAATTTTAATCTCATAATCTTAGATTTTTTTCTTTTTTAACGTGGCACTAAAACACTGTTGTATGGTATAAAGTCACAGTAGGGGTTAAAAACCATTACAAGACACAAAGGTCCAACTGCAAGATATAAAGCCATACTGTAAAGTTTAAAGACATTTATGATCAAATAGTGATAGCTAAATATGCTAAAGTTGTATTGGGAGTTAAAGTAAAGCAATTATGAGAAATAAGATTGCAGCTGTGAACTAGTCAGTGTTTCATCTTAATTGAAAAACAAATCTGCTGAAATTTCACAGATATAATTCTAACACTACAACAGACTTACAGTGATGCCCAGTATCAAAGCTACAGATGTGAATCTACTTCAACAAGGCACCCCAGTCTCTCGGCACCACCCAGGTTATTAATGTCAATTATGAGACTACTGTCCATCATTTCAGCCTGCAATGCGTCAAGCCATGCGAGTCTCGTCCGAGAGAATTTGTCTCACTTTTCCTCCCATCCATTCCTCCCCCTGTCATTCTGCGCAGAAAAAATATTTACTGTGTATCCCAAATGCATCCAGAGCGCAAAGGGGAGGAGGGTCCAGAGTGGCTCATGTCTGACCGAGGGTTAGCACCCAGTGGACATCTGGTGAAACTGTAACCCCCCAGCTGTCGCTCTCATCTACTCACTCGAATTTATCTCCCACCGCACGGACATCTGCGAGTGGCATGCCAACCATTTCAAGGAGGACATATTTTGCATGAGTTGCAAGGGGTTGTTGGGGACACAGCGGCAGAGAAACGGTAGTAGCGTGAGCGAGCGAGCAAGCACGCAAAACACAGCCAACAGAAAAAGGAGAGAAATGAGATGTTGTGATTCTCGTTTACAGAGGTCTCTATCACAATGTTCTGTTTCCAGAGGTCAAGAAGCAAAAAGCTTCAGGGTACAGGGGGATGGAGGGAAGGTAGAGCTGGGGTGTGGGATATTGTGGTGTGCGCTTTGGGCGTTAGCTTTCCTTGAACTCGTGCACCCGCTGACATCTTAACCCGGCTCATAAACTCTCCCACTTGTCAAGAGGGTTTTGAGGCTTAAGGGCCACAGGGGATGGCCATTGCTCTAGCTCAGGTCACCAACTCGCAGCCTGAATGTAAATACCTGAGCTTTTGCTGGCTCATGTTTTATGTGCAATATTTATGAGTTTATGGGTATTTATTTCTATTTTTTTAATTGAGCATACTCAGACTATAAAGCATGTAAGGCTGGTGGAGGAAAACATTTCTACTGAAGCGAATGCTTAGCACAGTGACAAAGTAAACAATCAACATCACTGAATGACGCGCTTCTTTTTAGGACTTCTAAGAAAAGTGTAAGTAGGTGTAAGCTGCATAAAAGTGGAATGACCTGAAGAACTACAAACTTACAAATGAGCCACAAACTTATTAGAAATTTACTCATGATTTATTATGCGTCACATTATTGGTTCAAAAATATAATTAGATTTTTTTTAGGGCAAGCTGCATCAAATGACATTTTACTTGATCTGATATTTTCCCAGCACAAAGGTTCTGCAGGGGTCCATCTGAAAATATAGAGTTGAGGTCAAAAGTTTACATACACCTTGCAGAATCTGCAAAATGTTATTTTATCAAAATAAGAGGGATTATACAAAATGCATGTTTTTTATTTAGTACTGACCTGATTAAGATATTGCACATAAAAGATGTTTACATAGTCCACAAGAGATGAATAGTAATTGAATTTATAATATTTTTGTTTTGTGTTGTTTATGAGGTCCCTTGCTTGTCCTGAACAGTTAAACTGCCCACTGTTCTTCAGGGTTGATTTTCAGATTCCACAAATTCTTTGGTTTTCAGCATTTTTGTGTATTTCCAATAATGACTATGATTTTGAGATCCATCTTTTCACATCAAGGACAACCGAGGCACTCATATGCAGTTGTTACAGAAGTTTCAAACACTCACTGATGTTCCAGAAAGAAACACGATGCATTAAGAGCCAGGGGGTGAAAACTATTTGACATTGAAGATCCGGTTAAATTTAACTTCTGGGAAACGTGTAAGTATCTTCTGTAGCTTCTAAAGGGCAGTACTAAATGAAAACAATACAATACTTAGCGCAAAATAAGAAAAATGTACATATCTTCATTCTGTTCAAAAGTTTACACACCTGGCTCTTTTCTTTCTGGAGCATCAGTGAGCGCTTGAACTTTCTGTAATAGTTGCATATGGGTCCATCAGTTGACTCAGTGTGAAAAGATGGATCTCAAAATCATAGTCATTGTTGGAATGGGTTCAAATACACAAAAATGCTGAAAAACCAAAGAATATGAGGGCAGTTTAACTATTCAGGACAAACAAGGAACTCTTGAACAACTATCACTGAAAAAAAAAATGCTGTGGATCATTCAGGTAACAACACAGTATTAAGAATGAAAATTCATCTAAACCTTTGAACAGGATTATTTTAATTAATCTGTTTCATCTATTATCTTTTAAGTGAAATCTCTTTTATTTAGGTTAGTAATTTAAAAAAAGTACATGCATTATGTATGATCCCTCTTATTTTGGTAAAACATTTAACATTTTACAGATTCTTACTTCTGATTTATTTTTTTCACTTTATGCCCTCCTACAAATATCTAACTGAAATTAACACAGTAATTATTAACTTGCTCTTTTTAACTTATTTTTAAGTGTCACTCACCTAACTGCTTGCTTGGTTTTCTGTGACAAGCCTGCCACAATGCATTGCACTGGATTGCATTGCACTGGATAAAGGCATGCATTGCCCCCTGTTGGCAAACAATCACAAATACGAAATTTAAATGTGGCATGCTAGACTTCAAGTGGGATAAAAACAGATGACGAACTGCATCAATGTCAAACAAACATGCAGGTGCATTGCATGACAGAACAGGAGGTAATTAAATCTCATATTTTCAATTCTACAATTCCCTATATTTACCACACAGAAAGTCAGCAAAAAATGTTTGAGATTGTAGTGGAATGCGTTTGCATTGCAGTCGCTCGTTAGCTGTGGTATCCTAAACGCTCAAACCAGCGAGGCACGTAGGGGTTTTTTTGTGGGTGCATTTTTGGGGCTTCGGTTTCACTGGGGGGCATAAAGATTGAGATTGCTGGGAGTCACAAGAGGGATGGAGTGTGCACTAACGCACCTTCAGGGCTTAGGGTGGGCCCCAGAACAGCGTCTGCTCTTTCTCTTACTGATCTGCTCCCTTAAAGCGCCTGTCAGCAGGCCTCACGCTGGCCCCCTGCAGTCTCGGTAGCTGCGTGGCCTAGCAACAGTTTTGATAGAGACAAATATCAAAGGTTTGTACTTTGTAAGACTGTACCAATCTACCGTAAAATGACAGTTTGGAAATTACTTGGAACTCAAGTGCAATATGCAATAGATAAAAGGTGCCAGATCTATGACGTATTCATTCAAAAATCTAAGATAAGCATTGAAGGTTTTGCTTGAAGAAAGAAACAAGCTCTATTAATGACAAGCTTTTCTTGTCCCAAGAACATTTTAAAACAAAGATGTTGCTTAGGGCAACTTAAGGGGACAACAATATGAGGGTATCTTCATGAGAAAAGTCACAGAAGAAAAGCCTCATTTGTCGCTTTCTTGTAAACGCAGTGACTAATGCCTTTCTGGATCAAAGATCTTTATCATATCATGGTGGGTTGTTTTTCTTTCCTCTTTTCCTCTTCTTGCTAAGATAAGTTGCGCAAGTGGCTATTATTCATGGAATGGGTCTTCCCCTCACAGGTAAGGTATTGATTACAACATGGTTTCTATGAAGTTGCAAATAATACAAAGATTACTGAATTAATAAGTATGTTTTCTGAGTAAATACCATTTCAGTCTACTTCAAAATGTAATGTTTAATTTGATGTGTTATATACAAATTAACCTACACTGTTTTTTTCCAGTGCGGTTGTGATTAAACCTACCCTAGTCTAATGACGAAAACACACGTGGTAACTTCTTCGCAAGACACAGAATACGTACCAATAAGTGCATATCACTGCAGTTTCCAACAGAAATTAACAGTGAGCACTTGTAATTGTTTACAGATTACAGATTCATATGTTTCGCTTTCCAGACATAAGCTTGCTCGGTAGTGCAGCCGAAACAGAATTGCACTTATGCAGGGTACACACAAAAAGATTATTAAAATCTAATAAGATCTTCAAAATGTTTTAGGGATCTTCAAAATGTGAGAGAAAGTTTTTTTTTTATAGAGTGTGGTGTGTTGTCTTTGTCATATCAAGGCACACCACACTCTATAAAAAAAAACATTTAAATCTAAGACTTTCTCTCACATTTTGTAGATCCCTAAAACATTTTGAGATTTTCAGATTTTCAACCAGAGTCCCGACTATGAACACAGAAAAGCTTGCAAAATCTCGAGACTTGAAAATAAACATGGCGGATGATAGGCAGGATGAAACTGCGATGATAGTGTTTGGAACTGACAAAATTCACTGGGAAAAAAAAAAATAATAAAAGGGATTAGGTGAAGTCGTGGAGATAACGGGAACAGGGTCTTTACATGTTTGCTTCCATCTTCTGTCAGTTCGCCTTTTGATTGGATATTGTTTCATTTCACGTGATAATTCGTAGATCGTATACGCGTTTGTCCTCTGGGTTCCCCCCATACATCAGGATGTCTAATTGTAAATATTTAACACGTTGAATATTTACGATTCGCGATCGGGCATCTCGACATTCTTCAGTCACTCTTAACACACCTCACAGGAAACTCTGATAAGATAATCTTTAGAACCATCAAGATAAACATGACATTACCTTGGATTGTCAAAAGGGGAGAAATTGACCCAAAATCCCCGGATTATATTGTGGTGTGTAACATTCTTTGTATGCAGAATCATGTGAAAAACATGACTCAATGAGAGGTGAAATATGAAATCGAAAAACAAGCTAAAACAGCATGCGATTGCGTTTTTACATCACATCTGCTTTTGTTCATATTATCCGGTAGGTTTAGGTGTCATGCAGATGATACATTATTTTAAAATGTCACAGAACATCACTCATTTCAAGTCAGAACTGCAGTGACACGTACAAAACCAAAAACAAAAAGTAAAATATGTACATTCATCTATTCCGAGGAAACAAGCGGACATTTCACATCAAATGTGTCACAAAAATACGTGGCGGTATGTTTTTCTCATCTTGTGGAAAAAGTTCCCAGAGATGCGTTTTTGACATGAGACCAGGTTGCATTAAACAGTGAATTAACAAGTGTTCCCAATTTAATAAAGGACACTTATGTTATTGATGTGAGCATTTGATAATGTGTATGTTACGGTTATTCCATTGCTTTGTAATGATGCAACTGAGCAAAGCAGGGCCTTTTTTAAATTTATCAATGATTTTCTTTTGGATTTTTAAGGGTTTGTTAAAGAACTGGTTCTCAGTCATTTTCTCATAATCATGGCATTTCACTTTTTATTTATTTATTTATTTATTTATTTATTTTTTTGCAGAACACAAAAAGAGACATTTTAAATAATCTTCTGGTCATACTTTATCATGCAACAATAAATGGGAACGGGAGGTTTCAACCTTAAACATAATACAAAAAGCATAAAGCACTTAATTGCCATCAATTTTTCTTTGATGCTAAATCATCAGGATTTTAAGTAAAGATCATATTCCAGAAAGTAAAAATATATCAAAATTTAATGTTTGATTAGTAAAATGCGTTGCTAAGAACTTCATTTGGACAACTTTAAAGGTGTTTTTCTTTTTTCTTTATTTTAATAGTTTGCACCCTCAGATTCCAGATTTTCAAATAGTTGTATCTCGGCCAAATATTGTCCTATCATCATAAATCAATGGAAAGCTTATTTATTCAGATTTCAGATGAAGTACAAATCTCAATTTCAAAAACTGACCATTCTGTTTTGTGGTCCATGGTTACATATAAATTTGTGACACAAGCAGACACAAATTTTAGTCATTAATCACTGAAAATCATGCTGTGACATGAAGCAATTCACTGAGTTAGTGAATTAGTAAAGGATCTGGTGTTTTTTTTTTTTTTTTTTTTTGAACTGGATCATTTGATTTACTAAAAACATCAAGCTGAAAAAAAATGAAATCTGAAATTTCTACTTCTGGTTTTTCACATAGAACTACATCATGGATTTAGAAGCCATGAAATGGTTATAAATATACCACACAAGTAATGTGGACCAATACATTTGTGACACAAGCAGACACAAATTTTAGTCATTAATCACTGAAAATCATGCTGTGACATGAAGCAATTCACTGAGTTAGTGAATTAGTAAAGGATCTGGTGTTTTTTTTTTTGAACTGGATCATTTGATTTACTAAAAACATCAAGCTGAAAAAAAATGAAATCTGAAATTTCTACTTCTGGTTTTTCACATAGAACTACATCATGGATTTAGAAGCCATGAAATGGTTATAAATATACCACACAAGTAATGTGGACCAATACATTTGTGACACAAGCAGACACAAATTTTAGTCATTAATCACTGAAAATCATGCTGTGACATGAAGCAATTCACTGAGTTAGTGAATTAGTAAAGGATCTGGTGTTTTTTTTTTTGAACTGGATCATTTGATTTACTAAAAACATCAAGCTGAAAAAAAATGAAATCTGAAATTTCTACTTCTGGTTTTTCACATAGAACTACATCATGGATTTAGAAGCCATGAAATGGTTATAAATATACCACACAAGTAATGTGGACCAATACATTTGTGACACAAGCAGACACAAATTTTAGTCATTAATCACTGAAAATCATGCTGTGACATGAAGCAATTCACTGAGTTAGTGAATTAGTAAAGGATCTGGTGTTTTTTTTTTTGAACTGGATCATTTGATTTACTAAAAACATCAAGCTGAAAAAAAATGAAATCTGAAATTTCTACTTCTGGTTTTTCACATAGAACTACATCATGGATTTAGAAGCCATGAAATGGTTATAAATATACCACACAAGTAATGTGGACCAATTTAAAGATGTTTTATGGCATTTTGGACTTTCACAGTTCCACTTTATTATACTTAAAAATAAAATGTCACCATTTGTGTTGAGATTAAAAATATTGATGTCAATGTGATGGTGACGTAACGTTGGATTTTGTTTACAAAACCTAAAAACAACAAAATATCAACAACCGCTGATGTCGGTATTGGACATCAAATTAACATTGACCTGACATTGAATTTTGGTTACCTGACGTGACAACCTAACTTAACCAAATAGCAATGTTTTATGACATTGTGCACCTGCTGAGCTATTTTTAAAAATCCAGAAAGTAAACAAATCATCTTTTAATATTTAGATATTAATAAAAATAATTCACGGTTGTAAACAAAATGACAGGGGCTGGTCTTTTGCAGTGATGACGCCAAACCAGCAACTCAGCAATGGCGTCGTGACATTTTTGTCATAGCTATTGTTTTCCATGATCTGAATCCAGGGCGTGCTCCTCTCTCCCCTCTACATTCTGCATAGCTGAAAGGGCTAGCGAAGTTGAGTCTTTTCCAAGTGTCCCATTCCCTGCTACGTTTGACACCACACTCCAGACACAACACTGACAGCTGAGGCGAAAACAGGGGGGGTGAGGACGAGATAAATAAAAACAAAGTATCCCTATCTACGTCGCCTGTCTCGGTACATGCTAACACACAGCTGTATGGCTGACAGATGGAAAGGGTAGAAAGCGAAAAGGAAAAGGTGGCTGGGGTCATTAGGCATAATAAATGCCACTGGAATGGTCTAGTTGGCAACCCGAATTCCGCAAACAGGTGCTTCGTGTTTACTGAACAAACAAGCAATGCTCAGAGACACTGAGACGGAGTGGCACTAGTCTGACCCAAGGGTCGCTACACACACTGCATCTTACAAGCACTGTGACTTTAACTCTTACATGGAAACTGGCTTCCATACAGAAATGAGCGGTTGTTCTGTTGTTTTCCGGAAACAGAATTTTACATAAAGGCAAAAGACTACAGGCAAATCCTGTAGTTTTTATAATGCACTGGTCAATTTGGAGATTATGTTGAATTTTTTTCTAATTTGTTTCTCATGCACAGAGCCAGAAATTGCCACTTTAAATCTAAAATAGATCTAAAAACAGATTGTACATTCATTCTAATGTCAACAAACAAGAATTTCAAACCTGGCTTTATCCAATGTTCAGATTTCTGTTCTATTTATGCAAATTAGTACATAATCATTTGCATATTTAGCCATTACATACATTCTATAAATCTTCAATTATAAAACTATTTTAATTTACTGTGACCAATCAACTGGGGAAAGTATAGTGCTGCAATCTACCCATAATTTTTACCCTAGTCAATTAGACGAAACATACAGTTCCTTCTCTGGAACTTTAGAGATGACTCAAGTAAGTGTCTGTTAAAACTGGCAGGCTACGGGTTATGTGTCACGTCAGACAGGCGATTGACTTTGTATAGTATTACTCACTCCAGGCATGCTATGTTGCGCTGGTGTTAGACGGGTCATGTGGGGTCATGGGTGCCTTGAAAGTTTCTCAACTCTTCTCCACCCTTGGCCACTTTGCCAATCAAATTCCACTCAAGGGCAATAGGGAGACTCTTTTCATATCACAACAAAAACTTAAAGCGCCTGTCTAGAGGACACGATTTGCCTTTCCGCTAAAGCTTGACCTATGAGAAGACACAAAACCCTCCAAGGCAATACATAAGCCACTCAAACGCATATACATATACGTGTATGTACGTATGTATGTACACACACACACACACACACACACACACACACACACACTCAAATTTATGGTGAATAGGATTTGAAAGAACCTACAGTAATACTTGTACTGAGCATGGACACATTTAACTGATCAAAACTGGCAGTAAAGACATAAATAAAAAAATCGATATATACAGTTTAAGTCAAAAGTTTACATACACCTTGCAGAATCTGCAAAATGTTAAATATTTTACCAAAATAAGATCATACAAAATACATGTTATTTTTTTTTTTTATTTACTGTAGTACTAACTGAATAAGATATTTCACATAAAAGACGTTTACATAAAGTGCACAAGAAAAAATAATATTTGAACTTTTAAAAATAACCCTGTTCAAAAGTTTACATACACTTAATTCTTAATACTGTGTTGTTAACTGAATGATCCACAACTGTTTTTTTTTTTTTTTGATAGTTGTTCACAAGTCCCTTGTTTGTCCTGAACAGTTAAACTGCCTGCTGTTCTTCAGAACAATCCTTCAGGTTGCACAAATTCTTCGGTATCTTCGGTACTCATATACAACTATTACAGAAGGTTTAAATGCTCACTGATGCTCCAGAAGGAAATGCGATGCATTAAGAGACTTTGAAAATTTAAAGATCCGAGTGAATTTTACTTATTTTGTCTTCTGGGAAACATGCACGTATCTTCTGTAGCATCTGAAAGGCATTACTAAATGAGGAAAAAAAAACAAAACAAAAAAAACAAAAGGTACACATCTTCATTCTGTTCAAAAGTTTACACCTTTGGCTCTTAATGTATTGTGTTTCCTTCTAAAGCATCAGTGAGCGTTTGAACCTTCTTTAATACTAGCATGAGTCCCTCAGTTGTCCTCAGTGTGAAAAGATGGATCTCAAAATCACACAGTTATTGTTAGAAAGCGTTCAAATACACAAAAATGCTGAAAACCAAAGAATTTGTGAGACCTGAAGGATTTTTCTGAAGAACAGAGGGCAGTTAACTGTTCAGGACAAACAAGGGACTCACAAACAACTATACCCAATTCAAATATTTTGCAGATTCTGCAAAACTTTTTTTTTGCTGTAAACTTTGGACTTTAACAGTATATCACATAAACACCATTATTTTGAACTTTAATTTTGAAAATCTGATAAAAAATGTATTAATGTTTTCAAAAATATCTTAAGCAGCACAACTACTTACAACTGTGATAATAATAAAGTATGTTTTAAGATTTCTGAAGGACCAACGACTAGACTGAATGCTCTGTGCCTTGTTGACAAGCAGAAGACAACATACTGTACATAAAACACACAGTCTTTGTAAACATGTCTGAAGATTTCAAAAGAGAGGATGATTTGCAATTTATTGTTGAGTAAAGTTATTTTTTGTTTTCTTTGTGCACAAAAAGCATTCTTGTAGCTTCATAAAAATTACGGTCAAACCACTAATATCACTATTTTACTGATGTCTTTCCTACATTTCTGGGCCTCTGGGATTTCATCAAAAACACTGTAATTAGTGTCTCGATGACGAACAAAGGTCTTATAGGTTTGGAACGACATGAGGGTAAGTAATAAATGAGAAAATCTTAATTTTTGGGCAAACTACCCCTATAACAAATAGAATATTATGTAGCGAGCTAATAGCTTGTAAAAATAATTGATATTGTTTTATTTCTTAATGCATGACACTTCTTACATAAATTAACCTCACAGCAAACATCTGGGATAAAAAATAAAAATAAAAAAATAATTCCTACTCATGAGTGCAGCAACTCGGTCATGCATTACATTTGCTTGCTCACCTTCTATATGGTCAAACTGCACACAAAAGCAGCTCTGAGGGTTAGCAAGCAGTTTACAGTAAACAGATACATTCCAATTCTTGGATCTCTTACAAACTCGTGTAAAATGCCTGTTTACTTGCATAATATACACAACTGGTCATACCAACTGTATGTAAACTTTTGTTTTACCTTGAAATAGTTCCTAAATCATTCTGATGGTAGTCTAACTTACAAGGCCAATGGCTTCCATTTCTTTCTCCCGCACCAATTTTGTTGAGCGGGTACGAAATACTGCGAAAAGAGCGGACTGCCGTTTTAGATCAACAAATGCATGTGCAACGTTACAGCTGAGCAGCATGTAAATACACAAAACTACATACAGTTGCTTTAATATCAACATGATTTGAACCTAGTGCACGGTTGCTTTATAGTACTGAATCCAGGCCAGTTTGTTATTTAGAATAGTGAAATACAGACACTTATCTTATGCTGAATATAACTTTAGAGAAACCGATGATAATAATTTGCTTCAACACCTTCTTACAGCAAATATGGATGCGAACGATTTAAATGTTATGCAGCACGCTCACCGGTTGCGACCAATCACTTTGTGCCATTGTGCCACGTGATAATCAGCCTACGCAAAAAAAAAAAGCCTGCGTCATCTAGAGACTGAGCTCACTCTCTCTATGGTATTTTAGTAAGTGTTGCCACGTCCGCGGTTTTGCCGCTACTTTAACACTGTTGCCGCTGGTTGAATTGACCCCAATAACGAAAAAAATACCTGTATTTTATCCCCCAGAATGTGATTTTTAACGGGGGGACCCCTCGAAACGTTAATAGCTGCTTTTATAAGACGCCTCATTAAAACGGCTATACAGTGATACAAAAATGCTACTGGACTTACACTAGTGAAAAGAAAAAGAAATATACAGCACTTCCATGTCAACTTTTACCCATTTACTAGACATGGAAAAAACAAAAGGATGTCAGTTTGTCAGAGGCTGTGCGGGAAGAAAAACTCATATTCTATAGCCATGGGCTACGTCTTACCTTTTCACAGAAGAATGTAGCAGCTTGAACCTTTCTCATTATGAAATCATGATGATTAACGGAGGAACTCTGTGTACGTTACCCATAAAGTACCCCACACCTAAGCACAGGGATTAGTACGGATGTTTATATATGCAGTACAGCATATCGACTTCCAAAACTATCATTCTATATTTATTCAAATACATATATCACTCCATGATAAAGCAGCTGTTTTATAAAGTCAAGGGCTACACTAATGGCCTCAGGTTAGAATTTCTACATTTGTCAAATGTTTTAAGAGACCTAACATTTCAATAATGTCTTCTGTTTCTTTTCCAAACTCACCCCAAAATCTCAAAAATATACATAACTAGGCTACATAAAGAGGAAATAAAAGAAATATAAATAATTACACAGTTTCATGAATATACAATAATACCCTCTTTTGGAATAATTAGCCTAGCAATATTTTGACATAATCTATATATTTTGTATCTTGAGGGTGGCACATGTGCTGCTTGTGTTTATTGGGTGTTTTTATGAGCAATTGAAAGAGAGCAATTATTGCAGAGCCTCCATGGAAACACTGCTCTACAACACACAACAGTACAATTACAGGGATGACATCAATGTGCTCACAAAACGAATGACCAGAAAAAAGGAAGCAGTCAACAAAGAGCTTCACTGAAGTCAATATATGAAAATGTCACTTCTTAAAATAGATATGATACAGTGCTGGTCTTTCTAGTTGTCTTTCATCATTCTCTAGCGAAATCAGGATTCTGTCACTACAGAGAAGTTAAGGTGATATGTCTTGCCACTATGACAACAATAATAACAAGGTTCATTGCTAATATGGACACTCCCATTAAAAAGAGCAATATTATTTATCTTTCACTTATCCTCTTGTGAAATCCAGTTCATTTACGCAAAACAGTGTCATCACTTTGTTTTATTCTGTCTCTTTTAAAACTGTCTTCGTTTATTTGGCATATGATCCAAGGTTTACTCTGTAGATCTTTTACGAGCAGAGGTGGAGAAGCCATGGCCCGGGGGGACAGCAGTGCCTGATCCTGGATTGCGAGACACGTCCCCACTTTCGTAGGAAAAGCATTAACCCTTTGAGACAAAAATACAAACCTTCATGGTTGGTATCATGCACAAAACTAACAGGGTAGTTGTAGCTAACAGGTTGAGTAAACAATACGTAAGCTTGTTCTGCTGTAAATCGATATTGTGGAAGGTTGATGAATGGAAAGAACGCACATATTCGCAAAGCTCCTGGTTTGAGATCTGGTAGCAACACACACTGAGCTATTGTGCAGCCTACAAAAATGTAATCAGATAAACAAGAGATTAACACATATCGTTCGCCAGACCAGAGTTATGGTGTACATTCTTTAAGTCTGCATTCTCCACACTGGTCATGGGTAAAGATCCCGCATTACAGAGGGTGCTGCAGAAACATAGTAAACAATACACAGTTAAATGCATACCTATAATGAGTACAATTATTTACATGTATATGTTCATTTACATATATTCAAAAATTATTCAAAAGCTATTTTGCATTTCTCACTATACAAGACAGTAATTTTTGTGCAACTAATTGCACAGTGATCAGCATTTCAAACATTGATTTTTATTTTTGCATGCATTTATTATTTAATTCTGCTTTGTTTCTGCTAAGGACCTGTAATTTCATGTAAACTTTTCTCACCAGGGTGTCAATTTAAATCCCATATATATATATATTATTAATTTAATATACATTTTGCAAATCTTTTTATAAAGCTTCTTAACTAAAAAAAAGTATGGAAGCATGTTTCCGCCACTGAATAAAAAATAAAAGGATATTGTGACTTCTTATCTCACAATTCTGCCTTTTTTCTTAAAATTCTGTGATATAAACTCGGAATTGTGAGATATATACTTGCAGTTACGAGTTAAAAAGTCAGAATTGTATGATATAAACTCACAATTGCAAGAAATAAAGTAAGAATTATGAGACAGCTTGCAATTCTGACTTTTTTTCTCAGAATTGTGAGATATAAACCTGCAAATATGAGTTATAAAATCAGAACTGCATGATATAAAGTCACAATTACATGAAATAAAGTCAGAATTATGAGGCAACACGCCAATCTGACTTTTTTCCTTGCAACTGCTAGTTTCTATCTTGCAATTCTGACTTTTTTTTCTTAGAATTGTGAGATATAGACTCCCAATTGCAAGTTAAACTATATATATAGATATAGATATATAGATATAAACTCACAATTGTGAGTTTGTATCTCGCAATTCTTACTTTTTTCTTGCAATGATATAAACTTGCAATTGCGAGTTATAAAGTCAGCTGCAAGACATAGTATAAACTCACAATTCTGACTTATCCCCGAATTGCGACATAAACTTACAATTGCAATAGTCAGAATTGTGAGATAAAAATTCTGACTTTTTTCTCATAATTACAAGTTTGTATCTCGCAATTCTGACTTTTTTTCTTAGAATTGTGAGATATAAACTTGCATTAAGATATAAACTCATGATTCAGACTTTTTTTTCTCAGAATTGCAATATAAACTCACAACTGCGAGAAATAAAGTCAGAATTGCAAGATAAAAACTCACAATTCTGACTTTTTTCCTCGCAATTGTGAGTTTATATCTTGCAATTCTGACTTTTTTCTCAGAATTGTTTGATATAGACTAATAAAGTCAGAACTGCAAGATATAAGATATCATTTTTTCTTAGAATTGCAAGATATAAACTCAAAATTGTGAGAAAAATTTGATTGCAGTTGCAAGAAAAAAAGTCAGATTTGCAGGATAAAAAGTCAATTATGAGAAAAATTGTGATTGCAGAAAATCAGAATTGCAAGAAAAAGGTCACAATTACCTTTTTTTATTCAGCGGTGGAAATGGGCTTTCATAAAAATGCAATCTTTGACTATAATATGTTTTAAATGACCACAAGTGTGAATTATTCATAAAATATGAACACTTATGAAATGACCAAACTACGAATGCTGCACATTTTTGTCAATTTAATAGCAAATGAAAAGCATCCACAAACAGTGACTGTTCTACAGCATGTTTGCACTGCGTTATCGCTCTAGGTTACTTGCAGGTTTTTTTTTGGTGTCATTCACGTGAATAAAAACACCGCTTAATGCTTTTCTCTATTTTCTGATACAACCGATTGTCTCAAACCAGACTTATTAATGGCTGACTTTTGTATGTAATCTACTTGTGTGAACAGTTCAATTTGCTTTTGGTGTGCACACATCATAAGGGGAAAATTTACATTATGTTAAATATATAATTTACACAAAAGCAGTACATTTGTTTTTGAAAATGTATATGTATAAAACATAATAATATTTTCAACAAGACCTGATTACACTGCCCACTTGCCCCACCTTAGAAATGCCCTAGAAATCAAAACAGTGCAGACTATTCAGATAAATGAAGCACACATCAGGCACACTTTTGTTTGAATTACTCCTAATTGTAGTTCTTGAAAATATATTGTATTCAGCACTAATGATCCAAGTTTCTGTATTAACATTTATTTCAAAAAAGACTTCAAGATGTGTTTGACATTTTGCTGTTAAAACAAATCAAGACGACTGAATGAATGTAGTAATTACACAATGAGGGAAAACCCAGCACTGTGCCCTACTGTAATAATAAACCCTAAACCTTCAAACAAATATGACTTGAGTACCTTCATGCATCAATTGCCCTGTAAGAAGCCTTGCGTCGAGGTAGAATATCAGCATAAATACAGAAAGAAAAGAAAAGGCACTTTACAAATGATATAGCAATGAATCAGTTTCTGAAGAGAAATAACTAAAACAGAAAACGAGAAACAAGATAATTCCACACAGGAAGTCGTAGGAGGAGGGACAACATACTTTGTATGTTATGACACAACCCAAAGGATATGACTGATTGACATTGTTATTTAAAACGATTTTAGGGCAATATAACTAGATGAAACTAAATGGTTTGTTGGACTTCAAAAGTAATTTAGGATTATACATTCCCCAAGTTATCTTATATAAGTATAAATTATACATGCTCAGCTGGTATAAGAGATAAACTTAGTGTAAACCTTCATTGGAAGTGCCCTCAGAAACCGATATTGCCTCGTGCTAAGCAATAGCCCAGCTTGTTTTGGTTGCCTATGACAGACATTACACCCACGTATGCTTCGATTAGGATGGGTTGATTCAGCACAAGAACCCCGTTGGCTTTCCCAGGTACTGGATTCTTGCTGTGGGCTTTCTGTGCTGCCACATTCAGCTGCTCCATGAAGTTTTGAATCTAAACGATGAAGGAAAATGTGGAAAAGTCATGTATTCAGTACTAAATCACAGAAAAAGCATCTTTTGAAAACCTAAACTCATGTTTGGCAGGTTGGCGGTTTCAGCTTGTCAAAACATTCATGTTTATGTTTTCTCTTTTTTTTTATCTACCGTTCTTCATTTTTGTTGAACCTGCTGTGCACCTCAGTAGGCGGGGTGGAATGTGAGGAATGGGAATGTGGCTGTGGGATTAGACACCCCCGAAGTCCAAATGACTGGTTATGTGATCTGTGTGGTCACCTGCATAAGACCCTTCGCTCACACCTTGAACTACATAACAGACTTAAAGACAGCAGATTTTCCTGGACCCCAAGGCCACGATGAGTGAACCAGGGACCAAAACAAATATAATTTAAAATTTTAGCAGCTCACGTTTTTAAATCTATACAGATGCTTAAAAATATTTATTGGGCTACACAGAATACTCAGTTCTGACTGGCCAATCACCACATTCCAAGGTATGTTATTCCCTGATAAAAACAAGTAAAAAATATAGCTACAAGCAGCAATTACGGGGCCAAGCACTAGGCAAGAGAAGCATTAGACCAACTGCAGCAATGAGCAACTAAAGCCATTTTAAGGTGATTTTAGTCAAAATGGGTGAAAAATCATGAAAACAACCACTAGTAATATGATTTAATCGGTTATCACTGTCTCAAAATGTTTTGAGCACTTTCAGGTCATGGTTTCGTTGGTACATACAAAGTTTTGTAATCGTACACCAATGCATTGGTAAAAATTTACATTTTATATCATTATACTCTATTGTAGTCAATGGTAATTTCATGTTTTATTCAATAATAGCCCCACCAAGAGGCACAATCCCACCAAATTATATGTCTATGCACATGTGTGTCAAATTTGGTGAAAATATCTTGTTTTGTTTTGGAGTTATAGGCATTTTTATATATGAAAAGAGAAAAAAAATTATTAATTAATTATTATTTATTGGCAAATGTTTTTTATGCTCTAAAATGCAACGTTGCACAAACCATAAGGCAAAACATGGCATGTTTGATATCACTGGACTCTGCAAGGATTCAGGAGTCTAAAAAGGTGACTCCCGTGAAAATAAGTCAACCACACCCAAAGTTATAAGCATGTAAATATTTGATTTTACCACTAGGTGATGCTGGCTTGACCTTGAACTTGTCAGGCTCCTTCAGGGCATTATCCTGATTATCCAAATCAAGTTTTGTAATGATACATCAATGCGTTCATAAAATATAGCATTTTACTACAAAATTCTAAATGGCCGAAGCCCAAAATGGCTGACAAACCGTCTAGGACAAGTTTGAAAAAGTTTTTCAAACAATTAAAAATAGAAGGAAAAAAAAACAAAAAAACCTTACGATTTTTTAATTTTGGAGTTAATTTGAGTCAGCATGAGCCAAGGATATTGCTTCTGTGCATTACGGTTCAAAAGTTATTAGCATAAACATGAGTGAAACTTTGAAGTGGTGGCGCTAGACAGTTTAAGTTATGACTATTGTAATGGATTGTAAGGTGGTGAAATGCAATCTAGTTTGAACTTGCTACTTGCTAGCAACTGCTTTCTTCAAAATATTTAAAATCAAATCAATATTTTGTCTAATTATTTGGTTTTGTGGCAAGCAGCCATGTAATAAGCAGGATAATGTACATGCAGCCGGTTGTTATTGGCTTATTGGCTTTTGTCAGTTGCTATTCTGCGATAACAACCGGCTGGATGTACATTATTCTTTACTTAATTGTCTAAATTGTATTGCAATTAAATAATATGGCCTTAAATCATTAATTATGAGTTTTTCTAAACCAGTGATCACTTTTATCGCTCTAAACTGCTCCCAGGCCCCCAACTCCAAAACGATCATTTGGACATAATAAGGAAGAGGCCACTTCAGATAGTTAGCAATGATATCTATAAAATCATTACATTTTAATACAAGTAAGCAATCTTTGCGAAAACGAAGTGCTTACTTATTTTGAAACTGTATTTGTAGTGTGCATCAAATCTTAAAATTATAAAAAAAATTCTTAAGATGTGTATGCACACTTTTAAAAAGTGCACTTTGTATTAATGGCAAGTCTTTAAAGTATATTTTAAACTATTGTTTTAGTAATGCATTTTCATGTATGACTACTTCACAGTACATTTGAAATTGTTTTAGTATATGTGAAATTGAGATTTATACATCATCTAAAAGCTGAATAAATAAGCTTTGTTAGGATATGACAATATTCGGCTAAGATACAACAACATTTGGAAATCTGGAATCTGAGGGTGCAAAAAAAAAAAAAGAAAATTGCCTTTGAAGTTGTGCAAATTAAGTTCTTAGCAATACATATTACTAATCAAAAATTAAGTTTTGATATATATATATATATATATATATATGGCAGGAAATTATTTTCATGGAAAAATATTTTCATAGAACATAATAAAAGAAACAATTAATTTTGAAAAGAAATAAAATAAAAAAAGATAAAATAAATAATTTTGACCTGTGCTATTTAAGAGGTTTTGTGGTTCAGAGTCACATATACACTTATTTTGATATGTTGACTAATATTCTACACATGTAAAGTACTTGATTATAATTTTAACTGTAGTGTGTTATTTAATATTACATTTAAAATTAATAATTTTAAATGTACTAAAATGTGTACAAATACAATTATATTTCCAAGTACATAACAAAATAAATTACATTGTGTTATAAAAAACTACATTCAATACACTTTAAATATATTTAAAAGACAATATAATAAGAGGAATACAGACATAAAATAAAAGAGAAATTTGCTTTTATACATTATATACCTGAACACATAAAAGAAAAAGGTGTTTGGTAAGCAGATTTGTTTTTTATAATAGAGTTATTTTTTCCAATGGCATATAGGCCTACAGTAAACTATAATCATCTAAATTAACAACTTTCAGTGCTTGGCACTGTTTTTATTGGCAGGAAATTACTTAATGGCATGCATGTTCACAGATAAACTATAAACTTGAATTTCAACTGCCAGTGCATCGCAAAGCCCCTTTGGAAAACTAGTAAGCCTTTCAATCAATAACTTAAGTTAATAGTATTTGTGTCTTGGTTTTTGCTAATTCGGGAAATTTCTCCCGACCCTGTGGCATTGGAATGAACCCAGCTGAAGAAACGCTGCCTTAAGTAACCTTGCCTCAGCCTCAGGTAGTCATTCTGTGATTGCTTTATCATGTAGTGAAATAAATATTGCACCATGCCTGTTAACTGAACGTGTAATTTCTTCCACAGTCGACTTCCGAGAAACTGTAGATTCTTACTCGACCTTTATAAGACCTCTATCAGCAAATCTGTAATACTTGTGGGTAAACCATTTGAAAATGGCTAAGTGAGCTCATATAATGGTTGGGTTTTGTAAGTATAAAACAGAAATCTGAGAGAAATATGTCAAAGGTATGGCATGAAACTTGACTGTGATAAAAGTGTTGCATTGTAATACTTACATCACAGAGGCGGCCCAGCTCCTCATTTGCACTCTTGACAGGGTGATAGGTGAATGTAGTGAAAGGATAATCAACAGAAAAAGGATTCCAACGGGAAGTGAAAGACGGTTCTCTGAGTTTGTCCCAAAACACCCGCACACCCTCACCTTCTCTCCTGGAAAAAAACACACACACATATCAAAATGCTTGTATGCGGGAAAACAATGACAGATAAATGATAGAGAAATATACATTAAACTCTACAGGAGTCTCTACTAGGGAATACTATAGGGGTCAACAGAACAGTTTAGCAAAAAATAATGGGAAAAAAAAGTTTTAAATAAATAAATCTCAACTCAACACTTTTGATGAACGGCTGTGCAATTTTTCATTTGATTATCTGTTTTTTTTTTGGGGAGGGGGTAAAAAATGTGCATTGTTCTTAATATTATTATAAAACAGCTTTTTTTTTAAAAAATGTAAAAATCTAAGAGATAAATGTCATAATATTTCAAGAATAAAGTCAAAATATTTTGAGAATAAAGTCGAAATGTTTTGAGAATAAAGTCAAAATTACAAGAATTAAGTCTAAATATTTTGAGAATAAAGTCAAAGTGTTTCAAGAATAAAGTCAAAATGTTTTGAGAATAAAGTAAAAATATATATATATATATATATATATTTTAAAGTTGTAATATTTTGAGAGTATATTCTAGTCTTTTTCACATGCAAATGGCCCAGCTTTGGAGCTCCAGGAGATATTCCAAAGTCTCAGCTTTAAAATCTGTTTTATAGCGAAATACAAACAATATGTCTATTACAATATTGTGTTTTCCACGCAGAAATTTTTTTCACGCTTCACATTGTTTGTATTTAATTATAAAACTGAAACTTTGTTTTATATTAAAAGTACCAAAAGCACAAAGCTTATTGCTATTATTGGGTGGTTGGCTCGCTACAAACAGGCGTAATGAATGCAATCGAACACGTGAAATATTATTTCCAAGCATACTGTCCCTGCGAGTATAACGCATGGTATGGTTTCTGCTAATAATCCCACATATATTCAAATAAATTCCAGCGGCCTGGAAACTTCTTCTGGTGCTCCCAATCCACAACATTTGCACGTGCAGACTATACTCTCAAAATATTATAACTGTAATTTATACGATTTAATTCATATAATTTCGACTTTATTCTCGAAACATTTCGACTTTATTCTCTAACCAATTCAACTTTATTCTCATTTTTTTTTTTTTTACAAATCTAAGATTATGAGATTAAAGTCACAATATTTTGAGAATAAAGTCGAAATATTACGAATAAAGTCGAAATATTCAAGAATAAAGTTAGAATCACAAGAATAAAGTCCAAATATTTTGACAATAAAGTCTAAATTATGAGAATGAAGTCCAAATATTTTGAGAAATAAGTCGAAATGTTTTGAGAATATAGTTAGAATATTTTGAGAATCAAGTCACAATTATGAGAATTAATTTGTAGCAATTACGAGATTAAAGTTATTTAAACATTTCGACTTTATTCTCGAAACATTTCGACTTCATTCTCTAAATATTTTGACGTTATTCTTGTAATTTTGGCTTTATTCTCATGATTTCGAATTTATTCTCATAATTTCGACTTTATTCTCAAAACATTTCGACTTTATTTTCAAAACAACATGCCTTTATTCTCGAAACATTGACATTATTCTCGTAATTTCGACTTTATTTTCTAAATATTTCTATTTTCTCTTAATTTCTACTTTATTCTCTAAATATTTTGACTTTTTCCCATAATTTCGACTTTATTCTCTAAATAATTAGAAATTATTATCAAAATATTATAGACTTTAATCTTGTATTTTTTTTTTTATGAGGCACTACAACACTGTTGTATTATTAATATTATATGTAATTCAATAAAAAAAGAAAATATAAAAAAATGCATTTCAGAGAACTAAATTAGTTGCATGTGTTTGCCAAAGCATGCACAAAAATCACTCAACTGTACAAAAACAGGAAGTGACGCACATCTTTTGTTTCTACATATGCAAACCCTTGCTAAGTGATTCAAAATTTTATGCTTTCAATTGACCCCAGACCCCCCTAGCTTCTGTCCCTGCCAAAAACTGCCACCATTTTTCTTCAGGTCGCCTCTTTTATGCACAAGCCAATGTAATGTTTGCTAAGCTTAGAGGCAATTCCCTCCGCTCATCAGATTTTCTTTCATTCTCCCTGCCTTTCTCTTTTGCCATTTTAAGTAAATAGATTTTAATGAAAAGCCTGGAGGGGATGTCTTTATTTTCCAGGCTGATGAAACCTCAGAAGACAAGAGAGAGCCTGGCAGCAAACACAAGGCTTTAAAACCTCCAAACATTCGCTCTTTGAAATGTGCTGGCACCATTCCATATTTTACAAGCATCTTTCACAATTGACTCTCCATCAGTCACGGTATAAAAGCCTGTGATTTTTACAATTGTCCATACAGTTGAATCAAAAGACTTATTTAATTCCAATTTGTAAGTATTACATCATATATTTGGTGCAAAAAAGTAAATTGAAAAGCAATAAAACATCTTTAATGCTAATTTGAGTTTTGGTCCTCCTTATTGACCACTTGGTTTCTATTTCCGTTGTTGCTCCAGACAGCCCCGCCCACAATGAAATAGCATTCGTTTAAAATTATGCATAATTAAACAATGAATACGTTCTGATTGGCTGTTACTGTGCCGCATCAGACTGCATTCGATTTTGCATTTTCACCAGAAACCTGTTGCGTCGTGCCTGTTTACAGTATACAGACTTAAGAAGTATGAAAAAAACATTTCACGTTTTTTATTTGTTTTCAGAATGATTAGCTACCAGAGAGATCTGGGAACTTTAAGAAATGTAATCGTGATTTTCTTTAAGAGAGCTTTAAATTAAATGAGCTTGGTGTAAATTCAACTCTTAAAAAAAGTTTCAAAAGGTTGTTTATGCAGCGATGCCATTGAAGAACCACTTTTAGTTCTCCAAAGAACATTTCAGTCAATACTTCATTAACTTACAATACTTCAAAGAATGTCTATTTTCAAGAGTGTAGAGTTTTTAAAATGGAAGTGAAAGAAGTTATATTTTGCTACTGACATTTGATAAACGTGTGTCCTGAGAAAAACACTTCTCGTGTGTCTTGTGGAGACTGATGTGCCCTTCAGCACAACACCATGGCAGTTAAACATACGTAACCAGTAGCCTAGCGGTCCTCCTTCACTCTCATACAGACAGACTGGGCTCCAGGTAAAGTCAAACCTCTACTGTAATCACTGCAAAGCATTCAGTGTTTAGCTGCAGGAGGTTTTAACTGTTCTTTTTTTGTTTTTCTGAGCTGATAGATGGCTACATTCAGCCTGAGGGCTTAAACCAACCGATTCCTTTTCTCTCCATTCACTCTCTACTTCACTTTTTCCCAACACTCTCTACTTAATTACTATTTCTCTGCATTTGTCACAAATTATATATTTCAAAGTTGCAACAGAGAGCTTGCATACACTGAAAAAATAAGTTTACCTAAAATGGAAACAACAAGAATTTATACAACAAAACTAATTTGTATGGGTCTACAACATTGCAAGTTACCACGTTTTAACTATAGTCAAAAATCATACGATTTCAAGATAGTATATGATAATAAAATTTTCAGATATTATATTTTCATTTAGGTGCTTTTGCCAAACCTTTTAAATGTTACCTTATGTTGTTTTATTTAAAATTTATAAAGAATCTAACATTGTATAGTACCAGTCAAAAACATTTTTGAACAGTAAGATTTTTAATGTTTTTAAAAAAAGTCTCTTCTGCTCACCAAATTATAGAAATTAATACTTTTTTAAAATACTTTTAAGGATTCCTTAAATTGATCAAAAGTGATGTTCATTTATAATGTTACAAAGGATTTCTATTTCAGATGAATGCTGTTCTTCTGAACTTTCTATTCATCAAAAAAACCTGAACATTTTCTACTCAGTTTTTTTCAACAAAAAATAATAAATGCTTTTTTAACAGCAAGTCAGAATATTAGAATGATTTCTGAAGGATTATGTGACTGGAGTAATGATGCTAAAAATTCAGCTTTGAAATAGCAGGAATGAATTAAATTTTAAAACATGTTCAAACAGAAAACAGTTATTTTAAAGGGTAAAAATATTTTAACATTTTAATGTTTTGCTGTACTTTGGATCAAATAAATGCAGGCTTCGCGAGCAAAAGAGACTTCTTTAAAAACATAAAAAAAAACTTTTGACTGGTCGTGTATGTCATATATGTCAATGCATTTAACTTAAATGTTTAAAGTAGTTAATCGTATATAATGTTTATGTTTTTATTGCCATGGATGACAATATACAGTATTATATAAGCGTGCAAATAATGACCTAATAATTTTTATACACCCGTTTCATTCCAATTTTCCTTTAAACAGGCACATCGTGTTTGGTCATGACACTAGACAAAGTCAATCTATCTGTTCTTCACATAAACCTATTATAAGGAATTAGAATAGAGTTGAAGTATATACTACAAGACGATTATAAAAACTATCATTAATATCCTGCGGCAAAAGCAAAAAATTAAAATCATACAGGTATGGAATAAAATAAAACAGGATAAATAATTATAATTATATTAGTATATTATATTATATTAGTATACAAAAATATTGAGTAAATAAATGCTGGATAAAAAAATGCACACAACCTTTTGTTTTCAGTGTACACAGAGATGTCAGTACTTGGAATCTTTACATCAATACACAAAGCCTTTTATGAATACATCTCCCCATTTTCAAGACAAGACAATAGATTTGACCACGTGCACAGTTGTTAAAAAATAAGCATGTTGCATTTCCAGGTGTGTCGTACTTTGGCAAAACCAACAGACTCTAGAACACACCTTAAGCACGACCAGTTCCTGCCAAACACACATACCTTAAAGCTACAGAGAAAGAGGGACTCTTTAGATAGAAAAAAAAAAACATAACTACAGGGCAAGGCTGTGTCTCCAGCTCTCCCGGTGCTGCCTATGTTTACACTAACACTCTCAGACCTTGACAATGGCTGCTGAGGTCTCGCTGGCTACACCCTGCTGAATAAACTGTTGTGTTGAGAGAAAAACAGAGGAAAGGTGATTATGGGGCGGCATAAAGCCTGACTCAGAGAAAAGGCTAAAAATCGGACTGTTTGTTGAGTATATTAGGTTTTTGTATGTACGCTTAAAAGCGTAAAATGTGCTTTGTGTGTGCATGAGCAAGTACACATGCATATATCGTTTGTGGTAAAGCAGTTGTGTGTTTCACTCTGCGCATGTGTGTGTGTGAGTTGATTCCAGATGATTCCAGAGGTAAGCTATCAGTACGCGAGGGCCAGTTGAGACAGGCAGAGGGCTGGGCCGCAGCAGCCAGCGGGCTGGGACATTCACTGTTTATGGTACAGGTTTGAGCTTTCACTGATCATTGCCACGAGTCTCTCTCTCTCTCTCTCTCTCTCTCTCTCTTACACACACACATACACAGACTATTTCATTCCATCACTCTACATGATTGAGAAAGATTGAGAAGGGGAGGGAAAGGGAGGGATGAAAAGAATAGGTGAAAAAGAGAAGGTGAAAAATGAATGCTAAGATCTGTCATGCATGACGCACAAGCTTCCCCGAGACGCGTTACACACAGGAGTGCATTCCTAGAAATAAAGTCACACTAAATTTAATGTTTCCTGCTGGCCATAAAATTGGAACAATGTTTATGTATAGTATTTAAAGGAACATTTTTCAAATATTCATGTGCCAGTCACATTTTCTTGGGTAAATAAACATTAGAATAAAAATCTACATTATTAAAACCAAGAATAAATCTCATTAGCATAGTGTTTTTAAGCAGTTTACATTTATTTTAAAAGTAATAATTTAAATATTATATTTTATTTAAACAATTATATATTTTATTTCTGAACTGATGTTCAGGTGTTTTCATAATTAACGTAATTTTAGATCATCAGTCATCAGAGCTCGGTAAACACTGATCTAGAGTAGGCATGGGCCGGTATGAGATTCTGACGGTATGATAACCTTACATAAAATTATCACGGTTTCACGGTATCACGGTATTTAGATTACAACTCTAAAATATGTTCTTTTTAAATGTCTGGGTAAAAAAAAAAAAACTTTTCTTCTCAGTAATCATAATCAACTTAATTTCTGTAAATAAATAAATAAATAAATAAATAAATGCAGTTGTTAAACCTGCAGCTCAACAAGGTCTTTGGAGACATGCTTAGGCCTACTTGTTACACATTCATCTTTTAGTCCAAATTTTGATGCAGGAACGTTTACCTTTCCTGGATTAAGCTTGGTGCGGTGAGGTACGAGAATATGTGCACGTAGAGAGAGAGAGAGAGCGCGCGCGCGTACACACACGCTCGGTCTCTTCTCCATTTAACACAGAAACGCCAAAACGTAATACTTTAGAGGCCGTTCACATGTCGCTTCATTTCAAATGTAGACGCGCGTTATGCGCGTTCATAATGAAACGAAGTGGTCGCGATTCATTTATCCCTTTGCCTAAACCTCCACGTCTTCAGCGAGCTCAAGTCATGGTTGCTTAGCAACGGCAGACGCCATGAGAGCGAAAGCTACAAAACGCAAAGGAGAAGGCGGCGCGCAAAGCGTTTTCAACGCGTTTTATGCGAGACACGTGAAATGTTGACGAACAACTAGTTGACGTTAGCTAGTTAATTAGCCATGTTATCTGCCGCGATAAGCAAGTCAAATAGCATTTATTTCAACACTGAAAGAAACGGAAGGTGTGTCTCTGTCCAGATCGGGGGTGAAAGAGGGAAATGAAAATGACACAGATTTATATTTAATACACGACCTGTAAGTATTTATTCAAATACTCTAAAAAATCGGCTCTAAAACGCCATCTGCAAAAAACGTCATTGTGTATGGAACATGGTTAGTCAGCGTTACCGTAAAAAATCCCATACAGCAGACTTTTTTCGACGGGAGAAAAAGCTTCAGGGATTCACCTTTTTCGGCCATCCTACACACAAGTGACTCTGACTGCTCGCACCAACTGGAGGGGAGGGGTCATGTGACTCGTTCACGCTATTTGCTGCGCACAACTGGGGGATTCCCCCGTTTTCCGCCTTTGACGACACATAAAAAATGCGCATACCGCAGGAACGGTATGACAGGAAATTTTAGCGGTTTTCAAACCGTGACTTTTCCAAACCGCGGTTTACTTTGAAACCGGTTATCGTCCCATGCCTAATCTAGAGATTCTCCCGGGCAAACGCACGTCCTGATTTTGCTGAGTTTGACATTTTAATCCAAAAATGTAGTCTTGACCACATCCCTACACCTAAACCTAACCTTACCCATGAGTAATCCCTAAAATCAGAGGAAATGATAGATGAATGACACTGATGTACAAGCACCAAACACTGATTATAAGCCTAAAACTATAAATTGTTTATTTAAATCTGATTGGTTAATCACAATGTTGTTCCAGGGTCAACAAAGATGTTGATCCAGGAACATGTCACACTTGTCGTAAAATCAGGTTCTGCCCGGGCAAACAGTGTAGTTTTTAAAATATACTTAAACTTCTTATTCTAACATAAAGGTGTTTAAAGTTGTGTTTAGGGCCATTATGCTTTGGCACTGTATCTGTCAAATGAACTAAAACCAAAAGCACAAAATGGCTTAACCCCTTATCAAGTCTGTTTTCGCTGCACATTTTAAAGTGAAGCGTGCACTTCGTTCAGGCCATCAGCTCGTGATCCGGTATTTTCTGCGCCTCAGAACAGCTCAGTTCACAGTGAATGCAGTTAACTTGTTTATTGCAGGTGCTGTGAGTTTAGCGTGCATTTGGAAATGCAAAGGCCACCATTTATGCTTTATTTTTGTCGCAGATGATTACAGCATTTTATTAGATTTGTAGAGACGTGTTTCCGTAAGACTGTTTCACGGTTTTCCATCAAAAAATAAAAACTCTACTGCCGTTTTCCGGCAAAATAAAAGCTTAAAAGTGCAGCTAGCGATTTAAATGGGTAACAATATTGTGGTCCAAATTCAAAATCTCTCTTTCTAGTGTAGAAATGTTGTAATTTCCCTACTGTAGTGTAAAACAAAAATAATATAGCTTTTCATTTATTTTACAGTGCAAGTGTTTTAATTGTTTACATACTGTCATATAATAATAATAATAATATAAAATAGTTGTTATTTATATTATTATATTTTAATTTGTCTGGCTTAATGTAATTTAGACTAAAAAAAAGAGGGTTGAGTCCCTTTAAAATTCAGGTACAAGTCAATTCACTTTTTTCTGGCTTAAGTTTTAAGTCAATTCTGACTTTTTTCTCAGAATTATGAGATATAAACACAATTGTGAGTTATAAAGTCCAATTTTGAGGGAAAGGTTCAATCTTGATAAAGTCACAATTGTGAGATATAAACAGGCAATTCTGAAAAAAAGTGTGTCTTGCAATTTTAATTCTATAACTCGCTATTGCAAGTTTATATCTCACAATTCTGACTTTATAACTCACAACTGTGAATTTCTATCACGCATTTCTGACTTAATTTTTTGGAATTGTGAGATATCAGAACAATTCTGAGAAAAAAGGCCAGAATTCTGAGTTTATATCTCAGAATTGTGCATTTATTTTACATTGCAATTGTTTTAATTGTTTACATATTGTAATAATAATATTTATATTATTATATTCTAAATTGTTTGTCTTCTTAAAACACCAGTGTGAATGTAATTTAGACCGAGACAGTATACAAATAAAAAGAGGGTTGAGTCCCTTTAAAGTTCAAGTACAATTCAATGGCTTTTTTCTGACTTAAGTTTTCTTAGTTAAGAACAAGGGTTGAAGCTCCTAATTTTGAACATTCAAAGAATTTAACTTTTAAATGTACAACATTTAAATTTTTTTTTCATATCACAAAATATTGCAATAACTATTTTATCGTGGACTTCAAATCGAGATATTATCATACTGTGAGATTTTGATATCATTGCATCCCTACTGATCAAAGATGCCAAGATGTACCTTTAATTTCAAGCTGATTGCTCACTAAAAAACCCCCACAGATCATGTTTTCAAGCCATTTGAAGTTTCATTTTGACTCATATATCACCACTTTGTTGATATATGAGTCAAAATCAATAGTGTGTGAGTTTTTTACTTACTTTATTATTAGTCTTCCCATTAACGCCCTTATATTGTTCATTCAGACTGATTTGTGTACACGGAACATGCATGAACACAAGAAGTGTGATTTATTGTATGAACCAATCATAGGTGATCATAACCAGTCATATCGCAACGGAGGCATTGCCTGTTCTCACGTGACTTTCCCCCATTCTCTGTTAGTTACCTCCACCAAACCCACCTCATGCTTTAGGCGGCCTGTTAAAACTCAATGGGCTCAGGGGAAGCGAGAGAGACACAGACCCCTGCAGTAACTTTACCTGCTGGTGTCACTGTTGGACATTTTTACTTTAGAAAAACAAGTGATTTATACACTTTTTCATGTAATATTTTGTAACATTTGCATTGTTTTATTTGTGTACTATGATTTTATCCGATGTATTGACAAGACACTGGCTCCCTTGCCTCTTCCCTGATACATATTTTTTTCTTTTGAAGTCTATTACCGAAGAAACAGCTGTTTATTAAGTGATCTTAAACACTTATGCAACAGTTGTGATTCATTTTTCACCACTTGTTGATTTCTAAGGTATCTGCAAATGGTGACTGGCTGACGTAAATATCTGAAAATGATTCAGTGACATCGGTGTCATTATATGATTGGGTTACCAGGGAACTCGTGTGGAGAAATTTCCTCCATTTCCTGATTTAATGCTAAAATGTAGTTTATTTGAATGTCAGTAGCATCACAGTTCAGAGTCCTCCCCAAGGGGAAGACATAAAATGAAACGCCTTAATGAACTTCTTTTGTGTACAAATAATAATAATATTAATAAAATAAACTGACTCCCTGTTCATTCATTTTCATTATGTTTGCATGACATTTGCTTTAAAGTGTTTTGGAGTCTGTTATCAAAAAACAGCTGTTTTTCAAGAGATCTTGGACACTCAGGCAACAGCTGTGATTTATTTTACGCTACTACTCTATGATTTCTATGGTATCTGCACATGGTGACCGGCTGACGTAAATAACTAAAAATGATTCAGTGACATCAGGGCCATTATGATTGGCTTACCAGGTACTCGTTTGGATCACTGGAGAAAATTTCTAGTGCCATTTCGTCATTTAATGCTAGAATCCAGTGTACTGAAATACAAACACCAAAATGACCTTCATGGAAAAACACTTCACATTCTTGACCCTGAATGTCATGTCAGTGCCACTGACTGAATGTGTTACATATTGTACATATTTTTGCGAAAAGTGTTACTGCTTGTCATTAGCATTATTTTTTTTACAATTATTTAAATGTAACCCATGGAAGCCCATTTTCGCCACTGAATAAAAAATAAAATATCTGACAGTTCTGACTTTTTTTTCTCACATTTGTAAGATTCTGAGAAAGAAACTCACAATTTTGAATTTTTTAATTAATTTATTGTATTTTTTTTTTTTTTTGCAAATGTGAGTTTGTATCTCACTATTCTGACTTGTATTTATCTTACAATTCTGACTTTTTTTCTCAGAATTGTGAGATATAAACACAGTTGTGAGTTATAAAGTCCAATTTTGAGGGAGAAAAAGACTGATATGTTCTCAGAATTGCAAGTTTATATCTCACAGTTCTGACTTAATCATGTCACAATTTCCGAGATATAAACTGGCAATTCTGAAAAAAAAGAATTGCGAGTTTGTGTCTCGCAATTTTAACTCTATAACTCGCAATTGCAAGTTTATATCTCACAATTCTGATTTTATAACTCACAATTGTGAATTTATATCAGCAATTCTGTCTTAATTTCTCAGAACTGTGAGATTCCGAGATATCAAGGCAGAATTGCGTGACTTTATATTATATATATTATAATATTATGTAATTTTGAGAAAAAAGGTCCGAATTGCGAGTTTATATCTCAGAATTACACATTTATTTCTCATTATTGCGAGTTTTATATCTCACAATTCTGAGAAAAAAGTCTGAATTTTGAGTTTATATTATGCAATTTTGAAAAAAAAAAGGTCAGAATTGCGAGTTTATATCTCAGAATTACACATTTATTTCTCATTATTGCGAGTTTGTATCTCACAATTCTGAGAAAAAAGTCTGAATTTTGAGTTTGTATCATACAGTTCTGAGAAAAAAAAGTCAGAATTGTGAGCTAAAGTTGCAATTACCTTTTTATTCAGTGGTGGAAGCGGCTTTCATAGTAATCTAACCTGACATTAGAAAGAATATAAAGTAATTAATACACAGTAACATGTGAGGTTTAACGTGGGATTGATGAGTTTCATTTCTGAACAATTTCCAGACAGAAATGTCACTACGATTGTAGAATGACTCTAAATAAACACAACAAGAAACACACACTCCAGTGTATTCTTAGTTAAGCTTTGGTACAGCGTCTTGAAATTCCTGTAGTGGTCGACTGCACTTTGTATGACTGAGGACGGGTAAGTCAACACACTAGATGAATATCAGAAGTCTGCTACAGCTGTCAGGGCAAGTGGGTCGCAGAGTGCCAGAGCCAGCAAACAAATCCTCATATTGCTCAATAGATCCCACAATTGAGTAGCACGGCCAGATTTTACAACACTCACTGAGACACTTTTTTTACTTGACCTGAGAACTGCAATCTCAAAAGACAGAGACAGAGACAGAGAATTCAAGCATGAATTTCAAAGCAAAAGAGAGGAAGGTGAGAGAAAGAAATACAAGGTGGGGCCTTATTCTTTCCAGTGACTAATTTCCTTACAGTAGGTGAAGATTCAGGAAAGCATATGCCAAGAAATAATACATCATGATGCTTCTTTGTAATATACAGTGGCAAGAAAATGTATGTGAGTCTACTGGAATTATGGCATATTTTTCATGTAGTACTGCCCTTTAGAAGCTACATAAGACAGAATAAGTTAAAATACCCTGATAGTTTTGTTCTAAAAATGAAAATCCCTGGCTCTTAATGTTTTGTATTGCCTTATTAGTGAATGTTTTCACCCTTCGTAATTTTTGTTACGAAAAAAATTATACCAGCACTGTTGTAAAGGAGTCAAACATATAGAAAATGTTAAAGATTGTCTATGACCTGAAGAAAAATTAACAAATCAGATGATGATCAGACATCTTATGACCAATCAATGGAGAAAATGAACCAACTCAAATGTTTTACTTACTTTTTTGTCCCACTGTGCAACATTTTAATAAATCAGTGCTCTCCGTATAAAAAACCCAAGTTTTAGAGATTTAACATTATGCTTCCTGACAATGACAAATCAGCCCAGAGTCTCTCAGGTCCAAACAATGCTGATACATTAATCTATATGAGCGCAATGGACACAGTCAATACAGTGAATGACCTAACAAGCACTAGCATGTTGACACATAGTTAAGAAATGGTTAACAAATCCCTATGTAAACTTGAGCTAATCCACCCCAGGAAGTCAATCACAATGAACGCTGCAATACAGATCTTTTGTTTGTGCAGTTTATACCCCACCCAGAACACTTAATGGAAACTGTTCAGATAGACGGCAAGGTCTAGGAAATTTGCAAAACTAAAAAGATTAAAGTGATTAAGAAGTTATATCGGCAGCCTGGTTCTTAATCAGGTAATATGTGCAAGGTGGTTTGGGATACAGTGCCGTTTTTGGAGGATATGTACTGTACTGTATGTGGATGCTGCTCTAAATGTGGGAAATTGCCCCCTCTGCTGACCAAACCCTGTTCCTGGAGATCTACCATCCTACAAAGTTCACCTCCAACCCCAATCAAACACCTGAACCAGCTAATTAATCTCTTAGGTAGCACTTGATAATATCAGACAGCTTTGCTGGAGAAGGGCTGGAACTAAAGTCTGCAGGTAGGTAGATCTCCAGGAACAGGGTTGGGCAACCCTGGTTTAGATATTGATATATATAAGGTATAAGTTGATTGAAGAAGCAAAGGACTAAAAGTGGCAGACAACATTTACTATGTTAAAAAAAGATTTCTAATAAAAAAAAAATAAAAAAAAATCACGGTTTCCACAAAAATATGTGAATAAATGTTTCTTGAGCAATAAATCAGCATATTAGAATGTGACACTGAAGAACATAGTAATGGCTGCTGAAAATTCAGAAATGAATTACATTATAAAATATATTAACAGAAAACAGTTACTCACTGTGGTAATCTAAATTTTGTGATGGCAATCCTCTGCGCTTAATTGTAAATTTCATTCTCTATGTGTTTTCCTTGGACAGATAGCTGAAATCATTGCCTCCAAGTCTGACACATTTGAAGTTTCATAAACATCCTTTTCACACTTGACTTGCGGAATATATTTTTTTATAGAAACAGTCCGTAAAAACGTTCAAAAAAAGCTCTTGTCAGCACGAGCTACGGAAAACACATGAGTGATGTGCAGGGTAGATGGGTAATTACCTTGTCTAGACAGTCTGGGTCGAAAAAGCACTTTTTGAAAACACAGCACACTCCTTCATCCAGCCACAGTGAATGAACTCTCTTTGCACCACATTGGGACTAAGACTCATTCAAAACCATCATAAACCATTCTCCCTGCAGTTAAGAGAATTTATCAGTAGCCATACAGCCATCTGGAGCAAACCCTTACTATAACCCATGACAAAACTCAGCCATGGTGTAACCACTGCATTGTTTGGCTGTAAAGTAAATACATTTCATTATCATGTGAAAAAAAAACATGTTTTACTGTTTGAACACCCATCCAATGCTCGTATAAGTACTTGTATAAATACCCATCAAGGCGTATAGTCAAAGTTTCAGAATTAAAAACACAACGGGTAAAAACAGTTACAGGTCTAACTTGTCCCAAGTAAAGGCAGTAGTCCAGTCATTAATCATTGTAATGACTCATTGCAAAAGTCCAACAAATAATCAGCACACTTTTTTTACGTCCTGACTGTTGGACAATTCTGTGGAAGTCTGCAGAAAGTTTTTTAATTATTTTAAAGGGATAGTTCACTCAGTATGAAAATTACCCCATGATTTACCAACCCTCAAGCCATAGGTGTATATGACTTTCTTCTTTCAGACGAATACAGTCAGAGATATATTAAAAAATGTCCTGGCTTTTCCAAGCTTTATAATAGCAGTGAATGGCTGTTAGGACGTAGGCGTAGCATAAGCTCCAATGAGAACATGCTAGTCTTGTGAGATCCAAGTTTTGTTTACAGCAACGGAAAATCAATTTCCTCTTGGCTTACATAGAAATCCTCCAACATTATTCTTTACAAATTCTCATTTTGTACTTTTAACTTGTCACCGCTTTCATCTACGACCTACAACATTGGCTGGAACTCCACTTTTTCATGTACATGCATATGACAGTTAGTGGAAACTAGAGATTACAGTTTATAACTATGAATATTTTTCTTACCCAAACGCATCAATTCGCTTCAGGGGGCCTTTATTATCCCTCCCCCCCGGACCTCCCATAAGCATAAGGGACCCCCCATAACACCCAAAAAAAATATACTTGGGGGTCCCCTGGTTTTTCAATAAAACTATAATGCATCAAACATGAAACTAGTGAAAATGAAAATGAAATGAAAGATTCAACTGCTGTATTAAATTGAGACCTACTCATATTAAATCATTTTATTTTTACACCTTTTTACAGTGTTGCTCACTAAAAAGTTTTGTTCAGACTGAAACTCGTGAACTTCCTCATCATAAGCAACAGTGCAGATGTACTATGTAAATAAGAGATTAATCTATCATACATGGACAGCTTCATTGATTATAAAAGGAGTTATGAGAGCTTAAACACTTGCTAGACTGACTGTGCTTATAAGAGTGTGTTCTTTCACTGCGTGATTCAGTCTCATAAAATGCATTTTCCAAACATTCAGGATATGGGGGCAGAAAATGTATATTTATATAATTTCATATAGTTAATCAATATCACACGAAGATTTAAAAAAAAAAAAAAAAATTTGATATTGATTTTATACAACAGTTCAATGAACTAGAATTTAATATTACATTTTAGACACCATATTTCCTGTTTTTGCTCTATTTCGCCAACAAAAGTGGTTCCAAACATAGCCACAGCACTGTTTTGCGTCAAACAACATGACAATGTTTAGTTTCTGAATGAATCAACCATTTAAATGATTCGGTTCAATCGCAATGACTCACTTTTTAAAAATAATTTCAAATATCAGCATTCAACGCTTATATCAAAACATTATTTAAATATTTGTATCTGCACGTTAAATGCATTCATGTCCTGCATTAAACAGTGGGTAAATACCTCAAAATGCAAATTCAGATGCGGTGTCTGTGTTTGCTCTGCATTAAAAAGAATAATTTAGTTAATGATTTTATTTGTGTGGTAACAGCCTACAATGTCTTATTATTCTATATGACTTTATTGATTTAATTTTAGCGTTTTACTTTCACTTTTGGAAAAAAAGAATGGCTCTATAAAGGTAAAAAATTGCAATAAAAGGTTAAAATCACTTTAAACTTCTCAATGATAACAAGGACAAGACAAAAAATATGAATCATATTTATATATGATTTTATATAATCTAGTTAGGGGGACCCTCCAAAAGCTCTGACACAGTTTGAACACTGGTTGAGGGTGGGTAAATCATATGCTAATTTTCATTTTTGGGTGAACTATCTCTTTAATATTATTCATTACATTTTATACTATTTTGAAACAAAAATAAAACATAATACACTGAATTTAGGCATCACAACATTATAATGTACATTATTCCATATTGAGATCTGCTAAAAATGATGCTGTAGATGAAAGTGCTACTAGACTAGGTAACAGTAAATGTAATGTAAATGTAAAAACAGGTAGACATAAATATAAAATACTGACAGATATACAGACAGACTACTGTTTAAAAGATTTCGATTTTTTCACTTTCACACTTTCATTCAGCAAGGATACATTAAATTGATCAACAGTGACAGTAAAGATTTTTTTATAATGTTACAAAAACATTCTGTCAAATAAACACTGTTCTTTAACATTCTATTAATCAAAATCAGTTTTTGTAGTAAAATAGTTTTTTAACATGTACTACTAAGCACCAAATCAGCTTATAAAAATTATTTCTGAAAGATCATAACTGATCAAGACTGGAGCAATGGCTGCTGAAAATGTAGCTTTGCCATCACAGGAATAAATTACATTTTAAAATATATTAAAACAAAAAAGTGGTTTAAATTGCAATAATGTATCACAACAAGCAAGAGAGCAAGAGAAGTCTTTCAAAACATAAAAAATCTTACCGACCCTAAACTTTTGAATGGTAGTTTATCTAATTATATTGATACTGATAAAATAATAAAAAACACTTGCTGCTGACAATGTATTCCAGTAGTGTACATCTGAAAATGTGGATGCCTTCAAAATGATAAAAGAACCCTGCGCTTGTTAGGGTCCTGTTCACATTGACCAGAATATTTTAATAATATTAGGCTAATACATTATCCCAGTTATTACATGGCTAATAATCCTGATAAAATAATGACCAAATAATTTCCCAGAATCAACTTCTGATAGCTTAAAGCAACCACACACACGCACTAAAAGTTGCACACTGTTTCCTTAGAATGCACAAATGCCTACAAGAGCATTACAATTTACACATGCTGACATGAAGATAATACTTAATATTTAGCACAGAGCTCTAAAACGTTCTATTCACTCAATAATTCATCGGACTGATGCTGCACGATGGTGTTAAGTAATACCAGAGGTTTGCAGTTCCACTACTATTCTGTATTCTACTGTACTGTACTCTAAGTGAGGTTGTGAAAAAAAAAAACAAAAAAAAAAAACATCTGTGGTGTCAAATGAGGTGACTAACCATAACAGAATGAAGGGCTCATCACTGGAATGATTAAAGTCAACGAGACAAAAGAAATAAAGTGGAAATGACAGCCTGGAGATCAATAAGAATAACACTTAAGAGGCGTGTTGTGAGTTAAAAAGAGAACATAAGCAGAGAACTGCGTGTACAGTCATTTAAAAGAAAGAAGTGCAGACAGCTAGAGCATGAGATTGAGAGAGAGACAAGAAAAAATGATGAGGGAGATGGTAAGAAATTATTAAGCAAAAGAGGGAGGGAGAAGGAAAATAAAGAGGGTGGCTTTAAAGCTTGCCTTTTTCCTCCAGCACTCTAGGGTGGTTTTCAGTGGCGTTTTATTTATAATTGAATGTAATGTGGGGAGATAAAGTCAGCTCAATACGGCCTGCCTCTCCTAAGCACTTCACGCCGCATTACGTTTTATTCATCAAATTAGTTTTACTTGGGTTGGTGTCCCCTGAGCCAGCTTTAAAAAGGTTTGGATGAAAGGGCTACATTAATTTCTACCACTAATCGGTTACACAAGAGCTGTACTGACAGTTCTCTCCTCCCTGTGTTATAAAGTCCTCCTTACATTCCATTTCCATTCACATAATCCCTCCACACAAAAATTAAGAGAAGAAAAGAGGCTCTGGCCTCCTTCCCCTCTGATACCATTTGTTAAATCCTGCTGCATTGTGGGTATTATCGCCCTGTAAAAACTGCTAATACGGTTAGGAAAAATGACTCATGGTCTCAGATTTTCCTCATTTGTCTGTTTAAGGCTTTAAGCAGCACACTGAGGATGAAAAAAAGTAGAGGAATGAATGAGAGTCCAAAGACATTGGCTAAAACATTTCCCGAACATACAAAATAATTTATTGTGAGAATATTATAGGTTACTGATCAAAAATTTGAACACTTGGGCACTTCAGTGGCTACTAAAGGTTACAATCTAAAAACAATGTTACTGACATAAATTCAATAATTAATTTAGGAATCAATTCATTAGGGCGGCCCAGACTAAAGATTTTTCTAGTCGACTAATATATAATTATAGTTCACCCAAAAATGAAAATTCTGTCATTAATTAGTCACCCTCAGGTTGTTCCAAACCCATTAGACCTTTGTCAATCTTCAAAACACAAATTAAGGTATTTTTTTCATGAGCTTTCTGACTTCATCTGACTCCATGCATAGAAAGCAACGCAACTACCAAAAAGGTAGTAAGAATTGTAAGTTTGTTTTCTGTGCACACAAAAAATATTCCCATAGCTTCATAACATTATGGTTACCTGGCTGCATTAAAATTTTAAGTTTAGCCAACTCAAAGTCAACTTGAAATATTAAGTTGTACTAAGTGACAACTTAGATATTTGAGTTGATTCAACTTAAAATTTTAATGCAGCAGGGTAACAAATTATTTTATGTTGGCTCAATAAATTGTGTTTTTTATTTTTTACAGTGTGGTTGAACCACTGCTGTCACATGGACTATTTTATCACTATTTTATGTCCTTACTATCTTTCTGATTCTTGAATGTGGTAGTTGTGTTGCTGTCTATGCAAGGTCAGAAAGCTCTTGGATTTCATCAAAAATATCTTAATTTGTGTTCTGAAGATGAACGAAGGCCTTACCTGTTAGGAACGACATGAGGGTGAGTAATTAATGACAGAATGTTCATTTTTTGTTGAACTATCCCTTTAAATTAATCAAATATATACTGGGGGGGTGGGGAACTAAACCATATAAGCCTTTAATATAAAGCCTATTCCACGCTCAAGTGCATGCATAAAGCTTGCCACAAAGCAGCAGCAAAAGTAATGATGTGTTGGAAAAATAGCAAGGAGATATGTTAATTATTCATTAATAAAGTAGTGTTTTCTGAGTCACGGTCAGCTGCAAAGATGAAGCTAACGAAGCTGACTCACCATCTCCACAGGACAGGATGTACCTTCAGAGAGAAATGCACCTTTCACGCACATTATACAATCAGAGAGTTTTTGTTTCATTTTAAGATATTTTAAGACATTTCGAGTATCTATAGATATATTTTTAATGTCTGTGAGACCAGTAGCGTATAGTCAGAGTTTCGGTTCTGAATGACTGCTCCAGTTTCCGGAGATCGAAACGGCAGAGAGGAAATTCTTTATGCTTGCTTTATTTCACAAAAGCACAACATTAGACCCATGACAGTTTCAAATAATGTATTACTCTTGTCTGTATGAACAAAAATGACTGTGTATTTTAAGTGGTTTCCAGTGTTATCAGGAAAAAATGCCAGCATTCGTGTCAGCGCCTCCATGTCATGTTGTAAGCATGATAATACCTTCCACATTCTGCACAATCATACGGATAACATATCACCTTATAGCGCACATTTATCTAAAGCAGGGGACTGTGAGAACCATTTTCCTGCAAAGTTTAGCTCTAACCTAATCTATAGTAATGTTAGAGCAACCGGCCATGTAAAGCTGCTACTTCTTATATGTTTCAATAAGCCATTTTTGAGGTGGATGAATGATAAGTTAACTTTAGGATTTCCTACCCAATATACTATAATTACCCCAAGGACCAGTCGTTAATGATCTATCTGCCACAGACACAAACTGATTTTTTTTCTGCGACTAATACAATTTTAGCTGGACAAAGCCTCTTCTTATTGACTAATATTTAGTCGACTATTAAGTGGGCAGCCCTAGAATTAATTTTGATGTGCAAGCAGCTCCATATGTATGGCTTTTCTAATATTGTAAACTTGCTTGACAGCACTTCTGATGCAGAGCGCTGAGGTATGAGTCCTGTGAAACATGAATTATAAGCTAACTGCCATGGTTACTATTGGTTTAGGGTAGGGCTTAGTGTAGGTGAAACAATATTTTTAAACACGATACATTTAAACTTTATGGGCCACACATTGGACATTACATTTCTAAACAAATGCAGTAATATAGTTCAAAGGTTTAGGGTTGTTAAAACTTTTAATGGTAAGTCTCTTACTCTCACCAATGCTGCATTTATTTGATTAAAAGACAGCAAACAGTAATATTGTAAAATATTATAAAATTTTAAAACAACTGTTTTCTATTTGAATATATTTTAAAATGTAATTTATTCCTGTCATGGCATTACTCCAGTTTTCAGTGTCACATGAAATCATTCAAATATGTTGATTTTGTTCTCAAAAAACATTTATTCTTATTACAATAGAAAATGGCAGTTTTCAAGTAGCAGTCTTTGGAGCCATGGAATAATAGAATACAAAAGATAAATTTGAGTTTATATTTAAAACTTCTGACTTTATTCTTAAAATTTTGAGATTAAATCTCACAATTCTGGTAGGAAAAACATTCTCTTTTCCCCTCTGCTTTGGCTTTTTTCCCCTAAGAATTGAGTTATAAAGTCTGAACTAGGAGATATAAACTTGCATTTGCGAGAAAAAGTCAGAATTGTGAGATAAAATAACAATAGTGTATCTTCATATATCTTTCTATTCATATATCTTTGCTATTTTCAACCAGGTGTCCAGCTATAATCAAGACCACCAAGCAGTTACTGTAAAGCTGGCTTCTTCTTGTGTTTACATATGGTTGTCACAAACACAATGTCATTACTGAAGCAGAACATGAGTCTATCTCTCATTCTTGACAAGCCCTGCCAGACTGTCATCTATGTACAGAGCACATGCTATATCTGTCCCCAGACTTTCCTCTTATCATGCAATTAGGCATGACATGCAAAAAGTGGGGAGGAATTGTAACTGATTTGCAGAACTGGCCTTAAGCCAGTGGAAGATGTTTCTTAGAAAAATAAGTTCAGAGAGTTCTTGAATGTACAAGGCTTCGTTACACATGGAAACAGGTGGCACAAAAAAAATCAGTGTAGCGTAGAGAATTTTTTGTGCTCGTGATTTCAGTTCTCATGTTCACAGCTGAGCAAACACTAAAAATATCAGATTGGTGGTTAAACGATGAGGAACTGCTGGCAAATAAAGAACGTTCAGAGACTTTTTTTTGCACTAGTGAAATGTGGCCTTTTCAGCGGTTAATGAAGTGATGCTGAAGAGAGAATGGGTGTTACTCACTTCAGGAGGGAACGTGGTGGAAAGCAAAAGGTTCCATGGCAGATGCGGTCAATGAAGTTGAGTGGAATCTTCTGAATCTGCTCGCAGTTAAGCATGACGAAGTCATATTTAAAAATGAGGAGGGTGTTCTCTGTGATGAGCACCAACCGCTCTTTCTCATTGTTCCAATGATCAACCCTGCATAAAATGGAAAGAGGATTAAAATATTGGTATTAGTTGTACAGATGCACAATAAAAAAAAAATTCTAGCCAATGTTAGATCCATAGATATGTGGCCTTAAGCCAGTGCAGCTAAATCAATCAATCAATCAAAAATATCACCTGGTAGTTGAAACGGTTCAATCATTCAAGCACCATAATTAAATTAAGCAGTTGTCAGTAGTTAGATTGTTGTAAAATAATCCTGCTACTGCTTTTGACTGTTTTGATGACTTGCCACTGCTTCAAAAATCTCAACTGTACAATGGTATGTTTGTGGTCTGGCAGGAGTTCCAGAGTGGCTAATATCGTTTACAGCATCTTTAATTAACATGAGTTTAAATCTCTGGAACATGTTAGCAAGGGTGCCCTACTGGGCCCAAATGCAGACCTCAACTGTGTTGCACACAGTATATCAATGTAACTACACCAGAACTGGCCTACATTCCCACAAATCTGTCACTCACAATTCTTCCACAGCTCTGATCAAGCACAGAGGGATTCTAAAACAAGTTTTTGGACATATGTAAATTTACAGTTTGACAGATTAGTTTGGAACATATAGACAATCTTGCCACAGTATTGTTTCTATTCCAGTTATTCTAAATGGCAACTTAGAGTAGGCTTTTTAAATCTTTTTCTTGTCAATTATGTTGATTCCCTGGCTCATGTCTAAAATGTTTTGTATTTTCAAGACCCATTTATGCTGTTTAAAATAATAAAGTCTGAATAATGTTATTATTTTTGTTTTCTTTGAGCACAAAAGTATTCTCATAGCTTCATAAAATTAAGGTTGAACTACTGATGTCACATGGACTATTTTAACAATGTCCTAACTACCTTTCTGGGACTTGGCGGGGTAATTTTGTTGTTGTCTATGCAGGGTCAGAAAGCTCTTGGTTTTTATCAAAAATATCTCAGTTTGTGTTCCAAAAATGAACAAAAGTCTTACAGGTTATGTACTATTATTATACTATCAAGATTTGTATATTTTTTTGTAAATGTATGGGCCATTCTACAGAATTGGTGCAAAGGCAGAGTTTGAAACAAAAATAAAATATATTTTTTCTACAAATTTTGTAAGTATGCAAACTGTATAATATCCACAACCCACATTTCTAGCAATTGTGCAGTTAATTATCATATTGTATTTTCAGGACGTTTTGGAATATTTGTTGTGTCCCCAAAATTTGTCACTACCGAAACACAGTAATATATAATTTAATAAAAAGTGTTACATTGAACTATTAAGATTTTGCTTAGATCTACCATGTGAATGTATTTTTTGCTATTTTAATTAAATGTTTTCTGAGTTAAATCACTAACAATTATAACTGTAACAATATTTCAAGTGTAAATTATGAGATTTGTTGTATTTGGAATGCAATTTTTCTTTGTAAAAGGCAAAAAGTTGATCCTACTGATTTCAAAAGTAAGGATTCATTAGTTTGAATATACATTGAACCAAAAACTTTCATAACATCTTAGTTGATACTTCAATATACTTTATTTTTGACAAAACATTCCATGTTTTGGTAGTGATAGTAATATTTCATATTAAAGAATTTTAACTATTTTAACACTATAAAAGCATACCAAAATATATATATATTTTTTTTAATTGTACTTAAATTTAGTTTATTTCCCCCAAATAAAGGATTATTGTCACTACTGAAACAATGATGACAAGTTTCAGTCATGGCTGTTACAGTAGTAATATTTTTAGATACTTTTGGGCCCAGCTCAAAGATGCTAATAAGCACATGGTTAGCTAGCACAGTTCAGAACAGTTGTACACACATAAATACAAAATTTTATGAAATAACACCTAAAAAGTGTGCTTAATTGAAGAATAAAAGTGTTTGGTTGTGACATTTGAACACATTTACCTCAAAAAGATAGGGCCTATGATGATGATAATAAAAGGACCTTAGTAAACAGCTAAGATTTGAACACTTAAATGCTTTTTAAATGTGTTTTTTTTTTCTTTTTTTTTTGGGGACAGCAGTTTGCACTAATTCTGTAGAATGGCCCATATACAAGATTTCGACAGGCCCCCCTAGCATGGGCCAGATCCCAGTTGTAATACTCCTGGCTTATGGAATCTTTTGAAGCCTTAAATAATTTATGCACAGTGCATTTTATACAATACATTTTGAGTTCTTCTGCAAAAAAGCGTGTACGTCTCAATTATGTAGGCCTATGTATTCTAAAAGCTTCAAGATATGAACAATTGCCTTTGGCATTCTTGTTAAAATATGCATGCCTACACCTTTACACCCCAGACATTATATTTAGATAAAGATATGCATAAATATATACAGTATCTCAAAGAAGTACACCCCTCACATTTTTGTAAATATTTTATTAGATTTTTATCTTTTCATGTGACAGTACTGAAGAAATGACTCTTTACAATGTAAAGTAGTGAGTGTACAGCTTGTACAACAGTGTAAATCCATGCTCTGTTTCAGTATGTCACAGTACATGTTGGCATTCATGGCGTCATATTTTATGACGTCGTCATATTTTAATTGAAAGGATTATTGCCGCCTTCTTTACACACATGCATTTAACGAACTCACAAACATCGTTATGTATTTAACAGATGTCTTTTTTGTGCTAGTAACTCATTTAAATGACAAACATTATTTTTGTATCTATATATGGCTAAAAACACTGAATATAGGCTAAAAGCACTGAGCACGTCTATCTGGCTCAGCGCCAGACAAGGCATAAAAGCACATGGGAGGATGGAGTGGGTCAAATTGAATCTGAGGTGGCACAAATCAGATCGGAGGGGTACGGATCAACTTTTTGCCTTTTACAAAGAAAAATTGCATTCCAAATATACTGTTCACACTTTGGACTAATTATTGAATTTTTGTTTTGCCATTTCTATTGTTTATTGCTCACGTGTTGCTATTTATTGTAGTCTGCACATTCCCTGAAAAAAAATAAAAAATGAATCCAATCTATGTAATACATGAATACAAACTTTTTTTTTGATTACCCGTAGTTTATTGGCGTTGTTCTCTTATTCAAATTATAAATGATACAACTAAACAAATTAATAATTCATTAGGTAAAGCTGTATGTGCGCTTGAATTTGTCATCTCATCATCCTATGCAGTGTGGTGAATTATTACACATTACAGTCTATAGGCTATTTTAGTAATTTAAATAAAATGAATTGTCTTAATATATTAATGAATGACAATAAATAATATTACAGCACCCAAATATGTAGTTACTTTCTTCTAATTATCTTCGTAAGTGCGGGCTTGTTTAGCTTATATTGACTGTTATGAAAACTGACTGTAGCTTGCATAAAAAGCCTTGAACATAAAATAACAGGACAAAAAATATAGTTGATGACTAGACATCCATTTTTTTATGACTCCAGACACTTCTTTATGAAGACAGTGGCATAATACAGTGAAACAAAATGTTCTTTAGTCTTATCAAAACACTACTTATGTGCGTGGGTAAAATGTACCCGCATGGAGGTTTTAGGTATACAGCGACCCCTGTTGGTTCTAGTGTTAAACCACTGTATGGTCTTGGCTACTGTGCTGCAGCTCAGTTTCAGGGTCTTGTCAATCTTCTTACAGCCTACACCATCTTTATGTTGAGCAAATAATTTTTTCAGATCCTCAAAGAGTTCTTTGCCATGTTGAACTTCCAGTGACCAGTATGAGAGAGTGAGAGCGATAACACCAAACTTAACACACCTGCTCCCCATTCACACCTGAGACCTTGTAACACTAACGAGTCACAAGACACCGGGGAGAGAAAATGGCTAATTGGGCCCAATTTGGACATTTTCACTTAGGGGTGTACTCACTTTGTGGCCAGGGGTTTAGACATTAATGGCTGTGTGTTGAGTTATTTTGAAGGGACAGCAAATTTACACTGTTATACAAGCTGTACTCTCACTACTTTGCATTGTAGCAAAGTGTAATTTCTTCAGTGTTGTTCCATGAAAAGATATAATAAAATATTTACAAAAATGAGAGGGGTTTGCTCATTTCCGTGAAATACTGTACATTCAGAAAATGAATAACTGATAGATAAGCCACCATTTAAGAGTTAAGTTTTGTTTTTCAAAATACCAAAGCTCATCGTTTGTCAGTGTTTTCACCTCTACTAGCCAGTGAGAAATTCATGTATGGAGAGCTTCTGCACATTTCTCTTACTCATATCAGATTTGGAGAGTGACAAAAACAGCTTAGTACAAAAGGAAATCTTAGTACAACACAAAGACTTTAAGCATTCTGGTGTTTAATTTATGTACTTTTTATGTGTTGAGAAACTTATGAGTAGGCAAATGGAATATTTCACCTTGACTGGGTATGTGGGCCTGTGGACATGCAGTAGGTGTGAAAGACCACAAAAACACCACATAGACACACACACACACACACACACACACACACACACACACACACACTAACAGGCCCTGTAGCTCTCAGTGGTGCCGCAGGGCCTTTGGACGTTATACCACAAGTTGCGTTGCCCTTGGCATCACAAAACCTGCTAAAAGGTTTTCCTTTACTGCTAGATTAAAACATTTTCAAAGAGTTTGATGACTGTTTAAATACAAGGTTCTGTGGTTAAACTCATAATTATATATCTTTTTTGATTAAAAATGCAGTGAAAATGTATTGTAGAGCATATTCTACATTGATTTTAAATTATGTACATAATGTGAGCACACGCACAGGCCAAGATTATGAATTTAGTGTTATATGAATGTTTGATAATGAACAAATGTGCCATATGAGACTATTTTTAAAGCTACTTTAATGCAAGTAACCTATACATTATGCCTTTAGGTGTCTTTGTTTTGACAGCAAAAAGCTATTTCCTACAACGTCTTACATAAGAACTTTATAGCAGTCAAAATGCATGAATTGCATGAACTTCATCTTTTGTTTTAAGCCTAATCTCAAAACACAGAACTGCTCAAGCATTGCTGCAAAAAAAGTCTGTTCCAAACACACGTGTGAGTACCAGTCCAGAACAAGAGAAACATAATATGCATTATTAATTATCATATAGCAAGGCCTTTAAACTGTTTCCTGTAAGCCTGCTCAGAGATAGATAGAAGTTGACATCTGCCAGCACATTTAGTGAAATGTCTTGAAGTTCCATTCTGCTGCCTGTTTATTTTGTTTCCTGCACATTTTACTTATTTACAGAATATGGAGTGAGATAATGGATTGTGTCCTGTAGTGAGCGCTATGTGACAAAAGACCTGAATGAGATTTGCTTACTACATATGACTGTTGTATATTTGCAGAACAGTGGTCTATGTATAGTTATTTCAAAAGTAACTGTACTCTTAACTTGACTGAGAAAAAAAACACTTACTCAGCCATAAGCCAGACACTCTGAATAGCACCATCGTCTGTGGGATTCACCAAAGCTTTAACCTCTTCAATACCATGGTCCAGTGTTCCAGGCTAAAATGTCAAAACACAACAATTAATATTTATCAAGACATTAAATCAGTGGCATTGGTACATTAGTTGCTGACGACATTAGAGGGTGCTGTAGTGCAAAATGCTAGATCATCTTTTTATTTTATGGATTAACCAACATAAATATTGTTTTGTGAACCTAGTCGGTGCATAGCAATTGTGATGCTTTGCAAACTATGTTGATTCGTGTTTTATTACGGCTACTGTTACTTTAAATTTTTGCAACTGCTTTAAACTTGCAAACTGTTTTGGGTTTGAGGTTTAGTTGTTAGTTAGTAGGCTTCAAGCTACTTCTACTGCACACAGTAGTACCCTGACTTTTTTCCTGTTTTATTTACAGATATGACATAAACACACACAGAAGAATGATGAAAGTATCCAGTTTCCTAGGCAATCCATCCTGACAATTCTAAGCAGTGATTACCAGGTTTTCAAGCACTTTAAGGTATTTAAGTGCATATGAAAAAAGACATATTATTTAGCAAGCCTGTACCAATGTAAATCAATGATTTAAAAAGCATTTTTGGCAAATACAGGTAATCTGAATAGAAATATGGTGTTTTTTAACTTTTATGAGTTATAGTGCCAGCTGTGGTGTGATCTTTCTAAACCTTTGCATGTTTGTTTAGAATCACCTGTCGCACATGCTCACCAGGTTCTGTGAAGTTTTGAGTGTTTTTTGTGGGCTTTTGGGTATATTTGGACAGGTCCCTTTTCTAAACGACCCTGTTATAGCTTCCCAAAGGGTAAATTAAATTTTATTATAATTATTGACCTAGATAACCCAGAGAATTGCACTGCAGTGTTTTTTTTTTTCAGATTGAGCGAATAACTTGTTGTAAAAAGTGTTAGTTCTCTTACAGAAAAAGTAGTTCTCTTACATTTACTCAATCATTTAACAAACCGTTTGATTGACAGCAATGGTTCTATAGACAAAGTTGGTCAGAATGAGACAGTCTGTCGTATGATATGAATAGCGTGCGTATGTGTGGAAAATGGTGCAATATATAATCATTTACTACCTCAAAAAAATGTCTGCAACTGTAAACAGTGGTTGCAAAATGCAAGTGTGAACTAATAGTTTTAAGACATAAGTGATACCATTTCACCACATTCACAAAGCAAAATTTGGTCTCTGAGCTGGCCAACAGGTACTATTTGTTAATCAAATGACCTCAGGTAGACTGAGGATATAGAAAACAGGAAAACACCCTTGTGTGATCTCTTCAGTTGAAGAATATATTATGTTTGATTTAACATTGGCAGATGACAGGTAGCAGTGGTCAAGTAAAGAGTATTATGACTGCCATTGTTTGCTTTATATATGATTGAGGATATTCATATTTACAAAAGGTGTTGTCAGCAGCACTATATTGTACCGCAGAGCACCCATGGTTTGTTTACACGAACATACAAAAGAAATGTAGATTATGTGTCAGAAATGATTAATAACAGTGAAACACCAATTTGTGCTCAACCCAGAAAACTCAGATTTCAAAAAGTAAAGACATTACCCTGAGGACAAAAAATCTCTTCAGTTTAAACTGTTCCGCAGATGATGTCCATTTAGCTTTGACTGCTGCAGAATGTGTAGATGGGGTGGTTTCTGCTTTGGCCTCTGTAGAAGGTGGGCTGGGTTTCTCTGTTTCGGTTTCACTGGGAGATTCTTGGGAATTGATGTCTGGTTCCGGAGACTTTTCAGTTTGCTGCTCCAAGTCCACAGACTTGAATGTTTCTTCATCTTTCTCTGACATAGTGACCTAAAAAGATTAGATTGTTTGCAAAGCTATCAGTGAAATTATGCTGTCATTGAAAACACCCATAAAGCATAAACAATAAATATGAGAAGAAAGGGTTAAAAATGTCGTAACCTAAAAACTTGCACGAGTAAGATATTCCGATTCCCAAACAATGAAGCTTTTCAACCGTTCCTTTAAGTGAATAAACGTGCTTGCTATATCAATATCCGAACAAATTATGAACCGATTCTTTTAAATGAATCAAAACACTTATGAATCAGTTGGTTAGGTTTGACTCACTTAATGATCATCATTCATCACCATAATTTCCATGTCTAAAACTAAATAAACCAAAAATTGTGATGCTGTCATCTACTGTGAATGTAATTCAAATGTTCAATCTTTTGCAAGAATTGTAGGCTATTACATTATTTTTATTTTTTATTTTTCAGACTTATGTTCTGCTGCAATGATCTCATCTTTTGGCAACAGGTTGCTGATTACAATAAATACCATAAAAAGTGTTTTCGCCCTCAAAAGTACAAAAGAAATGTTATATGTCAAGAGGACTCTCAATCAAACCCAGTATAGTAGCATATACTTACAATTCCTAACCTCAGCAATACAATTGTTACACAGCTTAGTTGATATAATAGATAAACGTATTATGAAATTCGGGCAGGAAATGTATATCTTACCGCTGGCTGCAAGAATTAAATCAACTTGTTATGTTTTTACTAGACGGTTTGACTCCGCGTCAGGTGCACCAGAACTATTTCCTACTTCCGTGGTATTCTGGGATGAAGTGGGCGTTGAACAGAAAACGAAACCGACCACCGCAGTGTATGTAGGCTATGGGAAATGCATTGTTTGAACCACAAGTAGCACGATTTTTATGTGCAAATTAGTTCGTAAATCTCTTAATCTCAATATCTAATTCTGGTCACCTTAAATAACCAATCAGACTGTGGGAACACAGCCCTTTTACTTTCCCATCTTTAACATCAATAATTCAGTTAGCCCAAGCCACCCACATTTCTCCAGCTACACAATGAGACATAACTGGCAACTGTATTTTTCTCGACAGCATTTAGGATTTCACACTTGCGCTTAATCTTCTGGCAAGGAGGGACATGGGAACAATTTGTCCCGCATGCTTTTCGCACGTAGGCTACTGGCCACAGACATTGTGCAGTTTACTCCTGTTTTACGCTTGTGTTCCACCTTAGACGCGTCCTCCCAAAAATACCAATTCAAGCAGCCGATCGAAGCCCTCAAATATTCAGACAAACAATTATTTGAGTGGGATGTTTGGGGTTTGCTTTCTCGAGCATTAGAGCCTTCTACAATGCATCAAAAGCTTCACCATTCAGGTGTCATTTTCCATTCCTGCTAATCGCTTTTGACGTGACACGCTTCGTGGCCACACGCCGCTCTTTAACTGGCCTGTTAGAGAGAGCTATTCAATCTGTTTGATGAGAATTCATATAAAAAAGAAGAAATAGAAATCTGCGCAGTAACAATTCCCTTTCAAAAGCATATTAACTGCGTGGATGCGAGAGAGACACTTTGTAATGTTTGTTTCACACCCCCGCTTGATACAATAAAACTCTATTTTCAGATGCATAATCTAAGTAAATACACTCAGCAGCCGCCACAGAACAGCTTTTGCGTTCAGCTCAAGTCCAAATTGCTTTGTCACGAACTCTTAATAGCTTGCAAACTAGATATTGTGTCAGTACAACTCTAATATAGTTGAACCTGAGTCTGGCTTTCTAGGAAGAATGCTGACGGAGCAGATATTGTCTGTGGTCTACAGATCAAGCTGCATCTTGCTGTATTCCTGTAACAGATCTTATAGGTCACTGAAAAGTAGGACACTCATATCTTCTGCTTTGTCATTTTTTATGTTATTTGAACCCTGATGTTTGGGAATGTAACGTCTGTCTCCTTATTGTGTAGGCTATCCACAACATAGCAAATGTTTTCTGGCCCAGCTCCGGGCCACACAATCACGTTTCCCTCAGCCCAAGTACCACAAAGAATGACGGCCCTGAAGTGGCCCAAAACTGGATTAAAGACAAGGGCCACACTTTAATCACCCTTAACTGGCCCTGAGCTGGCCAAAACAGATTATATTATTGGTACCAATTCTCAGCCTTAAGTAAACCCAAATCTGAGCCACACATGAGCCTTATGTAGCCCAGACCTAATTCAGAATCTTAATATTTGATATTATTGCATTGTGTATTACTATAAATCACCGTTATTTATTTTGTGAAATGTTTTGTTAATGTACTCACAATAAAGTAAGTTAAACTGAATAGAAAATCAGCCTTAAAATCCACAAATCACACAACTTTCCAATATAAATGTATTGAAGATTTTTTTAAAAATTGTTACTATAGCTACAGATGAAGGAGATACATATCGCAGATGAATGGTTTGAATTTGGATCTGTTTCTCACACAAAGCCAAATCACATGGATACCTATGATTTGAATAAAAATAAAATACTTGTATGATCATTTTATTTAATGCTTGAGCATGACATTAATACAATTATGTGCCCCACGGTAAACCAAATACATACAGGTCCTTCTCAAAAAATTAGCATATTGTGATAAAGTTCATTATTTTCTGTAATGTACTGATAAACATTAGACTTTCATATATTTTAGATTCATTACACACAACTCGAAGTAGTTCAAGCCTTTTATTGTTTTAATATTGATGATTTTGGCATACAGCTCATGAAAACCCAAAATTCCTATCTCAAAAAATTAGCACATCATGAAAAGGTTCTCTAAACGAGCTATTAACCTAATCATCTGAATCAACTAATTAACTCTAAACACCTGCAAAAGATTCCTGAGGCTTTTAAAAACTCCCAGCCTGGTTCATTACTCAAAACCGCAATCATGGGTAAGACTGCCGACCTGACTGCTGTCCAGAAGGCCATCATTGACACCCTCAAGCAAGAGGTCTGTGGGAAGGAAAAAGTGTGGCAGAAAACACTGCACAACGAGAAGAGGTGACTGGACCCTGAGGAAGATTGTGGAGAAGGACCGATTCCAGACCTTGGGGGACCTGCGGAAGCAGTGGACTGAGTCTGGAGTAGAAACATCCAGAGCCACCGTGTACAGGCGTGTGCAGGAAATTGGCTACAGGTGCCGCATTCCCCAGGTCAAGCCACTTTTGAACCAGAAACAGTGGCAGAAGCGCCTGACCTGGGCTACAGAGAAGCAGCACTGGACTGTTGCTCAGTGGTCCAAAGTACTTTTTTCGGATGAAAGCAAATTTTGCATGTCATTCGGAAATCAAGGTGCCAGAGTCTGGAGGAAGACTGGGGAGAGGGAAATGCCAAAATGCCTGAAGTCCAGTGTCAAGTACCCACAGTCAGTGATGGTCTGGGGTGCCATGTCAGCTGCTGGTGTTGGTCCACTGTGTCTTATCAAGGGCAGGGTCAATGCAGCTAGCTATCAGGAGATTTTGGAGCACTTCATGCTTCCATCTGCTGAAAAGCTTTATGGAGATGAAGATTTCATTTTTCAGCACGACCTGGCACCTGCTCACAGTGCCAAAACCACTGGTAAATGGTTTACTGACCATGGTATTACTGTGCTCAATTGGCCTGCCAACTCTCCTGACCTGAACCCCATAGAGAATCTGTGGGATATTGTGAAGAGAAAGTTGAGAGACGCAAGACCCAACACTCTGGATGAGCTTAAGGCCGCTATCGAAGCATCCTGGGCCTCCATAACACCTCAGCAGTGCCACAGGCTGATTGCCTCCATGCCACGCCGCATTGAAGCAGTCATTTCTGCAAAAGGATTCCCGACCAAGTATTGAGTGCATAACTGAACATAATTATTTGAAGGTTGACTTTTTTTGTATTAAAAACACTTTTCTTTTATTGGTCGGATGAAATATGCTAATTTTTTGAGATAGGAATTTTGGGTTTTCATGAGCTGTATGCCAAAATCATCAATATTAAAAGGCTTGAACTACTTCGAGTTGTGTGTAATGAATCTAAAATATATGAAAGTCTAATGTTTATCAGTACATTACAGAAAATAATGAACTTTATCACAATATGCAAATTTTTTGAGAAGGACCTGTATTGCATGATAATGCTCTCTCTCTCTCTCTCTCTCTCTCTCTTTTTATGTAAGGATTCTAAGATTATTTCTAAATTTACATTTATTAATTATTAATTTTGAAATTATAATGTTTTAATGAATTAAATTTTAAGATTCCTTTATGTCACAGAAATTTCTGTGATCATTTATCCATTATCATGCAATATTTTGCTTACGTTGTTTATCATTGGTCACATGCTATCATGTCACATGCCTGATTTGGGCCACATGATGACTGGACTGATCTGGGACAGAGTCCTCTCACCAACAATCGGCCCACATATTGTTTGCCTTGATCCACACTGTGAAATCATCGCCACACATGGCCCAGCTCTGGCTGAAAGGGTACATGCCATTGCTGACAGGAGGCCAGCAGTGCCAGCCTGAGGCCACATTTGGGTCAAGACCATTTGCCATGTGTGAATTCTCCAGATGTAGTACCTCTCACTATTTTTGGTTACCTATAAAGTGATTAAATTTCCCTGGGAGCTAGAAATAAAACAACTTTATTAACCATGGAGAAATATTATAAATGATGCTTATTTGGTCAAGTAAATGACAGCGGTTTAAACAGAATGCAAAAGGGAACTTAAGGAAACGTGACATCTCAGTCTGGACTGTCAAACATTGTAAATTCAGCATAATTGAAATGAACAGGCTCAGTGCAGCTGAATAATAATCTCTAACTAAAACACTGGACCATGTTTTACCATCTGCTCAACGCAGTTGTTAATTTTCCCACCGTATCTCAGCATCATTATTTACATAAAAGCTGTTTGTTTCCCTTCTGCTGTGCTGAAAATCGTTAATTTGGTGTTCCTGGACAAAATTTTTGTATAAATCTATAAATTATGCTATATTATTACTTTCTTTAAATTAGCCCTGTTTTTTTTTTCTTTAAAAAATAAATAAAAAAATGTCAAAAAAGAAAACAATTTGATAAATATAGCTGCAAGCAGCGATTAACAGGGTTGAAGTGCTTTAAGACATTTAAGCATGTATGAAAAAGACATTACATATTATCAAGCAACCCTGTAACCCTGTAATCTCAATCAATGATTATATATATATATATATATATATATATATATATATATATAACATTTATTTATTTATTTATTTATTTTTTTTTTTTGGCAAATTCTGGTAATTTACCAGGATTTAATTTAGAATTACCTGTCGCATTTGCTCACCAGGTCTTGTGTGAAGTTTTGAGTTTTCATTTAGGATTTATAGGTTTTTATAGGCTTTATATTTTGGGTATATTTGGACAGGCCACTTTTCTAACTGACCCCGTTATAGCTTCCCAAAGGGTACATTTCAACGCTTTTTTGATAATTATTTAACTAGAGAGTCTGGAGAATTGTACTGGAGTGTTTTTTTTTCCCAGACTGAGCAAAAAACCTAGGACTAGTTCGCAAAAGTAATTTTTTTTTTTTTTTACATTTTCTCAATCCTTTAACAAACGGTTTGATTGACAGCAGTGATTCTACAGGCAAAGTTGTTCAAAATGAGGAGGTCTGTGGTATGATATGTATATTGTGCATATGCGTGGAAAACCGTGCAGTATACAATCTTTAAACACCACTGAAAAATGCGTTATCATTCCCGGTGGCTGATTTCTTTCAAATTTCTCACAGACCTTTAGGCCCACAGAGCTTCGTTCTGAATGACCTCCATTAAGCTTGTCTGATAGGTGCTCAAAGTTCAACAGCCTATGGCGGACATGTTTTTTGAGATACGCAAATGTCCTTATAGCCACTTGTTGCACTTTAGACACAAGACCATGTGTACCGATTTTCATGCCAATAGGACAAACAGGTGCACAGTTTCGGCCGTTTTCGTTTATTTGCTCTTATAGTGCTTTTTTTGCGTGACCTCAGATTCAGTTCTTACATATGCGTTGTGAGTTTGGTGAAGATATCTCATTCCATTCAAAAGTTCTAGCTGTTTTAGTAAAAGTGTTCGAACGTTTTGGCATCACTTTGCGATGGAGGGTCGAAAGCTCAACTCTTTTTGATAATTATTGATATTCACTCACCAGAGAATCTTTCTGCACTGGTTTGGTTCCGATTGGCTGAAAAACCTAGGACTAGTTCGCAAAAGTAGGATGCTAAATATCCAAACATTTTGGCACAGTGATGGACGAATCCAAGGCATGTGATTTGTCCGGCGTGAGCCCTGGATTCCGACAACATATAACACAGTCTGCAACAAACTTTTGATTGCTGTAGTACCCCCGTCAGGTCGATTGGGGTGAGCCTTGGTGACGTTGTAGATGACGTGAGTACTACCATCCCACCAAGTTTCAAGTCTCTACACTTACGGTGTGGTCTGTTTTATGTGGAGATTGCTGATCCTTGGCCAATCTACCAATTACAATAGGGTTCCAGTGCTACGCACTTGAACCCCTAAAAAGACTGAATCAAAGATTTGGTAATAGAGTGCAAACAGAAATTTCTAAGCAATTTTTTCTGTAGGCTGTAGTAGTGAATTGTATATTGTGTTCACTGTGCACGACTGCTGTTTTGACAATAACAAACCTCTGCAAATGCATGTGTTGAAATGTTTGCTCAGATGCCTCGTTGCACAACGTAAGCATGTGGCAATCTTCTATCTTCCCTGTATGGGCGGAGATGCTGTAATTCAGTTATACGACTGCATTTATCTCTGTTGGGCCAAATGCCAGCGAAGCTTAAATGAAGTTCAGGACAGTGCGCCTGATCAGCAGATGCTGTACAACCTTAAATGCCCCAGGGCCTCCACAGCTGTGTTTACTGTGCAAGAATGAGCCGAACTCGCTGTGTATTCATGGCTATGCATGAATGTGGTGGTAATGTGCATTGTATACATATGTGTGATTGAATATATTATTTGATATGATGATTATAAGCTTGCGTGAGTGTGTACTAAGTTTCTGAGGCAGAGTGACCCTTGTCACTGGTTATGTTATGCGGAAGTGTACAGACAGTTATGAGGCCTCATTAACTTTGCAGTTGATCACTTAGCTGGATGACATCCAGCAATAACACCACGCGCAACGTAGTAAACAGTCCCTCTTTAGCCGTACATGTCACATTTTTTCTCTCTCTGATGCAGCTCTACCCGTAAATCCTGCTCTGCCTGTTCTTATGATTTAGGAGCTGCTGTTTTATTTTAGACATCCATATAGTTTCACAATTGAGAGTACATTTCAACTGCCTCTACAGGATAGGATAGGGTGCAGCTAGTAAGTACATAAGTTAAGTTTTTAGTGCTGTCAAATCAATTAATCACAATTAATCACATCCAAAATGAAAGTTTGTGTTAAGATGTTCCGGATATATAAACACTCATACATTTATTAAATAAATATTTTACACAGTACACACACATAATTACAAAAACAATCTTTAATGTGTCCTTGCTAAATCTTTTCTTTTCAAGTCTTATTTACTTCTGAATGGTAGTGTTTCATGGTTTACATTAAAAAAGTATGCAGTAAAAACGGCTTTCATCATTGATAATAATAATGTTTCTTGAGCACCAAATTAGAATATTAAAATGATCTCTGATGTATCATGTGCCACTGGAGTAATGGCCACTGAAAATTCAGCATCACATTTTTGAATTTATTGAAATTCTTTAAAATTGTAAGTTACATTTACATTATTATCATTATTTTAATATAAATAAACGGTTTTTAGCTGGGTTTAAGCAGTTTTTTTCTAAATTAACTTTTTTTAAGCTTTTTTCTCGTTGTATTTTGCTACATTACCTGATTTTAGATTTTTACCTGTTTTTTAGCCGTTTTTATCTGGTTTTGCTAAATTACCTTGTTTTAGCTGTTTTTGTTGCTAAATAAGCTGGCTAATTGGTTTTAGCTGGTTATTAGATTTTTTTCTAAATTGACTGTTTTTTAGCTGGGTTTAATCTGTTTTTAAGCTGTTTTTTTAAATAAACTTTTAGCTGTTTTTTTAACTGTTTTCTTTCTAAATCAACTGTTTTTAGCTTTTTTTTTTTTTTTAATAATTTTTAGCTAAATCAACTGGTTTTAGCTGGTTATTAGCTGTTTCTTGCTGGTTTTCATTAAATTACCTGATTATAGTTATAGTTTTTTATTGGCCAATCAAGTGGTTCTAGCCGTTTTTAGCCATTTTTATCTGGTTTTGCTAAATGACCTTGTTTTTTTTTGTTTTTTTTGCAGGGTTTTTGTTGCTAAATAAGCTGGTTTTAATTTGTTTTAGCTGGCTTTAACCTGTTTTTAATCAACTTTTAGCTGTTTTTTTTTTCTATTTTCTTTCTAAATAAACAGTTTCTAGCTGGTTTTTTTTTTTTTTTTTTTGCTAAATCAACTGGTTTTAGCTGGTTATTCGCTGTTTTTTCTAAATCAACCTTTTTATTTTTTGCTAAATCATCTGGTTTTAGCTGATTCTTGTAAAATTACCTTGTTTTAGCATTTTAGCTGTTTTTGTTTGTTTGTTTGCTAAATAAGCAAGTAAATACGTTTTAATTGCTTTTAGCTGGGTTTAAGCAGTTTCTACTTTCTAATCTACTGGTTTTAGTTGTTTTTTTTCTAAATCAACAGTTTTTAGCTGGTTATTATTAGCTGTTTTTTTTTCTAAATTAGCTGTTTTCTCTAAATTACCAGATTTTAGCTGGTTTTTAGTTTTTTTTTTTTTTTTTTGAGGGACTAAATCAACTGGTTTTAGCTGGTTAGTTTTTTTTTTTTTAGCTGTTTTTGGCTAAATCAACTGGTTTGATCTATTCATCCATCTATCTTATTGGCCTTTAAAACTATAAATTAAAACGTAACTATTTCGAACTGAAAAGCTTTAAACGTCAGGCTTTTAAAAATACTTTAAGCTTTTTGGCTTTGTCTACAAACTTTAAAACTTTACTACAGTATATTATAGTATAAGAACAAGTACAGTATTTCATCATTAACAATGTTAATTTATACAACTTGAAATGTAAAAACCGACCTTGTTCCATATTACATTGCTTATGTTAGGTTGGTGTGTAGATCTGTGAGTTCAAAAGAGAGGACAATGGAATTGAGCAAAACTGTAAATTTCAGAAAAATGAAGCCTAACTCAATGTTAATTATGCTAGTAACACTCTCACCCATATCATCACTTCTCCCAGGGCTCTGACCGTACAGTAACCTGTCTCTTCAGCACCCATGGCCTTGCCCTGATATGTCCCGAGGATATGGTTTCATGCTCATCCATCTGTATTCCACCTGACAGTATCACATCAACACTAGAGCGGAAAACAAGTAAGGGGCAGACAAGCTACTGCGCACAGCGGTACAGTATCCCTGTACATAGAGGGCCAGAACATTTGACCAGAGAGTACAGAGAGACCTCTTTCAAATGACTGCTGACAGTTCCTCTCCTGACGGCAGCTCCTCAGAGTCAGCCAGTATGTCCAGGAAGGTAAACAATGTTGCACAAGCCGATGTGACGGCACTTAGTCTGCTGTGCTGTGACAGACTGTGACAAATGATTGCAAATGAACAACAAATCTTCACAATATGAAGGTGGTGACACTTTAAAATAATGGACAACAATGTATCATGTATGTCAGCTTTGTTGCTTTTGGCTTAGGGTTGAAAATAAATTAATATTCAGCAATTTTATCAATTTAACTTAACCGCTGTCAGATGAGAACAAAATTTTAACTGAGCCGGATAATGACATTTGCAACATCGACTGAAATGAATAAATACTGAACTGCTTTGAGCTGAAAAAAATGACTCTATTACCTTGTGTAGAGCTGCTTATAGCTAAATTGAACTTGTTTCATAATTGATGAACTCTGCAACACTGACACAGTTATTGAACTAAATTGAAACAACTTTTACTGACACTGACAACCCGAGCTGAATAATGACTCTATTACGTTCTGTAGAGTAGCTGAAATTGAGTTTGTTTCATAACTTATTAATTTTACATCATTAACACTGCTGTTTATCAATGTGAAGCTGTTTTGAAACAATCAATATTGCACAAAGTGCTATATAAATAAATGTGACCTGACTTGACCTGATAAGTCAGATACATTATACAGTTAATTTATGCAACTTAAAATGCTTAACTTAACACTTAACACTAACCAAGACAATAAATGGTTGCAATGTGTTGTAGAATCACTGCATTATAACTTTAGCGGAATAATTTGTATAGGAAAGGATACATAGGAATTCATTTGAATGCTCCTTTTAAGGCACCAAGATCTTAAAAGAACCATATGTTACTATTTACGCTGCTAAAGAATAGAAAACCCTGACATACTTTTTCTCTCTCATTATTTCCATAGATAGAGACTGAAAGCTTGAACGGTGAATAACACTCAGCCTTCGTGCTTTTTTTTACTATTATTTTTAATATTTTCTAAACCATGACCTCCAGTCAAAACCCCTGTTAACCAGCACTCATCAAAGCAAAATACTTGCAGTGTCAGAAAACTGCAGCTGGTCTCAATTCTAACCCACGTTAAAAGAATTAAATCGGAAGCAGATCTGAGAGCAGTTCCTGGATTGGGCACAGGGTGGCAGTGTTCTCACAAATTTGATCTAATGGCACACAGACACCGGGGAGACAGCGCTGGAGCTGCCTCTGAGACATACAGTGTTGCTGCTACTAATATACTGTTGACTCTCATTGACCTGAAAGGATCAGGCCTCCACTGAGCTGATCTTTTCTGATTACTATTAGAAGTTTGGAATGGACTCTGCTGTGGGGGACATGGGTCAAACAAATCTATCCACAAAGCACATATCTTTACATTCCTAATGAAAATCCCTCATGATGATTAATCCCTGCCCTTAAAAATATCCAATGATGAAAATAAGCTTTGATGAGGCAGAAAAAAAAATCATCCTCCAAATGCCAAACTCAAAACTGATTTAATATCATATATAGGCCTGGCTTGACCTATGAGGCTGTGCACCTTGTGCTGAACGTTGTCCCAGAAGTCCACAAGAAAATAAAGTTGAGTTGCATGGCGCATCTGATTTGTTTGAACCACATCATTGCTGTAACCCAGGCCTGTTTTGAGGTCAGCGCTGGGTGAAGGAGTGACATTTTGACCCTTTTCAAGAAGTCCAAAAACTTTGATCGGATCTGCTCTAATCCGTCTTAAGGTTTTGCATTTCTGCCTCATTTCACTCCGGCTGGGCCACATAATATCTTTCCACTTGACCTTTTTTGCCCTGAAGTAAACAAACAAACAATAGAAAATCCCTCTTGCTAGTCAGGTGCTGTAAACCACTGAGTTTCGAGGTGCAGAGTAATTAACGACCGTGTTTTTCAGGGAAGTTTCTTTTATAAACGACTTCTCTTTTATTCATGGGTGATCTGCTTTGAGAGGTTTATTTACCCTGCGGTTATCTGAGTCTACTGACCCCTCTTTCTTTGTCCAGATGGTCCCATACACCTCTGCACTTGTCTTGCTGTTAAACTCTGCCGATGTGTGCGCACAACCGGCGGCAATGGCAAACTACAAACATCCCTGCACCTGCTCTTCGCGGTGCACGTGAACGACATGCAAATAACCAGGCGCACGCTTCATCTGAGGTGATCTGTGCGTAAATAATGGTGAAAAGAACAATGTTCTCCTTTATTAAAGTCAAACACTCATTTCCCCAAAACATGAGGAAGTCGGCACAGACACAATACCTTTGGAATGGGAAATGTAAATGCTCAGCAGTCCAAGAATTTCTCCAAATGGTTCGAATAAGGCTAACTCGGTGGAGTTAACAGCGGATGCTTGTTTTTTCCCATGCAATGCCTATAGGATTACAGTACATTTTCAGCCTGGTTGCCCACTTGCATTCCGCTCCACTGGGCCTGGGATTCTTATGTGTTTGGAGAGCTGGAGTATGTAACTGTGGGGTTGCAGTGTGCTGGATGACTGGATGAGCTGTACTGTATAACAAAGTGATCCTCTTACCTAGGATAGACTAGCCTTTACGTTTCTGACAGTGTGGCACAACTGCATTTGAGTAGCCCAATTCTCACCTGTTTCAAGTCAGCTTAAAATCTTGACAAGACAGCAAACATTTTGAGAGCATCTCCTTCTAAGCAAAGTGAAAGTACAACACCTCAGCAGGAAAAGAGCCGAGAGGCTGATGAAACAGGGGTCCACTTAGAACTGAGGGTTTAACAAATCCTTACACGTCCCCCGATCATCAAAGACAATCCACGCGGCTCTCCCCTCACACGCACATGCACACGAGCTATGCTCTGACATGGCCTCTCATCCCCGCAGGAGGGCATTAAAGTTTGAAACCGGATTAATAGCTAACTCGACTCGCCGGTAAATTGAAAATCTCGACTCTCTGTATGTTCGCCTGATACATTCGGGCTGATGTGTCGTACAGAAACTCCGCATCTGCGGTTGCCCATTTATAAGGAGTGTGCGTTGGGCTCTAAAAATAACCTTCCGGTGACCTACTTTTCCTTTAGGATTCGTGTGTATTGTTTGCTTGCAACGAGCAGAAAGGCGAGAAAAGCTTGAAAATTGTTCAGAGCGTTTATTTGGGAAATCAGATTGGGTAGCTAAAACTTGTTTTGCTCGCGATGAAGAATCACAGGAGGCAGAATGGTTTTGTGACAGGTGTAAGGAGGGTATCAGCCGGCGAGGGTTGTGTTTGTTGACTGTTGTTGTGTTTCTACATCTTTTTGCCCTCTGGGACTTGATGCGCGGTGAGACGCGGAGCAGGGCAGCAGTAAAAGGGAAGTCGGAGATATAGGCACTGAGGAGATTGCTCTGACATGCTTGTCGGATTCTGTTCTGACCGATGAGGTTACCACGGGCGATGAAAAATGACACCTCTCGCGGTCTTCTCCGTCCTCCTCACTCTTTCTTAGTCCTGTTGTTAATAAATGCAACCTGTCAACCTGAGCGACTCGGATACGTCCGGGATGTGGAGATGAAAAAGAACCTCAAGAATTTAGCAATCAGTCGTAGGCTTATGTAACGTAACACTGCATTTTAAATGACTCGAGCATGAAATGAGCTTCTTATTTGGGGAATCTCCAAGAAGATGGACTGCTTCCTGTTGTAGTTTCCATTCCCTCGCTCGCTCGTGTGATTTGATAGCGAAACGAGTAAATTCAACAGGCAGGTCAGGAAAGTGGGAGGCTCATTGCCCCTCTGGGCTTAGAAACTCTGACATGTGTGTGTTTACACACAGCCCCAAGGGTTCGTTCGCGATGACATGGTAACACAACAACAGCAGCGTATGCTGGAACTTGCAGGTATCGTCTTATTTATGAAACACACAAAAAGTCAGTTTATTAGTACACAAACTCTATACCATACCTAATCATTTTTATTGTATTATTTTGCATTACTTTTTTTCATCTGGGTGGGGGTTTTTGCCCTTCAATAAAAGTAAATAATAATAAATGAATCACAAATGTTATGTTTATCTATAAAGTCATATTTGCTTATTATTGGTTGAATCAGATCATCAAATGTAAGCATTCTGAATTTGCATTTCACTGTTTTGTTCATTTTGAGGATCTGAATCTGTTTTTGTGCAAGTGAGATGAGATGTTCACATTTAATCTAGATCTACAGTAAGCATCATATTCATACATCACACACAATGCCTCTGCACTTACGAGTGTTGGGCAGTAACTAGTTACTAGTAACTTAGTTACTGTATTACTTTTTGCAGTAACTAGTAGTGTAACTATAATTACTAATAAGATTTTAGTAATAATATTACAGTTACTATTCACAAAACAGCTTAGTTACTTTCGATGCCTCAACCCAGCTAAAAATCCAACAATCAAATAATTCCTAGATTTATTTTCATAATTTCCACGACTCGCACATGCATGTGATGTCCCCGGTGCAGCAGGCAAGCTTGGAATATGGAAAAATCTTACATTCAGCAGAAAAAAAAAAGATTATCTAAAGCTGTGGCTTTACTCTGGCATTACATCCCACCAACAACCCTCTGATCATCTTTTTTGAAAAATGAAATAGTTTCTTACAAACTTATGTGATTTGACAAAAATATATAATGAAATATAATCGTATGGGAAGAAATCGTACGGAGAAATTACAATTAGCTTCAAGCTACATGACAGTTAATGAGACTAATACAAGGTACAACACTTCTAGTTGAATGTCACTATCAATCACTATTGAGTGTTTGTAATAACTTCTGACTGTGATCCAGTGTAGATTTTGGTCTTTTTTTTTTAAAAGCCAGAAATATGTTGTTAGTCACATTCTAGAAGAATTTTATGTGGAAGATACACAGTTATTTCAGGAAAAAGTAATGTAACCAATAGTGTAACTAATTACTGTTGCCAGAAAGTAATACATAAAGTAACAATATTACTTTTGAAAGGAATAGCTAGTAATGAGTAATATATTACTTTGAGTAGCTAGCCCAACACTGCTTATAGCTACCCCATTACTAAACTTAACAATTACATTACTAAGGCCGCGTGTCCACCAAAGCGTTTTTAGCCAGCTGAAAACGCCAGGCGCTCTGCTGAAAACGCCGAGCTGTGAGCGCTTGAGAGCGCAGAGCGTTTTTTTTTCGTTAAGATGCTGTGGTTGCTATGATACAAAATATCCATTGAAGTAATGGCAAATGCATCGCTAATGAAATGTTTCTCCAAGCATTATTTTTCATAACACTATTATATTAGTCCGGCAATTCCTATAAATTCTTATAAAGACATAAATACTCGAAGACAAGCAATATTAACTTTTTCAATTGGGGTGGTTGGTAGTCCCGCCCCTTCTCCACTCTGATTGGTTAGCTGACTAGAACGCGACAGTGATGAGCGCAGGGTTTTATTCAAAGTTGAACATTCTTCAACTCTTGGCGCCGAGGAAAAAACGCCCAAACGCTTAGCGTTCAGCGCGAAAAAGCGTTTTAAAAAACGCTTCCCAATTGCAGAAGTTAATATTGCTTGTCTTCGAGTATTTACGTCTTTGTAAGATGGAATTGCTGGACTAATATAATATTGTTATGAAAAATAATGCTTGGAGAAACATTTCATTAGTGATGCGTTTGCCATTACTTCAACGGATATTTTGTATCATAGCAACCACAGCGTCTCAACAGCTCGGCATTTTCAGCAGAGTGCCTAGCGTTTTCAGTCGGTCTAAAAACGCTTTAGTGGACACGCCGCCTTAAGAACAATGGAAAAAATACGCTAGCCGTGGGGAAAACCGCCTTGGTGGACACGCAGCCTCTAAGAAACTCTTAATAAGCAGCAAATTAGGAGTTTGCTCAGGGAAAACTCTTAGTAAACAGTGAATATATGTTCCCTATTCTAAAATGTTACCCTACCGGATTTACTGATTTAGAGTTTATTGAGGTGAAAACTTAATTAGCATATTTTATTTGTTTTTACTCTTTTTATGTGCTTGTCAGTGTTTGTGTGTTCCAGACAGACCTCCAGTCTGTGCATTGTGCAGTGACTGTTTCTAAAAGTTATCATTACGCCATAGGTGGCAACAAGTAACAAGTCTTTATGAGTGACTCAGTGAGTCTTTCACGCCACCTTTCAAACCACTGATTCATTCAGGATTGAAATACCACAGTGCGTTGCATAGATGCAAAGGGTTTGTATTGCTAGAATGGATTTTTTATTTTTTTATTTATTTTTCGCCAGTAACTCAATTGGCCATGTGAGTTAATCATTTTGTATAAAAGCAATATTCAAGCTGCTTGTCTGAATTAGTTACATGCTGATATTGACAATGGCTCTCTGGCTGTGTGATATAACTGTGATATTGCTTAAGTATAGCTATTGTTTAGTGTACCATTTGTCTTTTTTCTTCAATCATCCACAAGACATATAATCTGTATCCTGATTTTTCTTCTTTTCTTACCGTGACTTTTAGTCAATACGAGTCATATGATATCAAAGCAATGTCTAAATCAAAAGTATGATTGCAATAAACCAAGAATCTGGCCATGTTGCTATATTTGAAACCATCTGCTGACCAGTTTCTGCCCTTTGGGATAAGATAAAGGACCCGGAATTTCCTGAAGCATAAGCCATTATTAATTCCAAGACTCCAGAGAGCCAACGGAATGATGCCCTGTGAAATTAGAGCAATCTTAGATTGTTAACACACATGCAGTCAAACGGAGACCCTGATTTCTGTTTAATTACAGTGACAGCAATCAAATTATTAAGGCAGTTGAAATTGTGTTTGTTAGCTGGTCTGCATTTCAGTGGATAACTGGCTCTATATTATTCAGATGTAGTTTGATTTGTGAGGTATACAAAGAGAAATGACTACACATAAAGGTAGGTAACATATCATATCAAGGTCTATGTTAGCACTGTAAAGTGAGTCAGTTCCATGGTTTATCATTTCAACCATGAACAGTTAATTAATCTTCATTCCCGCTGTCTATTAACCAGTTAATACTGCATAAAAGCAGAGGACAAGTACCGAACCAGACTTAATTCATACCTGTATTCTCATCCAGCAACAAGGATGCTTTGAGGTGCAGCAAATCCATTTCATAAAAGGGTAAAAAAGGAAGCATGTTTCCATAGCAACAGAAAAAATACAGTTTAAATGATGACAAACAGTAGGTCTCTGAACCTCCACCTACGTGTGTACTTGAAAAATACAACCTCTCAGAACCCATCAACGTTGCAACTTAGTGAATTCTCATAACACTAATGGCTGGCAGCAGTCTTGGCTTAAATAGGTCACGGCAGGGGAATAATTGTATTAAGTCTGCTGCAAATAGACTAAAAATTCAACAGGAAAGACAGCTTTCTGTATTTGACATTTACATTTGCAAAAAAAAAAAAAAAAAAAAAAAATCTCATAAAGAGGTTTAAAACAATTAGGAGTGATACAATTACTGAAACGATTCACATGGTAAAAGCAGAAGAAACTAGAATTTCACAAAAAACAAACATTATAAACTCTTTTTAAGACATGTTTTGACACTTCGCTGGCCCCTTTTATGACCCTGAATGCAATTCGTATTCCAGTGCTGGAGTTTTGGCTATTAAAACGTTGAATAACAAACCATGTGATGCATAACTTTTGAAAAACTGTCCCCAACTTCCAACTTGGGCCAGTTGCAAAGAAGAGAAGGAGGAAGAGATGAATCAGGGTGATTAAACGATGACAGAAATCTCATTCTTGGGTGAACTATTCTTTTAACTTACTGTTCTCATTTTATTTTGGCTGCATGGTTTGTGTGTGTTTTATAGATGTCATAGTTTGGCCATCGTTTAAAGCCAAGTACAAGTTGTACCCTGGAGCCAGGCCAGAACTGAGCACAGAAACATGAAAAGGGACAACTAAGTGAATTTAGCATTCGGACAATAACAACAGGTATACAGTGACCTACAAAACACACATACAGATGTGTAGAAGCATGTACAAAACAGAACAATGCATTGGCAAAGAAATGATTCTGTTGTTGACAACTTGTACACAAAAGATGAGTCATTAAGAAAGTATGATTTCTTCGCTCTTTATTGCTTTAACCTTTAGACTGTTACTCAACAGCTCATTCCAGAGTTTTCCTCTCTTTCTTTAACTCTCTGACAGAGTTGAAGATATTTACGCCGCGTGCTCCCAAAATGTTGGAGGCCAAAAATGAAGACACAAGCCCAGCGCCAGGGCACATACGAATACACATGTGCGAGCGTGTGTTGGAATACACTCCTTACTTAAATCCTCCTCCGGGCTTTGAGCCTGAAGCGCTTTTCTCATCCTGTTGGACAAAATGCAGCTTCAATCAGAAAACACAACCAATCATTGAGCAGGCACTTTGAGTTCACATCAGAGGCATTCCGCAACACCCTTCCATGAGATGTCAGTAAAGAGAAAACAAAGGCTGTTTAACATTAAAGCACTCACGATCAAAATGAGTTTTTGTGAGGGATTAAACAGTAAATCAAAGCTCTCTCTCTCTCTCTCTCTCAAAAAAAAAAAAAAAAAAACTCATTAGACAAGTAAACATGTACATGTCTAGCTGGTGCTCTGACCCCACTTGAAGGCAAAAATTTCTTCCAAAAATCTAAATTCTGCTATCATTTACTCAGTAAACGTGCTCATTTATTTTAATGTCATTACAGTTTTGAAATGACATGAGTAAGTAAATGATGACATGCAAATTGCCACATGCAACCTATTTTACTTCTATAATTTGAGGGATTTCAGAGGAAAATTCATTGAAAATATTTAGTGAGAAAAAAATGCAGAAACTTTGGATATGGTGAAATATTTCAACTTGTGCAACTACACAGTAAGGCAACCGTCTGAACAGATGCAACTTATTCTATCTATGTCCATGAGCTGAGAATTATTAATACATTTTGTCTGTCTTTATGTGGAACATCTGCTATTTCTGTAGTCTTGGGAAACTCATTATATGTTCCTTTCAGAATTATTTGTGGCATAACTTTCTATATATTTATTAAATAGAGGAAGAGAGAAAAATACAATATCCAATAAGAAAACTTACATAATTACTAACTTTGGTCTTGAGCAATCCATGTTATGCTCTTCCAAAATTCTTTGTGGCATATATTGTGGCCACATATAAGGGCTCATCGGATGCAAAGTTCACGTTTGAATGTTGCTTGAATCTAAATGTTTGTTGGCAGTGTGTGTACCCTATAATGATAAATATCCACCCAGTGGTTTTTATTTAATCTGTAAAAATAATTTCCCCTTTTTCAAATCAAGCCATTCTCAGCTTCTTGTCACTGCACTGTAAAAAAAAAAATCAGCAAAATTTACGGTAGAATACCAGCAGCTGTGGTTGCCAGAATTTTACCGTAAAAAATACGGTAGCAACTTTTTACAGTTCATAGTTTTCAGTTAAATTTACAAGTAAATACCGTATTTTCATTAACTGATATAATTGTAATGTACCAACCTATTGAAATATTGAAATCTGTTTTATACCTTTGTAATACACTGATAACCACCAAAACCAGGTGGTGATGAGAAAGTCACATGATAAACTAAATTCCATCACAAGCAGCTTTTAAATATTAACATATATAGAAGGTGCACATTCACACAAACGCTAAACACCATCATGGTAACACACATGAAACTGAAATAATGCAATAAACTGCTAAGAAAAAACAAAAACAAAAAACATCAAATTTAAAAAAAAAATGTAATGCAGGGAATTCTGGGAATGTCAATTTATGGTTATTAACTGTAAATTTTACAGTCTTTTACTGTTAACCATTTAACAGGTTTTTACTGTAGCATTTTTGCAGTTTTTTACTGTTAAATTCACTGTCATTTTTTACAGTGTGTGACATCACACCGACAGAGGCCGCTCCCACAATAGATTGATTGACATGGCCTTATTACCTTAGACCCACCCTAAATGAGCTGCAACAGTCCAATCGTTATTGTCTTGATGCTGGAACAGGGATGTAGACAAGAATGTCTCCTAAGCGATTGAGGTGTTCTGTTATTGGATGTAATAATGAACATAGTAGTCCTCATTTACTCCCGACATCTGAGCCATTGAAGACGCAGTGGATGACTTTTTTTTGTGAATGGAATGCGCTTTCCAATCTACATAAATGCGTTCACGCGACTCATCCGTGATCCAGCTTCAGTTACAGCAGATGTATGTTTTTTAATAATCTTTGCAATCGCCTTTCCTAATAATGTGCAAGTTTGCGAATTTTGCAGCTAAACGCGGCTAAACACGCTAAAGTAAACAAAGGCTCTTTACTCCACAAAGAGAAGAGAGGGGCAGAGTGAGCAGAGCTCATTTGCATTTAAAGAAACATGCAATACAATGAGTTGATTTTTGTGCAGAGCTGATTTTGACAAGGTAAAAGGGTGTTTTTTTTTTTTTTACGAAGCAACAAGAATACTTTTTTTCCATGAAGAAAATAAGAATTATGATTTTATTAAACAATTTCTTCTCTTCCATGTCAGGCTCAAATGTGCGTTCATGAAAGTACTGAAAGTGGTGCTGCTGACACAGGAGCCGGCTTTCTGACATAGAACCCAGATGCACTGCGTCTAGTTTACAAGCAGAGGAAGAGAACGACTTGCATTTTTTTGCCCAACCCTACTTATTTGAACCATGAGGGTGAGTAATTAATAACAGGATTTTTATTTTTGGCTAAATTATTCCTAGAGCTAGAAACAATATTCAATTAATTCTACTTTATTTTTTGGGGAATTTAATTAAAACTGGAAAAGTGGTTGTTACACATGTCAAGAATGAGCTAGACAAAATGTGAGTTTGCAAAATTTGTGCCATATTTTTTAAGCAATAAAAAACAGAACAAAAAATATTTAACAAATGTATTTACACTGTAAAAACTGATGCATTGTTTTTACTCAATAAAATTGAGGCAACAGATTAAAAGCAATATTATTAATTTAATTCAACACATATGAATGAACTAGATTTAATCAAAATAGATGCTTACAAATTATCTATTCAAAATGAGAAAACCATACAAAAATAATTAAGTAAAATTTAAACAAAAACATTGGTTTCATTGGACAAAAAACCCACTATACTAATGCATACTGTTATGCATGCCAGGCCAGTAGTTGGCGATCAAGAAACACCCTGCAAAAAAATATAATAAGCATGCACATGATGTCACCATTTCACAAATTCACATTTGTTTGTTGTTTACTTGGCTTGGAGATGATACAGGCATCATATCAAACACTTGTGTTTTCAGGCCCCCAATAAGTTGTTGAAGACACCTGATGTTAACAAACAGAATTAGTTAAGGACAAAATCATTGTTGTTGGTTATCATTACAGTGGTCAGTGTTCACTTTAGTTGGGCTTTGAACACTTGACTTTCTAACATTGGATATTGTTTGGCTGCAGTAACTGAGTTATAACAACTAGATAAGCCCAGAGAAATGGTGGTTGAGTTGGTTATGTTTTGACATGAATCTCTATTACTTTACCATTTACAGCATCCTGTGGTTGTGCACAATTAAGTCTGGTGTTTTCATGATAATCAGTGATTTTTAAAAGCTCTTCTGATCAAAATACATAAAAAGAAGTTTATAATTAGGCACACAGACACAAGAATCAGCGTGAGAACCTCAACAATGGTGACCATCAAAAAGCATGTTGCTGTACATAGCTCCCATGATGAATTGCATTGATTTCTTAATCTGTATATGCAGTTTATCACCATTGTTGAGATTCATATGCTGGTTCTTGATGTCACTGTGTGCCTGAAAGAACACTTCCTCTCACTACATTTTTGATCAGAATATTTTTTTAAGGAACTGCTAGATTTTGTTTATAGAGAACAATCTTACATTGTAGAATCACAAGACTGCTGTATTCAGTTCAAATCAAACTCAGAGAGCAGGCTCTTAATAAATGTAGATCAAATGGTGATTATGTTAAAACACATCCAACACCACCCAATCACCTGTTCTCTTGGCTTGTCTAGCTGTTATAACTCAGTTGCTGCAGCCAAACAATATCAAACGTTAAAAAGTCAAGTGTTCAGAGCCCAACTAAAGTAAACGCTGACCACTGTAATGTTAACCAACAAAAATGATTTTCTCCTTCACTAATTCTGTTTGTTAACATCAGGTGTCTTCAACAGCTTATTGGGGGCCTGAAAACACATGTGTTTTATATGATGCCTGTATCATCTCAAAGCCAAGTAAACAACAAACAAATGTGAATTTGTGAAATGGTGACATCATGTGCATGCTTATTATGTTTTTTTGCAGGGTGTTTCTTGATCGCCAACTACTGGCCTGGCATGCATAACAGTATGCATTAGCATAGTGTGTTTTTTGTCCAATGAAACCAATGTTTTTGTTTAAATTTTACTTAATTATTTTGTATGGTTTTATTCATTTTGAATAGATAATTTGTAAGCATCTAATTTGATTAAATCTAGTTAATTCTTATGTGTTTAATTTAATTAATAATATTGCTTGTAATCTGTTGCCTCAATTTTATTGAGTAAATACAATGCATTATGCCACAAATTGTTTTGGAGAAAACATACGAGTAGCTCAACACTACAGTAAGTATTTCTGAAGTTAAAGAAGTACAGAACTTCCAAGGTGTAATGTAGAGATTAATCCACACCATTGGTTTTTAAATATGGAGTCTGCCACACGGCTGGGAAAAGAGATGAACGAAACACTTTACTGTGCAACCCTAAACCGCTCTCTACATCTTCAGATGTCTTTGATCATGTAGCTTCTGAATGATTTACCATGAAGATGGAGAGCATGCCAAACACGCATGGCCAGCACGGAATACGAGTAACCAGCACAACACGGAAATCAGAATCGCCCCCAGAGACACCATTAAACTTTAACAGGGCAAAGGGTTCAGGGGGCTTATGGCTGCCAAGTTGATTTTAAGCAGTGAATGTCCAATTAAACCCATCAAATGCTCCATCTATGCTCTAGAAACAACTTCATGTGTAATCTAATTCGATAAATGACAGAAGTGTCAAACCTTTGCTCATGTGACAGAGGGATAAAGGTAGAAAAAAAGAAACAAAGAAGGACAGAAAGACACGAGGACCGGGATGATGCCGTTTCACTCGTCAGCTGAATAATTAACAAGACTTGACAAGATCCGATGTGTTCCCGCAAAGCCAACGTAACGCATCTGAAGCTAGCCTTTTAGAACATCGAGATGCACTCTAGTCTGCAGGATAAAAGGTGTCAGGAATATTTAAGCATGTCTTTTCTGAAATGTTGACAGCGTGACCCCCAAGGCATGAAGCGATTTGGATCTTTTAAAGCTGTGTCACTGAAGGGGCTCAGTCAAGATTCCAATATTAAACACTCGCACTCTTTCATCTGTTTTACTCACTATCAATGGTGTGCATTTGATTTCAAAGCGTCAGATGAGAATGAAAAACAATTGAGATTTTGGCTGGAATTTCTACTTCTGGATGGATCCCCCTCTACAGCCTATTGATTGGCTGTACGAGTATTTCTCAAAAATAAAAGGAAGCCACTTATGTCTGTGAGTTACAACAACTCCGAATAATAGGACAGAACCAATCGCACGCTGAGCCTCTGATTGCTGCAGAAAACATCCTTGAGATAATGTCTGTGATGAGCAGAAAAGCAAGCCACTGCTAAGTGATGACTTGTCTGGCTCCGTATGTGTGTGTGAGGCAGTGTGAATGAAAATAAATTGAAGAACCCAGAGGTTAGGCCAGGGCACATTTACGAACAACGTGCTATCGATTTGGCCAGTGCGTCATTGCAGCTCGCAGAGGCGGGGGTTGTCATAGTTACATATTAGAATTAACAGTGCACCCTAGCAACTGAAAGGTCAAGGCAATTCATGTCCGGATGAGATTTCTTGTAGGAACATGTTTTCTCACTCATACCCACATTCCCCCAGCACACCTGACCGCTGTTCCACGTAGAGGGGGGTTTAACTCCTACGGTTTGTGCTCACGCGTGCTGACCATTAAGTGCAGCCACATAAGGATCTATGAAATTAGAAATGCAGTAATGAGCATAATGTGGCCTCTGCATCTGTCTGTCATCACCATCTAAAAATAGCACTTTTCACAAGCAAATACCGTCTGAATGTTATAAGCTCATTTACCAGATCTCATTTTTATAGGTAGATACGTTATATGACCAGAAGTACTATATGTAGACACCCTAACGTCCAATGATTGGCATTAATAGAGAGTCGGTCCTCCTTGTGCTGCCATAACAGCCTTCGTTCTGGGAAGGCTTTCCATTAGATGATGGAATATGGATGCAGGGGCTTGCAGGGATCTTCCATCAGGGCGCAAATTAAATAAGGTTTGAACCCTTGCCATAACAGAAGTCAAACCAAAAATGTAAGGTTTTCCATCATTTCAGTAATGATAAACAATTTAGTCTGAGTAATTACCTGTCGGCCAACAAACACTTATGAACAGGAGTCACGTTCACCAGAGAAGGTTTTGTAACTATAGCAACTAAAATCATAGTCATGTAACTTGTTTGGTCAACCCAGGCTCATGAAAATACATGCCTCTGCAACAGCGTAATTATGTGCCTTACTGCCATGTTTTGCGGCAGTTTCAAAGTTAAATGTCCAGAGAGTGGTGCTAAAACATACTTTTCATTTGTGACTAAAACAACCCAATAGCTGGGTCAAAACAACCAAATAGCTGGGTTCGTCCCTTTTTTAACCCAATGCTGGGTTATATTTAATATTGCAAGTGCAAGACCATATTGTGTGAGCTACTGAGCAAACCTACTGAATCAGAAAACTGCATGTGAAGCTGTATATGTGATGACAGCAGTGACTCATACATATTTTCAGTTTTGCAGAAATATTTATAGAGGCACATGCATTTCCAATGAGCCTATATTGCGTTTGGTTAGTATGTACAGAAGAATAAGAAAGACAAGTTTTGCATTCTAAGTATTATTTTACTAAAAATGTAGATATCATAAATACTCCTTATTTTAAAAAGTCATGAACCTCAGAAATTTACCCCTGAACAAAAACCTTTATATTGACATTTCAAAATTTTGAATATTTAAAAATTCCTTTGAAATAGTTGGCCTCTTTGAAAGTTATTGTTTGTCATTGAAAGTCAGTGTCTTCCATGAATGCTTTAAAACCTAAAAATATAACCTCTTTGTTTTATAAATAACAGTTGCATAATTGCTGTCTTATCCCTCTATTTTTAAACCTTTATTCATTCATCAATATGCCTAGTCCCATCCAAAATGCATTGCTGGAAAAGCTTTTGCTGTTTTATGATGCTTGGCATTGGGGTAACCATTTTTTACCTTGACCAGAAACATTCCAAGCTCTAAATAGAAACATTCCAAAATTCAGTGTTATCAAACGCCTTTTCAGAAGACATTCTAGAAAAAGCTTGCAGTTAAAGGGATAGTTCACATTTAAGTGCTTTTAAATATTTATATTTCATTTTAGTGCCCCAATGCGACACTACAGTATGTGGATCTCCACAACACCTGGGGCATGCATGGGAAAACAAATCTTTGCAAAAGACACAATACTGGATTTATGGCAGTGGTGACGAGGCAGAACAAGCATCAGGTGCACTTCATTATGCACTGCCAGCAGTGCTGTGTTGCAACAGCTCCTCTCGGGCCACCTGCTTGTGTCTTGGCCAGAAAGACAACAGGTATGTTCCATTCACGTGGAATTCATAGACAATTTGGCCATCTTAAGTGAACATTTAAACCATAGGAAGCATTTACACAAGTCAAATGGCCTCTGCAAATGGCATACACATTCAGAAAAAAGTTACAAAAGCTGTCACTGGGGTGGTACCTTTTCAAAGGGTACATTTGTGTACTTTATTTACGCATAACGGGTGTATATACAGGTGCATCTCGATAAATTAGAATGTTGTGGAAAAGTTCATTTATTTTAGTAATTCAACTCAAATTGTGAAACTCATGTATTAAATAATTTCAGTTCACACAGACTGAAGTAGTTTAAGTCTTTGGTTCTTTTAATTGTGATGCTTTTGGCTCAACACATTAGAATATTTCATAAGACCAATAAAAAAAAAAATCATTTTTAGTGAATTGTTGGCCTTCTGGAAAGTATGTTAATTTACTGTATGTACTCAATACTTGGTAGGGGCTCCTTTTGCTTTAATTACTGCCTCAATTCGGTGTGGCATGGAGGTGATCAGTCTGTGGCACAGTTGAGGTAATATGGAAGCCCAGGTTTCACTGACAGTGGCCTTCAGCTCATCTGCATTTTTTGGTCTCTTGTTTCTCATTTTCCTCTTGACAATACCCCATAGATTATCTATGGGGTTCAGGTCTGGTGAGTTTGCTGGCCAGTCAAGCACACCAACACCATGGTCATTTAACCAACTTTTGGTGCTTTTGGCAGTGTGGGCAGGTGCCTAATCCTGCTGGAAAATGAAATCAGCATCTTTAAAAAGCTGGTCAGCAGAAGGAAGCATGAAGTGCTCTAAAATTCTTTGGTAAATGGATGCAGTGACTTTGGTTTTCAAAAAAACACAGTGGACCAACACCAGCAGATGACATTGCACCCCAAATCATCACAGACTGGAAACTTAACACTGTACTTTAAGCAATTTGGGCTATGAGCTTCTCCACCCTTCTTCCAGACTCAAGGACCTTGGTTTCCAAATGAAATACAAAACTTGCTCTCATCTGAAAAGAGGACTTTGGACCACTGGGCAACAGTCCAGTTCTTCTTATCTTAGCCCAGCTACGATGCCTCTGACATTGTTCAGGGTTCAGGAGGCTTAACAAGAGGAATATGTCAACTGTAGCCAAATTCCTTGACACGTCTGTGTGTGGTCGCTCTTGATGCCTTGACCCCAGTCTCAGTCCATTCCTTGTGAAGTTCACCCTAATTCTTAAATTGATTTTGCTTGACAAGCCTCTCAAGGCTGCGGTTTTCTCGGTTGGTTGTACATCTTTTTCTTCCACACTTTTTCCTTCAACTCAACTTTCTGTTAACATGCTTGGATACAGCACTCTGTAAACAGCCAGCTTTTTTGGCAATGAATGTTTGTGGCTTACCCTCCTTGTGAAGGGTGTCAATGATTGTCTTCTGGACAACTGTCAGATCAGCAGTCTTCCCCATGATTGTGTAGCCTAGTGAACCAACCTGAGAGACCATTTTGAAGGCTCTAGAAACCTTTGCAGGTGTTTTGAGTTGATTAGCTGATTGGCATGTCACCATATTCAATTTTTTTGAGATAGTGAAGTGGTGAGTTTTTGTTAAATGTGAGCCAAAATCATCACAATTAAAAGAACCAAAGACTTAAATGAAGTTTACTGAATGCACTGAATGTAAACAATGCCACTGAACCAAACAAGTGCATATTTCACTCATTATTTTGCTCAAAATGTCAATTATTGTCATGTTTTAGGCTGTACTAATCGATCGAACCAGGAAAAACATTTGGTGTCTAAGACTAATCAAAAGGCATTTGTGGTTGACCAAACTAAGGCCATGTCCACACTAATACGTTTTCATTTGAAAATGCATATTTTTCTCTGTGTTTTGGCCTTCCATCCACACTGAGATGGTGTTTTTTGTCAAGGAAAACAAAGCTTTTTGAAAACGCTCTCCAAAGTGGATAAATTTGAAAACGGCGTTTTCACGTTGTAGTGTGGCAATAAGGCAGTTCAGTGTGGATGAGTAACTTTTGGAAAATGCTTAAAACGGCTAGTGTGGACGGAGAGCATTTCAAAACAAAAACTCAAATGTATCTGGATTAATGTAGACATAGCCTAAACTAGAATTTCCAGGGCAAGAGTCTTGACAACATTTGGGTTTGTTCTTATAATTTCCAGTCAGGTAGGTAAAATATTAGGCTAATATCTTAATTAATACTGATCGTATGTATATTATACACTCATAAGTATACCCCCCCCCCCCCCCCAAAAAAAAAACCTTCCTGTTATAATCAGTGCCGTTTATACTTTGTTTGATGCTACCTGATCTCATGACAAAAACGCACATGTGAAAATGTTTTCACAAAGCCATGAAATTCGTAGGTATACATCACTGCAGTTTCCACAACAGAAATGTCCACTAGAGGCAGTAAAACTGCGAGCACTTGTAATCATTTTTGTACACAGTTATGATTACAGCTCCATATGTTTCACTTTCTGGATGTAACAAGCTTGTTCTTTAGCTCAGCCGGCACAGAATTGGACTTAGGATGTGGAATCCTTGGGTACAAATCCCGTGAAAAATATGACTAATGATGAAAGAGCTGAAAGATAAGAGATCGAAAAACAAGCTAAAACGGCATGCTTGCAATTGCGTTTCTACGTCACATTCGCTTTTGTTAATACTATTAGGTAGGTTTTGGTATAGTGCAGATGTGTTATTTTAACCCTTTCAGTGGTGAGTTTAAAATATTTTGTCTGGTCCCCCGGAGTAGGTTTTTTTTAGGTGACTGTTATATAGCACCACTCAACGGACATTTCAAATACGGTGACACGTACAAAAACAATGTCACATAAAACGTACCAAATGTACGTTAATTTGTTCCGGGGGAAAAAACAAACACTGTTTTATTGCCACTTAGTGGACATTTCTGTTGGAAGCTGCAGTGAGATGGTGTATTTCTCATATTGCGAAAATGTTCCCACAGGTACGTTATTGTCATGAGACCAGGTTGGCTTGATTAATCAATCTCTTACTTAAATTGTACATATATCCGCACAAGTTGTTTACGATGAGAGAATTTGCTAAAGTGCAGAATGCATGCACACTGAACAATAAAACATCGTTTTAGCGATGACTCACCTGAACGCTTCTGATTGGTCACTGCATTCATAAACTTAACAGAATCATCTGTGATTGGTTATAATGCTGATTGGGCACAATGCTGTAAAAATGAAAAAAGAAATGTAATGCAACATTAGCAGATTCAAATTTGATGCTGCAATCATTTCATTTAATTTTATTCACAACATCCCTCCTGAATTTAGTTTAATTGTGCAGGGGCCCATTAATTTCCAACTTGTGGCCAGAGGAAGGCTAAGCCATGCCTAGTCTTACAAACACTCCGTCTATGCCATATAGTCGAAAACCCACCTCTACCTAAATCTGTAGATGATGATGTAGTGACGTAGATTCTCTGTCACTGGGAAGACTGAAAAACAGATAGACTGGGAGCATGAAGATTTTATCAAGATCCAGCATAGTGACAGGAAAGAACTTGATCATGAGAGACTGGAGGAACAGATGTTAAAGGGCTGTGCTTAAAATGCAATATTTCACAAATCGAGAATGAGATCAGTTAAAAAATCTTGGTAACCCAATCATCCCAGAATAGGGATTTAAGAAGACACTTCCAGAAGCAAACAAGAACCAAGCTTGAGCATTTCATAAAACGTAGGAGTTAAACATTAATGTAAGACTATAAAATCATCACCTCTATGTTTGGTATTTAGTGACCTGTCTATATACAGGGGTGCTAGTGCTAGGAAGCCTTTGTATGGATCACATCAGAAACTTAATAAAGCACAATCATAAACAGACTTTGATGCATGGAGCTGAATCTTATAGAAAGAATGAGGAAAAAGAGGAAAAACAACCCAATGCTCGCTAGACTTTGAAGAACGAAGCCTTTGTAAAACTCAGCTGATTTATATATCCTCAGGAAAAGATTCCTTTGTAACAAAGCCACAGGCAACTCCCTCACACAAGCGAAAAAGGGTCATGAAACAGACAATCTTACAATCCTATCTTGCATATATATAACAATAGTTTCATGAAAGGCTGGGAGATAGCATGGTGCAAACGATTTTGATGAAAATTGCAGCTGAAAATACCTTTGAACAAATTGCTGGTGGGTTGGCATAACCAGATGTTCATCTTCTGAACACCCATCATGCTTCACATCTTCGCTAAACAGCAAGTGAAAAACACTGCAAGAGCTGTTACACTGAACAAATGCATAGTTCACTTGGTTGAAGAAAAGTCTTATAAAACCTCTTGATATTCCCCAAATATGGTTAATGGAGTCCATTGTGAGTTCTGTTTGATCTACAAAGTATTACTAGTTTGTTTGCTTGTACTAACAATTCAATAAGACATTTGGGCGAATGGAAGTGCAAATGTACTTGTATTAGCTTATAAATCAGCCTAGAACTTGGTGTCAAGCTGGCCAGCGTTGTATCTCCCGAGATTGTTTATATCCTTTGCCTAAAACTCGTAAAAACTGGGGCGACCACCCATACAGCAACTGTACCTTGTGCTTCCATGATGCAACGATAAGGCAATATACTGTACACAGCACTTTTCCCACAGTCTTTATTCCGTAAGCCTTAACAACAGGATATGCTTTAAAAAAATAAAAGACAACGAAAGTACCACCAGTCAGCATGTTTTAATTAATTAATTAATTAGTGCATCTTAGTTAATCCATCCTGCTGATTACAAGTCAGGATCTGAAGAACTGAAATTCCACTGTTTATTTACAAATGTCAGAGCAGTAATCTGCCAAATCCCACAATCCCCTTAAGCAGGACCACTTAATCCTTGACAAAATTGTTAGCAAGACTGTCGCTGCTCAGTGTAGGAGGGAACTAGAGGCTTCTGACACAGGGAAGATATTAATTTTATGATATTGATCCAATTTATTTAGAGTATTCAAATTTCCACATAAGTAATTTTACTTACACTACCTGAATAAAAATCGATATTGTATTTTTACATTAGCAAAGTAAATAATAGGCTATTATTTTTATTAAAACCAAGTATAAATCTCAGCAGTTTAGTGTTTTTATGCATTTTGGATTCATTTTAAAATATGAACCCAAAGCAGTAACAATTAAAACAATATATACTGTATTTTATTGAAACAATTATAGCCTATATTTATTCATGAAATTCTTTTTCATAATAAACTTATTTTCAGATCATCAGTCATTAAAGCTTAAATAAAAAAGCTAAATATTGGTCACAAATGTGGAGATGTACCTTTAAATAAAAATAAAAATCTAGTCTACATCTATAGTCAAATGCACAGTAATGTACACAGTAATCCTTGGCATGTTACCACAATTAAGCACAGTGCTCTCTTGTGTATCACCCTCCATGACGTGCAATGGGTGGACAGTTTATATCTGAGAGAAAGAGAAGGGAGGAGAATGAGAGTTTGAAGCGTCTCTGCACAATGCACTTTCAAACACGGGGTGGGAGAAAAGTTCGACAAGTTTGATCTGAATAATTTATCACGCCTGTGTTTCGACGCGCTTTGTTCTCTATCCAAAGGATATGCATTTTAAGCTTTAATACCATTTATGGCTGAAGTTATTATGCGTGATCAAATAATTCTCAGTCCAGGGATTTTCAAAGAAGGCTTCTTGTTTTAGTACTCTCAGCTGTCAGAACTTATGCAAGCCACACGGGCATGCTATCTTTTAGCTCTTTATCCCTTCCTCATTTTAAAATTACAAATATATAACTGTGTCCTGGGTGTTTAAAAACTTAGCTCTTCATAAGAAAGGCCTAAATTATTCATAGCGTTAAACATTTATTTTGTTAGAATTTTACATTATCAAAGCGAACATTCTCCCAACAATAAATGCATGCATCCGATCGTACTACAGTGGCGCGGCCTAAAATAATCTCGCTCGGTGATTTATTTAAGGTTATTAGATAAACGGTCTCCAGGAACCTGGCCTAGATTTAATCACACACTTTGTTCATGAATTACATGCATATTGAAAGGCACTGTAAATTTAAAAAGACTGAATTAACCAAGAGTGATCAAATAAATGTTAATGTTTTGAAAAATAGTGCACTGGTATAGTGAATAATGACTAACAAAGAGGCTTTATGATCTCATTACTTATACACAAACATATAAGTATCTAGAAACTTGACTTAATTGCACTTCATGGAAGGGATGAATATTTCAGCAGCTACCAGCAACCTCACATGGGCGTCGTGAACCTCATCAGCGAGTGACTGAGTTCATCTAAATCAGGCGTGCATGCCATGCGGCCGTGCTAAATTATTCACCATATTTATCTCTGGTCATTCAATATTCATATGCCTAATAAATGTGGATTATTTTCTGGAGGGGGAGGGAAATCTATAAAAGACTAAATACACTGAACTGCACGGCTGTCTTTAAAGGTTAGAAGGTCACGGAGTGAAGTATCTCTTTAAACTTATGAAGACTCTATTAGCTTTAGATGGGGCTGGACCAGAGGCCCCTTGTGCTTTGGTGGGTAAAGTCAGTGGATTTACCAGGATCTGAGGAGCGGTTTGAGGTGCATATAAAACAGGCAGCGTCCAAGACCGGCTTACCAGTTAAGGTTACACAAAGACCGCGCTGATCCAGGAAGAGAACGAAGAACTGCTCACGAACTCCTGCCGTTGTAAAAGGCTAGGATTTTTTATTTTTTTTTACAGATTGTATCTCATCAAGTGGAATAAAGTAAATGGGTGAGAATATATTTTAACAGTGCAGTGCAGGCCGCTGCTGAAAGTGGATGATGTGATTAAGGATCAAAGGTATGGACATAACTGAGTGACACGGGAAAGCGCATGAAGCTGCTTTGAAGGGCAGAGGCATTCCTTTCTGAGCAGGAGGTCAGGTTTGAAGAGAAAGCTGTCAAACACATTTCACTGAATAAGAAGCAGTGACTAAGGATTAATGCCTTCACATAAATGGAAATGCCATCCTTTATTACACAGCAAAGAAGCTAAAAATGTGGATCTATCCTTCTGGTAAAAAGAAATAAAAATATAGCTGCAAGCAGCGATTACCGGGGTTCAAGCACTTTACATAAAAAGACATTACATATTATTTAGCAAGTCTGTAACCACCTAAATCAATGATTTAAAAAAAGATTGGCAAATCCAGGTAAATAACTATAGAAATATGTGATGCGATCTGGGAAAACCGGTTGTATGTCGCGCTGGGGCGTTTTCAGGAAATTTGAATTTGAATTATTATTCTATAACATCTTGTCTATCATCTCTGAAAATATCTTGGCAAAATTCACCATTTATTTATTAAACTGCGATTTATTGCAGCAAGCAGAAATTACTGTGTCTTTTCTCTAACGTTAAGAACGTGCTGTGGAGGTGTTTTCTCCACAATAACAGTTAACCAATCAAAATAAATCACATAACATATTTAATAAAGGTGTATCAATGCACATTACCCACCAGTCCTGTGTAAACTACAGCACACAAAATTTTATTTATTTATTTATTTTTTGATAGCGTGAGATGGCAAGAGATCAGCGCAGTCGGAAGAAGCTTCTCACTCAAACGATCTAACTTGCCTCAATCTGCTCAATCCTGGTGATGTCAGTGCCCTAAACGATGTTATAATGGACTATTTCACATCCAGAGATGAAGGATCGGATGATGAAGTTACTAAAGAGGAGGAGTCTGATGACAGTCTGTTATATAAACAGTGCGTGAACACTGTTCACTGTTCACTGTTCGCATTTATACGTGTAAACTACAACTACAAGGTACATTATTCGTGCTATTTAAACATACAAGGGGTGATAAAAAGTTTGGAGACTATACCCATGATAAACAACAGAAAACAGACGTTAGTCTGTTTGTGTAATAATGCAGTATAGCGCTCCTGACTGCTCTCCTTAAACCTGTAAAGTGAAAGTAAAACATGTATCACTTAAACACGTTTTTCTCAAAATTCCATTCCTGAAAATCATAGGTATCAGCCAACTTCAGATAGCCATAACTTTTGTTTCATTCAAGCTATGGCCAAAATAAAAACAAAAATGTTTTGGAAAGGGCTTGAACCCAGCATTCATATGGTATCAAAACCTAAAAAAGTTTTCCCAGCTTGCATCACATATGATGTTTTTTTTTACGTTGATGACTGTCATAACACCACCTATGGTCGGACTTCCATAAAACTTTGCATGCTTGATTATTAGTTTCATGAAGTTTTGAGTTTTCATTTAGAATTTATAGGCTTTTGGTTATATTTGGCCATGCCCTTTTTAAAAATTGTAATTTTTAATAATTATTGACCTAGAGAGTGAAAAACCTAGAAGTAGTTTGCAAAACATAATCAAGAATATTTATTGAATGATTTGTTTGACAGTAGGGGTTATTGAGGCAAAGTTGTTCAGAATGAGGAGATCTATCATATGATGTGAATATTGTGTGTATGTGTGTAACACTGTGATCACAGAGGTGCAAAATAGAGACCTGCACTCCCGTGGGACCCAAAGCAACAGAGTGCAGCGCAGAATAAAACTTGATGGGCGAGTGTGGGTGCAAGATGTTGAAAAATAAAATGATTTGCGGGACTCCCACGAAATAGAATTATCTAAACATAAAATATCTAAAAACAAATAAATTGTTATTCATCTTTTGCACAAAAGCAGCAAGAGCAACTAATATAACATAAAAATGATTAACAAGCACAAAAATAGGCAGTTTCGATTTAAAACGTGTTTGCAGCGTGAGTAATGTAGTCATCTGTTGATTTCTGGAACGCATCAACCAATCAGCAGTGTTTGAATCCACTCACTGCTCAAAAGTTCTTGCACAGTGCTGAATAATACACAAAGTATAGACATTGTGAAAGATTCATTGTGCATAATATTAATTTTATTATAAGAGTTTTATGTGATCACAATGAACTGAGATGTCAGCTTTAAGGTAGCTTTGTTTGCTCACATTCTGCACACAGCATTTCATGCTTGCTTCTCTGTTAAGAATAACAGTGGTTCGTGAATGTTGATGCTTAGTCTAAATAACAAATTTTTTATCGGGAGCGTTTATGCTGGGATCTTGTGGAATTTATGTTACGGAACTGTATCATGTATTTCATCGATGTACTAAAAAAACTTTATATAGGTTACTTTTATGCAGGCTTTTGCGGGTGAGCGGGACAAAACATGAATGTCGCGGGCGGGAGCGGGAGTAGGCAGGCGCGGGACAGAATGCTGGGGGAGCGGGACTGAATAATCCGTCCTGCGCAGGTCTCTAGCGTAAAACTCGTTAGTGCAACCTATTGGCCTATTCTCACAGACCTTTAGGGCCTTGAGTTAAACACCCCAACAAGTTTTTTTTTCCCGATCAGCCTCAAATAACCTTGTCTAATAGGTGTTCTTCATTGGCAGATGTTCTTTGAGATACCATGTTCTTTGAGATACACATATGCTCTCATAGACACTTGTGGCACATTGGACAAAGACACTACATACCAATTTTCAAGTCAGTTGGACTAATGGTTGCATAGTTATAGCAATCTTTATGTTTGTTTTTTTTCCACTTTTTTTCACTCTCCAGAATCTCTCCAGAATCTTTCTTCACTGATCTGCTTCCGATCAGGTGAAAAACCTAGGACTAGTTTGCAAAAGTAGGTTTTTCAAAAAATCCAAAATACCCAAAAGTTGACGATGGAATACGATTTTGTACTTTTGATTGCTGTAGCGTCACCGTCAGGCTGGTTGGGGCGACCCTTGGTCAGTAATGGGAATAACGGCATTACTTTTTTCAGTAACGAGTAATCAAACAAATTACTGTTTCCCCAGTTACAACACTTACAAACAATAAAATGCACTATTACTATAATTGAGCTCACTGAAGCGGTTTTCATCTGAGTAGGATCTCTCTCAGCTATAAGACCTGCAAAGCTGAGGTAAATTCTAGTTTATTCCTCTCAGCATGTCTTCTTCCAGAAACGAAAATAGACAAGTTGTCTTGTTTTTCGGAAATTATGTGGGTGATTGCCTACATGTCCATGCGTCTCAAGTGGACGTTTAAAATTTTAAAAGCGGAACCACTCGTGGGCATACATCAAAGATGAGTTTAGATGGGAAAAACTGGAGCTTGCGCTAGTATCATATGGATATCGTTTTAATTCATTTTATTAAATGGATGCCGCCTTATTGGTATAATAAGCCCTCCCTACACCTACCCTAACCCTAACTGATACTTTATTTTTAATTTTTCGATGATTCACTCCATTTTTATTGAAAACAAATGCTTTTTCGATATGATATGTGACTTGAAAATGGTGGAGAAAAAAGCTCGTCAGAAGGCGGAATCGAACCCGGGTCGTCCGCGCCAAAAAGACTTTCTATACAGGATTTACCCTCTGCACCACTGGATCCACTAAGTAAATATTAACCGTTTGCACTGTTGACTCTCCCCATTACAAATTAGGTGGCGGAGTTAGTGTAAATAGCCACTGCCAACAAGACGGGCTATTTGCACTTAGTGTAAATAGACACTCCGTTAAAATAGTGTAGTGTACAATGTTTTATCCATTTAACATTTAATATTGGGGGCATCCAAGTTATTTCACATATTTGAACAATAGTTAGTACAATAGTGGTGATTAGTTACTATAACTAATTACTTTTTTTAAAGTAACGTGCCCGACACTGCCCTTCGTGATGTTGTAGACGGTGTGAGTACTACCATCTCTCCAAGTTTCAGTTCTCTACGATTTGCGGTTTGGCTGGCCCAATCACTTTCATTCTTCACTGACAGTGTAACACTGCAGTGGGTTGTTCAGACCAGATCATTGAGTTAAGAAACAAATAATTTACTGCATTTGACTCATGAATGAATCACTGAAGAGAAACTCAAAAGAAGGACTTTACTTATTACCAACAAAAATTTCGAAGCTTATGAAGATTTGGAATAGTTTAGGAGTCATGGGCCACTTTTATGATTAATGAGTTTTTTGGTGCTTTTTTGTTAGTCCTCATTTACTTCAATTTCATTCGAAAGAATAGGATATTCTTTTAAAAATCCTCTTCCACAGAAGAAAGAAAGTATCAAGAGTTTACAACAGCATTAACAATGACACAATATCGAAATGTTCCTTGATCTTGAAAAATCTTTTTGAATCTTGAAAAAGAAATGTTCCTTTAAAGTCATAGCTGGTTTTACATTGTTTCTAAACGGTCTATGGTGGTCAGTCTAATGAAGTACCAGCTGATAGAACTGGTTTTGACCTGAAAGACAACTTTGGACTGACTTTAAACCAGCTTTGATGTTCAAAAAGCCCAGCTTGGCCACCTTAAGCTGGCCTGGCCTGGATTTCCCAGCATACAATGATATTCTGTAAAACTCTATGGGCAAGATGAACTTTGAAAAGTTGACAGGAGTTGCATGACTACAAGGAGGTGAGGATATTGTCCTGGGACTGTGTAGCAGTGTAAGGGTGAAGGGCTGATGAGATGCTTTAGTGCTGACCTTGAGTTCTACCAAAGGACACCTAAATTAGGCTTCAAAATTTTAAGATACCAATAAGACAAACCATTAAAATGAACTGAAGGGCCTTGTTACCTTAATGAGAAACTCTACAGGGTTTGTATGAAAGCATGGAAAACAAAAATATCTTAGCATATCTCAACCTCTAATGGTCCCTGACTCTGTGGGTACTTCTCTGTTGTTTTGTTTTGAGTTTTGGGAAAAGTTACTAAGAAGCCATAAAACTAAGAGCTCTTGCTTTCATTGGACGCTGATGTTAGAGTGTGCAGCCAGACTGAATTAAAGGAACATGAGGTAGTAAATCTTTACGAGGGGCACTAGCAGGGCTCATAATTGATTAATGTTTGTCAATGCAGAGCAGACAGCTTGAACTTCTAAAATAGCTAGCGAGAGCAAACACTCATGTGCTTATTACTCATGAATGCCAAGAGACGGAACTGATGAGGGAAATCACATTGTTCTTTTGGCCTTGTTGCCGTGAAATGGCCTCGGTTCTCCATCCAACAGGGACATATAGGTTGTTGAGTTTTTTTTTTTTTTTTTTTTTTTTTTGAGTGTGTTGAATGTATCTCCTTGAATTTGACAACAATGGAATATCCTTAATATAGCCCAGACAAAATAAGTTAAGACAGGTTTTGAGATGTATTTAGTAGATCTCTCTAGATACCCCATGAGTAGCTCTAAGCTACTTGTTACAACTACTACATAAAGTATGAACAATTTTGAAAAAATATATAAAACTACACAACCCTTTAAAGAAATAATTCATCCACATATAAAATTCTGTCATTATTTTTTCACCCTTGTGTTGTTTTACAGGTTGCTTTTTTCCTTGCAATTATAATTTAAACTCAAAAATGACATAAAAGCACAGTAAACTACACACAAAGTGGTTGATATGGCTTGTGTATTCCAATCCAAATCTTCTGAAGCCGTACAACAGCTTTGTGTGAAGAATGAAAAAATATTTGAAGCAGCAGTTGGCCCAAAATGAGAGAGAGAGAGAGATTTCCACTTTAAGGTTCCACAGAAGAATATAATTATTGAAATGTGTCAATGTGTCAGATTTGTGAATAAATCAGTCCATTCAGGACCACGTTATCTGGATCAACTAACACACTGAAAAGCTCTGGCTCAAAATAATGATTAATATTTGCCTTCCAACCTGATCTCATGACAAAAATACCTGTGGCCACTTTTTAGCAAGACCTGAAATACTCTTTCATCGTGAGTCACGTTTTTCACGAGAGTCCAATGCTGTGCCGGCTGAGCAATCGAGCAAGCTTGTTACGTCCGGAAATCAAATCATATTGAGCTGTAATCATAACTGTGTACCACTGACGTGTCAAAAGTATTCACATTCATTACTCAGGTAGAAGTATAGATACTAGGGTTTAAAAAGACTTCTGTAGTTGAAGTATCAACTCAAGCTTTGTACTCAAGTAAAAGTGTAAAAGTACTCATTTCACAATGTTGTTTCGTATATTCAGAGTTGTTTACAGTGCTAAAGACTTGGATTCTCATGCTAAACATGGCCAAAGTTTAAAAAAATAATTTGGACAAATGACAGAGAATTTCTTTGCCGAAAATCCTACTTCCGGGTTGGTACAAGTTTCGGCTGTTTTTTTTTTCCGATCGTGGCATTAATGACGTAATCGGTGGTGGAACTCCTTATATGACCATTTCTCCTGGAAAAGTCGCGCTCACGTCGACTAGACAGTAAGAAAGAGAGCGTGCCCATCAACGCGCTTCATTTGGCTGCACTGGTGCAAGGGATTTACTCTGGAAGAATGTCTCTAAAGATGTGTGGTTTTGGTTGTAAGGCAAAGATAACTTTTGCTGCACCCAGTGTTACGTGAACAGTGGATGCAGTTCCTTTTTCCCGGGCAGCAATGGAGTTTTGCAAGTGTGTGTTTGTTGATGAATGTTCCATAAACGAGGCCCAGTTCGTGACCGTCGAACTTAGCTCCGCCACCAGAAGTTCGGCTTTTTCAGGAGAAAATCGGAAAGCTGTATTTTCTTTTATAAATATGATAAAACTAAAGACTTTTTGGAGATATTAAGGATACAGTGCTACTTTATTAACATGAAATTAGGTGAAACTGTGTATGTTATGTACCCTTTAAGTAAGGTAACTAAGTATTTGTTTCTGTTAGAAACTGCAGTAATATGTACATATTTTATTTCCATCATGAGATCAGGTAGCTAAAAAGAATATTACTGGCTTCCATTTCAAATTAATTCCTCACACAAAGTTATTATAGACTAGATTTATAATAATTAATGGTGTGTTTTAAAGCTTAAAAAGTTTCAATGCACATTCACTGTAACCGAACAGAAACTAACATTGCTCCAATTTTCTTTTTTGTGTTCCACAGAGAGAGAAAGAGAGAGAAAAAGTTTTTTTGGTGTACTGTTCCTTTAAGCTAAACAGCACTGACATCTTTTATATGACCTTTTTGTAAAAGCCAGGGTGTTTGAAGTAACGCAGACACATGCAAACCTCATGACCTTGCATTACCAACCAATAGCCCAGTCCACATATGCTAAAGATAAGCGCAGCGCACAGCACAACTGGGGGTTTAATTACCTAGCGTAATCTCATTATTTTGTTTTCTAAACAGACTACTGAACAGCCTGCTAGCTGTGCACAGCTAATTGCCATTTCTCGAGGACAGAGTCACTGAGAGGAAAATCAAAGCCAACAGCAGAGGGTAAATTAGGACCACAACAGAACTAAAATATCAAGCCTCAGGCAGAAAATCAGCATTTCTGCCACATCACTGACCTTTTTCTTATGTCTTACTGCACATTGACTATCACAACAAAGTAAAAAAAAAAAAAAAAAAAGGTCTAAATTGATTTTTCAGAAATTAAATAGCATATTATATACAGTAAGCTTGTAATGTATTCAACAATGTAGTACATGTTTTGGGAACCTTTCCGATCCAATTTTTTTCTGTATTGCAAATTAGCTGTGGTCATTGAATTTAATTGGCTGGGTGTCATTCCAATGGTAAATGTTCTTTCCCAACCCCAATGTCATGATAAAAACCTTTACTATATTATTTTTTGGTGAACTGGTGCTGAATGCATATGAAGAATAGTTATGATCCTTGATGGCAATTGGTCAGTAGCTGGTCAGGTTTCCACTAAAAGATGGGAAGTGAATGTTTTCTAATGCTGGGAGATAAGCAGATGTACAGTAAGCATGTGAAGAAATATCACATATTGTGTTCAAAATTAAAAGACATGGTGTATTGTTGTAATGTAATATCGTGCCTAACAAGACTCTTTAGCCGTGACTGTCTTCACAATACAGCTTATTGCTTACTTAATCTTTTTATTAGCTCACCACTACTTTGCAGTTTTAGCTGTGAGGATAAATGTTTAATGTTTGTTGCCCATTTGGCTTACTTACAAACTTTATGAAGAAAATAAAGCACTATAAAGCACTAAATACAGTAGAACATTAAAGGGAGAAGAGTAACCAATCTAACATGTTTGCTCTAGATATTTGCTCTGTAGCTCTTCACTGAAATCAGTGTTTAAAAATGTCCAAGAACATTGTGTTACTATAAACAACAACATGTTATGCAGCGCACAGATGGGGGACAAATATGGTTCATCTGTTTATGGAAGTGTTTATGCTTGTAAAAATAAGGTTTAAATTGGGACAAAATGACATGAAACAGAAATCTGACAGTTTTGATTATTGGCAGCTTGTTTGTTGATCCGTTTCATTTACTGTATGCGCCGGTCTAGTTTTTGTTTGTCCCAGTACACATAGTCCATCTCCATTTGGCAAAAGTATTTACTCAAAAAAAATATAAAAAAAAATAAATAAAGTTTATTACATTAAACATTAAGCTTCCCTCTAATCACTAGTGGACCCTGGTAGAGGGAACATATTTGCCTAGAGCGACACTGTTGTCTAGCTCCATCTCGCTTTCTTTCAGTGAATCATGAAACAAAATGCAACCAATTTTTTTTTTTTTTGGTTTGTGGTGTAACCAGCTTTGGACAAAATTAAGGCCACTGTGAAATGATCAGTTTATCTGGTTTTACTATTTATAGGTATGTGTTTGAGTACAATGACCATTTTGTTTTATTCTATAAACTACTGACATAATTTCTCCCAAATAAACCTATAAACAAATAGAGTATTCATTTACAGAAAATGACAACTGGTCAAAATAACAAAAAAGATCTAGTGTTTTCAGACCTCAGTCAATGCAAAAAAAAAAGAAAAAAAAATACATTTTTAAACAACAGTATACCAATGTTTTAACTTAGGAAGAGTTCAGAAATCAATAAAAGGCATCCGTCGGTCTCAAGAGACCATGGATCACACCGGATGAAGATCACTGGTACAGTGTCAGTGGTGACTCAGAAGTCCAATTTGGGAATGGCAGTCTCTGTCACAAAACCTGCAGATGAACTCCCAGGTAGGTTGGATTGTTTGGGTCCTAGCCTTCCTTTGGAATGCGCCCTCATCCAAGACCCAGCCACCGCATACGTCTCTGCTTGAGAAAGGTGTACATAGATGAGACCCTTGCTCTCTCAAAGAGGATGCAGTTGGGGATCATGTCCTGTCAGGTTATGCCTATGCGCCTGTTTATCTCAGTGTCAATAGAGAGCGAGTCATGCTCTCCACCAGCCTTTCACCTTGATATTGGGTGACTTTATGCCACTCCTGGTGCACAAATTTAAGCAGATCTGTTTGATGGCTTGTGACCTTGTGATCTTTCTCTTCAGCACAATTGGGAGGATTTCAGTGGGCTTCAGGTCTGGAGATGACAGGGTCTTGATCTGGTGGTCCTCCGTCAACACCTTGATTGACATGGCTGTGTGGTATGGAGCATTGTCCTGCTGGAAAAAAAAATACTCCTTAGAGTTGGGGAACATTGTCAGAGCAGAAGGAACCAAGCTCTTTTCCAGGACAACCTTGTATGTTGCTTGATTCTTGTGCCCTTAAAGACAAATATGCCCAATTCCAGCCATGCTGAAGCTCCACAGATCATCACGGATCCTCTACCAAAATTTCACAGTGGGTGTGAGACACTGTGGCTTGTAGACCTTTCCAGATCTCTAACCATTAGATGACCAGGTGTTGGGCAAAGAAAAAAAAATCCAAGAGTCCAATCCTTATGGTCCTTTGTAAATCTCAGGTTGGCTACTCTTTACTTCTTCGCCCTCTGTCGGTTTTCAGATTTGTTGTTTGAAATGTCTGCAGATTGATCTTGTTCTTAAGAACTGCAGTCTTTGAAAATGTAACATTTTTCTCCCATAAGATGAGAGATTGAAAACCAAGCTAAAACGGCATGTTTGCGATTGCGTTTTTATGTCACATTGTTTATTCTATTTGTGTAGTGTAAATGGTACATAATTTTAATACATTTCTGTTGGAAACTGCAGTGAGTGTATTTCGCATCTCGCAAAAAACTTCCCACAGGTACGTTTTTGTCATGAAACCAGGTTGGAAATTTTAAGGATGGAAGCAGCCTGACACTTAGTGTATCCCTCTTCTCATTTAAAACTTTTTTAACTCTTTTGGTAAGGTCAACAGTTATTATTGGATTACTTTTGAGGTACTACTAGCACTGTTTTTGCCATCCAGCTGGTCCTACTGCAAGAAGATAGTGATGACCACAGTGGTGTTTTTTTATCCTTTCATCAGGGTTTGGTTGAGGTGATCACCTAATCAGTACTTCATTAAGCAGAATGAGGCGTGCCTATGTTGGAATTCAGCAAACCCTGGAATGGAATGGCTGCCATACATGTAGAGATGCTAATTTCAGAAAACAATTGGAGTGGTCTCTTAATTTTTTCTAGAGCAGTATATGCACTGATATGCAGTAGCAGTCACAGCTTTACAGATGTGCAGCTGGAGACGAGACATTCATATGAAATATTACATGCCGTAACTTGAGGAATTCAAATGAAGATTGTGAACATGCTCAAGCTGACCTCAGCTCACCTCCACCAGCTGGAAAAAGTATTTGAATGTCTCTGAAAACATGCTTTCTAATATTATCAGGAGACATCACTTTTCTTAACGGTGCACCAGGAATCTGTCAGTGTTGTGCATAGCTTGAAGTCCTAGGCCAGAGCTTACTATTTATACAGCAAAAGTGATGGTGCCATGCGTTAAGGAAATTTGGCAAGAAAATACATCATCTGAACAGCCGTGCACACACACACACACACACACACACACACACACACACAAAGAATGCTCCACAGCATCACAGCATGACTAACCCCCTTGGGCGATGTGTGATGGTGAATTGCGGTGACAGGCTGCCCCAACATTGGCCTCCATGTTTTGACGTTCTCTGAGAGTCTTTGCACGTTATTTACACAGAAAACAGTTTGTGCCCTTTACTTCACTCTTCCTTTTCCTTCTATACCCTGCAGTCTGCATTTCTCTCAGCCCTCATCCAGCACATACTGGAGGGCAATTATATGGGAGCCTGTTTTTCCTCAGAGGTACTTGTGGCTTTGTATCTCCCAACCTGACTTAATATCTGTAATTATGTTTCTCATAGCTACTTTATATCTCATAATGTGACTTCATCCTGTAGCGCTTAGCTAAGCATTTAGCAAGCAATTCCATCTGCAGTGTTGAACCCATTCTCTATTGTCTTCTTGTGCATTTGTCTTACATGGAACTTGAATGAATTACTGTCACTGTAAACCTGCAATATTTGAGAAATCACAGATTTTGAATGACCAACTTCTTTTTCGGTGACTGAAAGCATTTGGCTTTCGTCTGGACAGCCTCCTTTTTGCAGGGTTTTACTCACCTTAGAGCAGTTCACCATCTCGAGAAAATTGAGAACGCTGGCAGTTAAACAGGCTTTGTCATATACAGTGCCTTGCTAAAGTATTCATTTTTTTTTTTATGTTGCCCTATGTTGAACTGCTTTAAATAACTTTTTTTCCCCCACATGAATCTACATTCTACACACCACAACAACATTGCAAATTTATTAGAAATAAAACACTGATTTCATTTCATAAGTATTCATACATTTCTGGAGCACTTGAAATTTAGGTCAGGAGCATTCATATCACTTGTAGATATTACTACACTTCGAGTGGAGTTAACCTGTGGCAAAATTCAATTGAATGGATATGATATCTCTCTTTTGCTGTGTTGATCTTTCCATCTAATCTGATGAGTCCCTCATTCCCTGAAAAACAGCCCTTACAGCATGAGGCTGCTACCTCCATACTTTACTTTTGGGATGATACTATGCAGGTGATGAGCAGTGTCTGCTTTCCTTTTGTCCTTCTGTAAGTTTCTCCCATCTGCATATGCTCATGGAGCTCAACAAGAGTGGCCATCAGCTTCTTGGTCGCCAGTCTAACCAAGGCCCTTCTCCATCAATTGCTCAGTTTGGCCAGGAGGCCAGCACCAGGAGGAGTCCTAGTTGTTCCAAAATTCTTCCATTATGGATAATGGAGGCTACATGCTTCTGTAAACCTTGGTTTGGTTTTTGCTCTGATATATATTTTCAGCTGTTAGACCTTTTATTAATGAAAACCTAGTCCAACAGGACAATGACCCTAAGCACACAGCAAGAGTGGCTTATAGACAACTCTGTGAATGTCCTTGAGTGGCCCAGCCACAGTCTGGGCTTGAACCCAATCAAATATTTCTGGAGAAACCTGAAAATGTCTGCCAGCCCCCATCCAAGCTGACAGAGAGGAGAAGAATGCCAGATAATTGCCAAATGCAGATGTGCAAAGCTTGTTGCATTGTACCAAAAAGACTTGAGGCTGTAAAGGTGTTTCAAGTAAGTACAGCATTAAGGGTATGAATACTTTTGCAATGTACTTTTTTCAGTGTTTTATTTTTGTAAAAATTGCAAAGTTGTTTATTTATTTATTTATTTATTTATTTATGTTTATTTTTTGCTTTGCTATAGTGTATGGAATGTAGATAGATTGAGAAAAAAGTTATTTAAAGCAGTTTAGCAAGTTCTTTCTCAAACATCTAATTTAAGTTTTTTATACTGTGCTTCAGAATACAATTCATTCATGAAACATGCTTAAAAAAATCCCCATCTACTCCTGTTAGGATAACTTCAAATAGAACTAAGCAGTTACTTTGAAATTTAGGAAACTGTATATATATATATATATATATATATATATACAGTGGGTACGGAAAGTATTCAGACCCCCTTAATTTTTTCACTCTGTTATATTGCAGCCATTTGCTAAAATCATTTAAGTTCATTTTATTCCTTATTAATGTACACACAGCACCCCATATTGACAGAAAAACACAGAATTGTTGACATTTTTGCAGATTTATTAAAAAAGAAAAACTGAAATATCACATGGTCCTAAGTATTCAGACCCTTTGCTCAGTATTTAGTAGAAGCACCCTTTTGATCTAATACCACCACGAGTCTTTTTGGGAAAGATGCAACAAGTTTTTCACACCTGGATTTGGGGATCCTCTGCCATTCCTCCTTGCAGATCCTCTCCAGTTCTGTCAGGTTGGATGGTAAACGTTGGTGGACAGCCATTTTCAGGTCTCTCCAGAGATGCTCAATTGAGTTTAAGTCAGGGCTCTGGTTGGGCCATTCAAGAACAGTCACAGAGTTGTTGTGAAGCCACTCCTTCGTTATTTTAGCTGTGTGCTTAGGGTCATTGTCTTGTTGGAAGGTGAACCTTCGGCCCAGTCTGAGGTCCTGAGCACTCTGGAGAAGGTTTTCGTCCAGGATATCCCTGTACTTGGCCGCATTCATCTTTCCCTCGACTGCAACCAGTCGTCCTGTCCCTGCAGCTGAAAAACACCCTCACAGCATGATGCTGCCACGGTTCTTCTTTACCTCTCTCACCAAGGCTCTTCTCCTCCGATAGCTCGGTTTGGCCAGACGGCCAGCTCTAGGAAGGGTTCTGGTCGTCCCAAATGTCTTCCATTTAAGGATTATGGAGGCCACTGTGCTCTTAGGAACCTGAAGTGCAGCAGATTTTTTTTGTAACCTTGGCCAGATCTGTGCCTTGCCAGGCAGTTCCTTTGACCTCATGATTCTCATTTGCTCTGACATGCACTGTGAGCTGTAAGGTCTTATATATATATATATATATATATATATATACACACACACACATATATTATTGTTCAGTTTAACTTTATTTCCCATAGTTTCCCTTTATGTTGCTATGTGTTTTGGTCTGGTTGAGATCCTCAGAGTAATGTTTTGATAGCACAACAGTATTTATACTTCTTGACAGAAACGACATATGAATTGGTTACTTTAGCCATCACTGCCTATTCAATTGAAATATGAAAAGAATTTAATAACAATTGCAAGAATGACACATCCCATCTCTAAAATGTTGTCTTTTCTTCAGTGATGCTTCTTTAGGGCTCAGTTGACTCAGCCATTACATCACAGATTTCGGTGAAACCAGGGACCCGCAAAATCATGCCTCCGAAGCCAGCGCACCACTGGGGGCGATTTATTTGAAAGCTAACGATGACAGCAAACTCAGAACACATTAAAAGACCAAGACAACAATGTCGACCTACATTGTAATGTTATGTAAATCTGACCCAACAACTATTTTCTTTAAAGAGCAAAGCAGGGACATATCGCTCACAATCGTGACTGCGCCTTGTTGTGCTTCCCACAGTTTTAGAAGCAGGCATTAAGAAATGCTATAGCCGGCTCCTGGAGGGAACCTTCTGGCTTTTTCTCTTACATGCACTCATACAAACATGCTTACACAAACACACAGATTAGCAGCCACATCATGTTAGCCAGAGGGACACACACTCATCAATTTGTTTGTAAACAGCAGATTAGCGCGCGGTAAAACCAAGTCGTACACTGGGTCCCTGAAGGAAACACACACGCGAAAAGAGAGCAAAGATATACGCACATACGTATATAGATTTATAAAGCTGAGTTTTGTTGTTTCACTCTCTTGAGTATCACCATAAGGATAAATTTGTGTTTCATAACAACCTTATCTTTTTTTCCTGCATCACTTGCTTAGAGAGAAAAATGAAAGACCATGGATATGGGCACACAACCAAAAAACACATTTAAAAAGCAAGTATTCAAATTTTAGAATATCCTTTTATTATCTATTGAAATCCACAATATTTAAAATATCAATAAGCTGAATATATTTAAAATCATCATTTAGTGGGTACTTTCAACTGAGAGGTGGCTGTCCCGAACCCTAACCCTTACATTTCAACTTATAAAAATGATTTAGAAATAATTTTTGCATTTTATTCCATTGCTGTTTTTAAAACGATCTTTTTGATTTTTTTAAAAAGTGAAATTCAAAATATTTATTTTATATTTTCTTTGTAAATCTGCATTGTAAATGTCCTGCATTTTCATGTCAATACTAAAACGTTGTATGTTTTAGTCCATTGGCTGAGACTGATTTTAATTACACCCCTACATTTATGATCAGGAAATATTTATGTGTCACTTTCTCTCATAGCTACATCATGAGTAGACTGGCCCCATCATTTTTAGGGTAAAGTGTAGGGTAAAGTGTGTTAAAAAATATGAAAAATCTGTGTGTAACTTTAAAGAATGTCACTACCGAACACCATTCTTCTATAATTAAACACATTTTTTCGGAGTTATTCAATAACATTTAGTTTTTATATGTGTACAACTGTTCAGAACTGTGCTAGGTAACCATGTGCTAATTAGCATCTTTGAGCTAGATTCATTTAGGTGACATCATTGATTTTTTTTTGGGTATTATCCCATAAAATTGTCACTACCGAAACATGTCATCATTGTTTCCGTAGTGACAAAAGGAAACACATAATCCTTTATTTGGGGGGAAATGAACACATTTTTAGTAGCGTTCTGCACATCTTTAGTATTTTAGTATATTTTAGTAGTGTTTTAGTATGTGGGTTGAAATTCTGTAATGTGATGTGGTCGCTACCGAAACTGTGCTGTCTCAACCAAAATATGGGATTTGTCAAAAATAAAGTATACTGCATTATGAACTAAGATGTTATGATAGTGTTTGGTTCAATGTATATTCAAACTAATGAATCCTTAAGTGTACAATCAATCACACTTGAAATATTGTTAAAATTGTAATTGTTACTGATTTTACCTTTGAACACTTTTTAATTAAATAAAAATAAAATATATTTACAAGGAAAATGTAAGCGAAATCTTAATAGGTCAATATAACCCTTGTTATTAAATTCTATATTACTGTGTTTCGGTAGTGACAAATTTTGGGAGAGGATAAATATTCCAAAATCTTCTGAAAATACAATATGCAAATTAACTGCACAATTACCAGGAATGTGTACCTTGGATATTATACAATTGCATACATACAAAATTTGTGGAAAAGGTCATTTTTAAAAAGATTTTTCAAGGCTTTGCACCAATTCTGTAGAATGGCCCATATAGGCTATATAATGCAAATAATATATAGAATAAAGAGATTAAGTCAAATATTGTCGCACTGTGACCCAAATCCCAAAGAGATAATGCCATAATATTATTTAAAAGAGGTGGTCTCCAAAGACTCCAATAATACCTTCAAATTTCTGCCTGCAGTACAAAACAAACATGCAATATTGCACAGTTTTGTACTATTTGTTTCTTTTAAACTATTATTAATTTTCTGTATTCCTCTGGGATCACTTTCAACTCCAGAATTGTGGATATGCTGCTCCAATTTAGCAATCTGGAAAGAATAAAAAAACTGTGTGGCTTATTGCCGGTTCCTGGAACGCAGGATGACAAATTGAAAGGATTAAATCAAGCAGGGGCTCAGAGGGCCCAAGAAAATGGTCTTTCTTTTGAGTCTTTTAAATTATTTTAACAACTCCATCAGCCTTACTCCAGCACCATAACCCACTTTATATCTCAATGAATTCGCTGATTAAATATCTAGGCAACAAAAGACGAAAACTGCTGTCAGAGAGTAGCATTTTGAGCTCATCTAAATCGTGATTCTGTGCTGATTGTCTTTCAAATGCTACCTAAAGTGGCTAAGCATGTGCTGAATGTACCACTGATATCAGCAAGAAGAATAATAAATGAATTCTCCCTTAGGTTGAGCAAAGAGTACAATGAAAATCTGTCTCTGTTACCTGGGAAATCTGCCAAACGCTGTGAACATATGAAATATGAATTAACATTAGCATTAGTAAGTAGAAAAAACTGAAAACAGAAAAAAAAAAGCAAATAATCATGGAGTTTTTCAAAGGTTTATTAATTATAAAGGAAGTTGTATGTGATCAGAAACAACAGAGTGTAAGAACAGAATCCAAGTATATATTTAGAATGTCACTGGAGCACAGATTAGGTTGTTTTACGTAACAATTTCTTCATCACTGAAAATAAAAGAGCACTATATATGACAATTCAAATATACCATGTATATCAAGGCACTTGAATGCTGGAACTCTGTATCTGCCGCAACAACAATTTCATATAATCATCGGGTTATTGCTACTGTAATGATCACAAATGGGGAAACTTAGTACAAAGTGTTTTAAATTGCATCCTGATCAAATACTTGAACAGAACAAATCAATCCGAACAACTCAAAACAGATGAAGCAAATCTATGAGCAATTTGAATAAAAAGAGCATGAGATGGGTTTGGGGAATAAGCGGTAAAGCGAAAGAAAGGACGGACAACCTAAATGTGCCAAGTAATAGAGCAATAATTCTCTTTCCAATAACACAATGTTTTTAAAGACATAATACATTGACATATCTAATTAAGTCTTAAAATATTTGGTCTTTCTATATAAAACCTGGAAATAAAGATCAGTTCAAGTAGAGAACATGCATAGCCTCTAGGTAGTGTGAATGGAAAACAACAAAAACAAAAAAGACCATTCAAACACATAACATCAGCCAGAAGCCACAGCTGTGTTTGTGCTCAAACAACACCACCTCGGTTTCACACAAGCTGGAAAAGGCACATATAGGAAAGGTACTAAGAAAGAGAGGTATAGATTGAAGCACTGAAGCACTAATGAAGCTCTCATGGCTTAAAGCTACAGCGCATTTCATTTAACACACTGAAAATCCACAAACTGCCATTATAAATCAAGAGGTGCTCGAAACCGTGTATTTATATCCGTTTTGCATATATATATCATAACTTTCACATCTGAATTTACTGTTTAACTGGAGGGGAAGTTCCTTGGGGCATCGCTGTGGCACACTGATATGACCGGAAATTTCCTGAGGTGTAAACTCTCTAAACCTCGAAATTTATAATGGCACTCTGTAGATATATATACATATTTTCAGAATTTCCCAACACTGTGTGCACTGTAGCTTTAAGAACAGCTCGAACACTTTCTTGTCAAATAAGTCTGCATATCCTTCTTAGTAAAGTGTCAATGCAACAACAAAGAAGAAATTTGCATAATGTCGTACAAAATTACGAAAGATTTTTTTTCCCTAAATGGTTTTCCTATTTTTTTTTTTAAAGAAGTCCACTTCCAGAACAAAAAAATTACAGATAATGTACTCACCCCCTTGTCATCCAAGATGTTCATGTCTTTCTTCCTTCAGTTGTAAGGAAATTGTGTTTTTTGAGGAAAATAGCGATAATATTTTCATTTCATTTTACAATTTATATACTTTTTAATGTCAAACGCTCATCTTGTTGTGCTCTGCCTGTTTTTTTCCGGTTTAATACAGTTAGGGTATGTCGAAAAAATCTCATCTCATGTTCTCCCACAACTTCAAAATCATCCCACATCGCTGTTTTACCTTTTTTGTTAAGGGTGTTTGAACTACTTTGCATGTTCACTTTGCAAAGACTTCTGTAGCGATGTAGGATGATTTTGAAATTATTTTTGAAGTTGAGGGAGAAAATACAATGGGAGTTTTTCGACATACCCTGACTGTCTTGAAAGAGAATACACAGAGTTCAGGCAGAGCAAGACAAGATGAGCATATGAGATTAAAAATATATTTTTCTATGAAAATAAATGATTGTTTTGCTAGATAAGACACTTCTTCCTCGGCTGGGATCGTTTACAACCGCGTTTGGGATTGTTTGAACTGCTTTTTGGAAGTTCAAACTTGGGGCACCATTGAAGTCCATTACATGGAGAAAAATCCTGAAATGTTTTCTTCAAAAAACTATTTTTTTACAACTGAAGAAAGAAAGACATAAACATCTTGGAAAACAAGGGGGTGAGTACATTATCTGTAAATTTTTGTTCTGGAAGTGGACTCCTTTAATAATACTTTCGCCTCTATCTCTATCTTACGTAACTAATACTACAAAAAATTCACAATTTGAAGATATTTAAAATATTGCTCACCAGGCTGTCTCTCATCAGCCCTTAAAGTCCTAGATCAAACTAGATAAAGTAAAACACATTTCCAGCAGCCTTTCAGCCCTGATTGTCACACTTTAAATCTAATTCGACAGTTTTTCCTCTGAGAATTTTAACTTAAAGAGATAGTTCATGCAAAAATTAAAATTCTGTCATTAATTACTCGCCCTGATGTCCTTCGTTCATCTTCAGAACACAAGAAAATTCTGAGAGCTTTCTGAAGCAAAAAAAGTATTCTTGTAGCTTCATAACATTATGGTTGAACCACTGATGGTTGACTATTTTAACAATGTTCGTACTACCTTTCTGGGCCTGGGAACATTTCAGTTGCATTGCTGTCTATGCAGGCTCAGAAAGCTTTCGGATTTCATCAAAAGTATCTTAGTTTGAGTTCCGAAGATCAACAAACGTCTTACGGGTTTGGAACGACACGAGGGTGAGTAAATAATGACCGAATTTTCAGAATTTTTTGGGTGAACTATGCCTTTAATACCGAACGATTCTCAATCTGAACAATTCACTGTGCATATCTAAATACATACATTATATCCCTAGACCTTTTCACCATATTCACTCATGATATACAAATAAATGAGATAACTGAGCGCAATTCGAAAAAATATAACACCAAACCATAAAAAAGCTCCAAGCGCAGAATGTTTCTTGCTAAATTCATGTGACTTGAAGCGGTACACTGAGGAAGAAACAGGAAACCGCACTGAATGAACCACAACGTATTTAGGCTTCTGAGCTACTGAAGGTCATTCACAGTCCTTACAGGATAAAATACTCTTCCCATTAGATTTCATAAGCATACAATAATATACATACACGCTGTCCCAGAGAAAGTAAATGTAGCTCTTTGGTAACTTTCATCTCAAAGGGTAAATTAAGAAATTAATTCAAAAGGTTACGCATTCACAAATAAACACCTGTATAGTATGTCCACAAAAACATACTGATGAGGCAGGTGTGACGCATGAGTCAAGGTGAAGGTCCAGGTCCATGTCTTTCATACCGACTTGTGTACCTTAGCAAACATGAAACCTCCAGTTTCACAGCCGCCGCAAGAAAATATTTTTAACAAGCTAATTATATTTGTGTCTGTGTTATTTGCTAAAGCCATTACAGAGAATGTGTGACTTCATGTGTAACTAGTAGCTCTATGTGAAAGTGTATTTTAATCAATTTTGCCTTTGGGATGGATTGCGATAGCCGTAGGTTGAATACATACTGGAATACATAGTGATCGTACAGCATGGTCCCTTTTTAGAGGTAGATTCTAGAATGTTCTATGAGGGTTCCCAATTGAACAGCTCTGTGAACATCAGTTAGAATCTATCCGTCTTGCTCTATATGTTAAGGCCGACACGTTTACGTGTTTACAAGCAGCTGTAGCGGGCCCTGGCGAATACATATCTGCTAATAAAAAGAGTTGGACAGAATAAATGAGTGCAAGTTTAATACAAGGCACAGTGTGTGGAGGTGCATGAGCGACAAGACAAGTCGTAGCCCCTTAAGTGGAATGACAGCTTTATGTGTACATGTGCATTTGTCTGAGCATAAATATTTGTGTGCAGTGATGTGACAGGATATGGTGTTTCTCAGGATTTGATGAACGCAGGGATATTAGGGACCTGCATGTAGATACGTGTGTTACTCAGAGGTCGGTCGTAGCCTTGGCAGTGAGGGCCTGGATGCGACTGGTGTTGCAGTTTTTGCAGAGAACATGGCCATCCAGAGGGTAGCAACCCTGGTTGTCTCCCTCAGAAAGAAGACAGCCACAATCCTATATTGAACACACATAAAACAATAGGTTCAAAGATGGAGAAGATCATCAGTGCAAAACTTCCATTTCCAAAGACATTTAAGAATTTTTAACCAACCACCCAAAGGGCTTTCACTCACCTCACAGCGATAACACTGCACATGGAAGTCACGGTCTAAAGCCACAATACGCACAGTCTCTTCCTGGCCAGGTGCCGGCATTATGGGCTCTTTACACACAGTGCAACGAGGGGCAAATTTCCTTAAAAAAGGGAAGGAAACAATTAATGAATTCAGTCAAGACAGACAACAAATTAACCTCTAGGACAAAAATGCCCAAAGCTGGCTTGTGATGACCTTTGATACAATTGAAATTGATTAGAAAATAAATATATAATATACTATTATTATAATATTAAAAACGTATGACCACATCAAATGGGAGACTTTTCAGACACGCACTCCAACTTCACTTCAGCGCCAGACGCTAGTCAAACAAGTGAGGGAAAGGTATAGGTGAACTGTGGTCACATGAGATGTTGTCAGGCCATATATGTAAGTAAAAACATTTTTTCCTGTCCCATCAACCATTATACTGTGCTGTAGCCTGTCATTTCATATTAAAGTGCGAATAAAACTACAAGCATGCGTGTCATATTCAGCAGCGGCAGCTCTTACAGTTATAGCAGCCAAATAACCTAATAACCCAGCTGCTGTGATGTTAAAAAACAGGAAATAAATAACTTTAATAGCTTTAGGATTGTTCTATATTTAATTTAGTATTTAGTGTTCGATAACTTTATTCAATTTCTGTATATTTACTACTATCTGAAAGGCACAGGTAAATAATGGGTTTATGTGAAGATTGTTTTAAGTTCACTTAAATTAGAAGTTATTTTTTGAAGTCTAATAAATGCCAAAAATGATAGCTCTCAATTATACTGTTATGTTAAATGGCTATAGTCAGTGGTTAAATATTAGGAATAAAAGAACAATTTCCTAGAGACATCAGTAATATTGGTATCAGTGATTTACCTTCAGTCATAAAAAAAATATTTGACAAATATTAAAAATATATCTTTATATTGTTTCTACAATAATCTGAAGATTGAATGTGAAATTATTGCAGTATAAAAGTTAGGGCTGTGCCGATTTTCAGACACGATATCATGCGTATCTCGTTAGTAATGCCGGTTCTCTGATTAGTGGTTAATCTCATTCACCTGTTCATTCATGCAGCCGCGTTTACTACACAGAGCCGTAGTTCACTGACAAGCTACGCAAGTATCGCCTTCAGTATCGCAGGCGATACAAATCGATTCTGCACGTGAAACTGCGTAGCTTGTCAGCGAACTACGGCTCTGTGTAGTAAACGAGGCTGCATGAATGAACAGGTGAATAAGATTTACGGCTAATCAGAGAACCGGCATTACTGACGAGATACGCATTAGCTATAATTCGCGTCCGAATAACGGCACAGCCCTAATAAAAGTATATTTAAAAACTGTAATGTTAGGTAGGATTGATCAGGATTACTCACGATTAATTTCAGAAAAAAAAGTGTGATTAATTATTATTTTTTTTTTTACCGATTGACAGCACTGAATATAATATACACTATCATTTAAAAGTTAAATGTGAAGAACATAAATTATATATATATATATATATATATATATATATATACACTGTTACTGAAATTAACAATTTTATTTAGCAAGGATGTGTTAAATTTATCAAAAGCGAGAGTAAAGACTTTTATATTGTTACAACAAAACATATCTAAATAAATTAAAACAAATGCTTTTGAACTTTACATTATGGTTTCCACAAAAATATAAAGCAACGCAACCGTTTTCATTGATAATACACACTACCAGTCAAAAGTTTGGCCCTCTCATTTAATGTTTTTTTCTTTATTTTCATGATTATTTACATTGTAGATTCTCACTAAAGACATTAAAACTATGAATGAACACATATAGAATTACGCAGTAAACAAAAAAGTGTGAAATAACTGAAAACATGTTTTATATTTTAGATTCTTCAAAATAGCCACCCTTTGCTTTGATTACTGCTTTGCACACTTTTGGCATTCTCTCGATGAGCTTCATGAGGTAGTCACCTGAAATGGTTTTCCAACAGTCTTGAAGGAGTTCCCAGATATGCTGAGCACTTGTTGGCCCTTTTGCCTTCACTCTGCAGTCCATCTTATCCCAAACCATCTCAACTGGGTTTAGGTCAGGTGACTGTGGAGGCCAGGTCATCTGGCGCAGCACTCCATCACTCTTCTTCTTGATCAAATAGCCCTTACGCAGCCTGGAGGTGTGTTTGGGGTCTGAGGGTCATTGTCCTGTTGAAAAATAAATGATGGTCCAACTAAATGCAAACCGGATGGAATGCAGGATGCTGTGGTAGCCATGCTGGTTCAGTGTACCTTCAATTTTGAATAAATCCCCAACAGTGTCCCCAGCAAAGCACCCCCACATCATCACACCTCCTCCTCCATGCTTCACGGTGGACCATACATGTAGAGACCATCCGTTCACCTTTTCTGCATCGTACAGACACGGCGGGTGGAACCAAAGATCTCAAATTTGGACTTATCAGACCAAAGCACAGTTCTCCACTGGTCTAATGTTCATTCCTTGTGTTTCTTGGCCCAAACAAATCTCTTCTGCTTGTTGCTTTTCCTTAGTAGTGTTTTTTACCAGCTATTTGACCATAAAGACCTGATTTGTGCAGTCTCCTCTGAACAGTTGATGTAGAGATGTGTCTGCTAATAGAACTCTGTGTGGCATTAATCTGGGCTCTAATCTGAGGTGCTGTTAACTTGCGATTTCTGAGGCTGGTGACTCGGATGAACTTATCCTCAGCAGCAGAGGTGACTCTTGGTCTTCCTTTCCTGGGGCAGTCCTCATGTGAGCCAGTTTCGTTGTAGTGCTTGATGGTTTTTGCAAATGCGCTTGGGGACCCATTCAAAATTTCAGCAGTTTTCCGGACTGACTGACCTTCAGTTCATATAGTAATGATAGACTGTCGTTTCTCTTTACTTAGCTGATTGGTTCTTGCCATAATATGAATTCTAACAGTTGTCAAATAGGGCTGTCAGCTGTGTACCAACCTGACTTCTGCACAACACAACTGATGGTCCCAAGCCCATTAAGGAGGCAAGAAATTCCACAAATAAACCCTGACAAGGCACACCTGTGAAGTGAAAGTGACTACATCATGAAGCTCATCGAGAGAATGCCAAGTGTGCAAAGCAGTAATCGAAGCAAAGGGTGGTTATTTTGAAGAATCTAAAATTTAAAACATTTTTTTCATAAGTCCATATGTGTTCATTCATAGTTTTGATGTCTTCAGTCAGAATCTACAATGTAACTAGTAGAAAAAACATTAAATGAGAGGGTGTGTCCAAACTTTAGACTGGTAGTGTGTATGTGTATTATATATATGTATATATATACACACACATACATATATATATATATATATATATATATATATACACACACATATACATATACATATATATCCAGCTTTTTAAAATCTCTATCAACATACAACATTTTAAATTATAATAACATTTAACAGTATTACTGTTTAATGTATTTTTTGATCAAATAAATGCAGTCTTGATGAGCATAAAAGAATTTGAAAAGAATAAATCTTTTGAATGGTAGTGTAGTTAGATATGATACGAAATTTATTTCAGGGCCTCAGTTTACATTTTTGGCCTTTCATAGTAAAATTTGGGCGCCTCTACTCTAGAACATTTGTTAATTTAAATATACAAACTTGTTTTATGGCATCCAAAGCAAAAAAGAATCAAGATAGTGTCAGTCATTGAGTACCCGCGATAACTCTGACTTCACATAAAAATGATCGTTCATCAAAACCACACATTTTGTCACTGCTTACTCTCCTTTATATTGTTCCAAGCCTGCATGTGTAGGAGATCCAAGTTGGCAGTCAAGATTATCAGTGAATAAAAACTTAAAAAGTCATACAGGTTTGAAATAGTTTGGAATGATGCAAGAGGGTGAAAAAATATTTTGAAATCATTCTTTAAAAATAAATGAATACATCTTACAATTATATTCTATTCATATATTTGCAAATGGTGTATGAAATATTACTGTAATCCAAATGGACAGACGATCAGCCATCAATAAAGTAATATTACTACTATGCAGACCTTATTTCAAAGACACAAATGTTTTAGAAAGCGCCACAATGAATACATTTGTGTGTTCAGCAATTTGAGAACACAGGACAGGAACAGAGAGAGACGAGGTGAGTATGTGTACACAAAGCTAAACGGTCAGGTGATTCACTTCTTCATTGGGTTTTACCAACAAACACCAAAATGGGGGAAGTTTAGCAGATGGTGGCCTAATTATACCACAATAGTAACAATGAGTACAATCCAGGTACAGCTCAACTGTTCCTCGACACAATGGCAATTCTGTTGAGATCATATTCTCACAATCCCACATTCCTTCTGAAACCTTTCAATTCCTTAATACACATGAAAAAGCTGAACAGACTACTTAAAAGTCATATTTCCTGCAGATAAGATGTTGAGTTGTTTTGAGTGTGATATCTGAACCCTAAATAGTTTAAAAGTTTGTGTAAAAGTTTGAGATAACATGTTATGTACTGCTTGTAGTATATGAATATATGAAGCATAATTGTGTTTCTGGTCATACTTGTGGAAGTCTTCGATGCAGTGGATGTGGTTGGAGGCGTCCACAGTAAAGGGAATGCCGTCCAGACTCCGGTGGCAGACCACACAGGTGAAGCACTGGGGATGATAGGCCTTCCCAGTCGCCCGAAGGATACGCTCCATTATGGGCTTACTACATATGTTGCAGGTCTCCAGGGTGTTCTAAAATCAAACACAGAGAAACAAAGGTCTTACATAACGTTCATGCTCAGCCAAAGCAAACTGTAGAAAAACGGCAACTGAGACAGATTTATATAAGCACATAATTCAAGCTGTGATAGTGAGGGACGTGGCTTGGCAGTCGTAATAACCTTCGACCTCAAACAAAAGCGAAGATATGCTTGATTTACTATACGAAGTAAACAGATATAAAACAAAACAAACTTTTCCATGTCTACTTTCCTTACTTTTTCATTGAAGCACTATTACACAAACTCAAACACGCACACACACATACATATACACACACACCTTAAAGGCATAGTTCACCCAAAAATTAACGTTCTGTCATAATTTACTCACTCCCATGTCATTTCAAACCCATTTGACTTACTTTCTTCCAAAGGACTAATTTATTTCCATTACTGTTCTTAACCCTTTAATAGCTGTTTGTCACTGTTTATGGGTTAGTTCACCGAAAAATGAAAATTGTCATCAATTATTCAACCCCATATGACTTCAAGTCATCTTTGAAACATGAATAAAGATATTTTTAATGAAGCATGCAAGTTTTGGTGTAATGGATGGACAGACACCTGGATCACAAAACCAGTTTTAAGTAGCACAGATATATTTGTAGCAATAGCCAAAAACACACTGCATGGGTCAAAATGATCATATTTTGTTTTATGCCAAAAATCAGGATATTAAGTAATGATCATGTTCCATGAATTTCCTACTGTAACTATATCAAAACTTAATTTTTGATTAGTAACATGCATTGCTTAACTTTGGACAACTTTAAAGGCTTCTCAATATTTAGATTTGTTTTTGCACCCTCAGATTCCAGGCTCCAAATATTGTCCTATCCCAACAAACCATACATCAATGGAAAGCTTATTTATCCGGCTTTCGTATGATGTATGAATCTCAATTTTAAAAAATTAACCCTTATGACTTTGTGGTCCAGAGTCACATTTGTGTTTGGAAGACGAATGAAAGTCTTATGATGACAGAATTGAGCTAAGCGTTTGACTTTCATTATATGGAAAACAGCTGCTTAGGCATTCTGATAAATAACTACTTTAGTGTTCCTATCAGGAAACAAAGTCAAACAAGTTTGGAACGAAGGCAAGTAAATGATGACAGAAGTTACATTTTGGCCGAACAGACCCTTTAAAGCATCTGTTATCTATCAAGATTTAATGGATTTCCGTAGGATAATGTGTGCATCCCAATGGCTGTCACAAGTGTATCTCTGTCCTCAAATGCCTGAGGGAAAAGAGGGGAGGTTCTGATATAAAGTATATATAGTGAGCAATGGAATGAGAGTGAGATCTGATTAGCTACTCTCTGATTCACAAACAAAGTCATTTTTCACTCTCGCTTTCGTTCTGCGAGAGGCGCAGCAGTAAATACGTCCACTTTCTGATGACTGCAGGCTTTTCCTCAGCCACGGATACCGGGCCGCGGGCCAGCTGATGACTTTTCGCTCACATTCCTCTTCTTAATGTCCACCCCGAGCCCTGGATTTGTTATTTCGATATTTCATATAAAAGAATCTTCTATCCCCCCTCCCTCCCCTCCAGCCAAGCAATTACAGCAAAGGATGGTGAAATCATCTGTGTGTGATCAATTATAGGATGACTTTCTCTTTGAAAGCATGTGTGTGAGACTGTCTTCGCATGAGAGGCTATGATGCACAAATATTTCCTGGATTTCTCCATTCGGGATTCGGTCGCCCAGACACATCTCAGTGTGTGTAAGTACTCCAGGCTACAGCTGTCCTCTTTGGCTGCCTGTCTCTTTGGCACAGCCACTCAGAACTGTTTTCAAACACAGACTTCTAGGCCTGTGTGCATGTGTGGCAACACTGTAAGCCATCATGTTTGCCGCGCCAACGAGCCCTGTTGATTAGGGCTGACAGTATGATTGTGTATATCTGCTCACACTATGGCTGTGCGATATCGATGAAAAAGGATATCTATGTTTTCTGGGATTTGGTTGATGATGATTATTTGAGGATCATTTGCAGGGTGTGTTTTTGTGCTGATACTGTTTCTTGGCTGGTTATCTAGGCCTAAAGTGGACAACTGACAACTTTTTCATATTCTTGACAGAAATCTTCCATTAAGGGGTGACATTTTTCACCTTAAATTGATTTCTAGGGGCATTTTTACTTTCTTCTAAACATTAATTGCATGCATAATTCTTATTTTTATCAGTAAATTACCACTATAGCATGGAAGCCTGTTTCTGCCACTAAATACAAAATAAAAAAGGTAATTGCAACTTTTTATTTGAGAATTCTAGCTTATTTCTCGCAATTGTGAGTTTAAATCTCACAATTCTGACTTTTTTTTCTCAGAACTGTGAGATATAAACTCACAATTGTCAGTAATAAAGTCAGAATTGAGAGAGATAAACAGGCAATTCTGACTTTTTTCTCAGAATTACAAGTTTATATCTTGCAATTGCGACTTTTTTTCTCAGAATTCTGACTTTAGAACACAATTGCGAGTGATTAAGTCAGAATTGTAAGATATAAACTTGCAGTTTTGAGAACTGGATTTTATAACTCACAACTGCAAGAAAAAAAAATTGAGAATTGCCAGTTCTGAGAATGTCAGAACATCAGAATTGTGAGTTTATTTAAATTGCAATTGCAATTTTATATCCCGCAATTTTATATCCTGCAATTCTGAATTTATATCTCCCAATTCTGATTTTATAACTTGTAAATGTGTGTTTATGTCAGGCAAATCTCAAGAATCTCAAAATTCTGACTTAATTTCTCATTATTACACTTCTGAGGAAAAAAGTCAGAATTGCAAGTTTGTATCATGCAATTCTGATAAAAAGGGCCAGTATTGCAAGATGTAAACTCGCAATTGTGAGAAAAAAGTCAGAATTGTGAGATAAAAAATTGCAATTATCTTTTTAGTAGCAGAAATAGGCTTCCATACTATAGGGCTGTTTAATCAAATAAAATCTATGAAATTTTAACTGCATTCTCCAGGTTTATACAGATTTATCCAGGATGGAGGATAAAGCGAGTAAAATGTTATAAATAATCATATTTTATTTATTACTAAAAATTATTGATATTTGTGTGGGCTAGGCTTTTTTAGCATCCTATTAAGTTAACAGTTAAACTATCGAAATCAACCGAGTCTCCCGTGCACTTTGTGTAAGGAACAGCAGTTATGTGACACATAGTGTTCCTGCCAATGTACTGTACAGTGTTATAAATCCGTCACTTATGAATATATCCATCACTTGGAACAGATTTGTACTATATAGAGTTTTCAGCTGCATGGACAGAATTTACTGGAAAGAGTCCCATGTATCAACACAGCCAAATCCTGTTTGCACTGCCTGTGCACTGGGATCATTTCCCATGCTCTCGGTTCACCAGCAAGCTGAGGTGGGGGTCAAAGGACTTGGCCCTGAGCTCCTACGATCCGCTCGTCATTCTTAGATCAAGTCAGCTTTAGAACAGTCTGTCAGAGAAGACTGACTGCAGAGGGATCGCCAAGGCTCAAGAAGGCCGTAGGTACACAACTTTCTAATTTGTGTCATTTCTTTCACGAGCATAACAGAAATTAACATTATTTCCCAGAGCAACACTTGTGTACAAACAATGTCCGTTCCACAATCCTCTGCAAATCCTGGAAACGGATAAAGCCTTTAATAAGCTTGCCGCTGAGAACCCTTGAGGCTCGTCTCATAACTCTGAGGCGAGGAAGGGGGGGGGGGGGAAACTATAGAAAGACAGTCTGTATATAGCCTTCAGGAACACAGTCTAATGTTTAACCTGAGTCTTTACGCTTTTCTAAAAGACTTGAACCAGACTCTGAAACCCTGCTGCTTACAGTTTTCTGAAGAAACATTCAAAAACAGTCCGCTTTCACACTTCAGGGCAGATTTCACACAATACGTCGTGCCAGAGTCATCGTACGAACAGCGTGACAGTGAAGTCTGGGTCAGTCAGACCTCCCTTCCCCAGCACAGCTTTTCAGGTCGCGGCAGCTTTTATGTTGACGTCAAAGCAGTTTTGATTTACATGCTGTGGATTTACTGTCCGGTAATAACTTTCAAAGATGGTTTAGGAAAATCTGCACAGAGAACCCACTAATGGCTTCTCTGGTGGAAGAATAACAGCTTGGAGAGCCACTAGAGGGCACTAAACGTCTACTCATGCTCTCAGTTTACTCTCCTGCGCTGCCTGAATCTAATATATTCACATATATTCCTTTTTTTTTCAGCTTCATACATTTCTCTAAGTGTTTGCCCAGAAGGCTAAACAAACGTCTAGGCAGATGAGGTAGAATGAATTTAGGTCAGACAGCCTCTTTCTGAACGAAAGGGTGAGTGGAGAGCACTAAAGTCAATTGTAGCCTCTTCTTTCCCTTGTTGCTTTTTCAATTTCCTGACAAAGTGCTCCAACACTCTTTCTCTGTTTCTCTCTTTCTTCCAGCCACTTGTTTTTTTGTGGGTGCAGCACAGCTAAACTCCGAACACAACACACAATGCCCTAACAGGACAACTTTGCATAGTGCTGGACATAAGAACGCCTAAATAGCTTTGCATTTCATAAATGATGATACTTATTTGAAGACAGGTCTAAATAAAGCAGAAAGCAGACTGTCTGGACAAGGATGGAATAAAAGAAGGTGAAATGTGAAGAAACAAATGCACTCTACTTATACCGTAAGCATCAACTGCCAATTTACGGCGCTCTGTGTGTATTAAAGCAAAACACTCTGAAGTTACTGGATGTCTTCTTTGATAGGAGGCTTTATCAATTTTACATGATTCTCAGTTAGCTTGGCGGCATGGATTTGTTTTGCACAGAATATTAAAACACCTGTACCCTTCAATGTCACTCTGCTAACTGCATTTACCTTAGAAACTGTATCCAAATATCTTCTCAAACCTAAATAGTTTTAAAACCAAAATGGGCTTTCATACTTAATTCTCAAGCAATGCCCTGAGTCGTTATAAATATATCATGCAGTATTTCACATAAAACTTTTTGATTATCTGTCAGTGCCAAAATTTCTTTTTCATTTATGTATATATGACAACTTCACATTAGAGCACCTGTCTGCAATGTGATAATATACAGACACCCCCAGGAAAAAAAAAAAAAAAAAAAAAAAGGAAAATTGTGAGGTTCAAGATCATCAGATTGTGAGGTGAATTTATATTTGGAAAAAGCAAAGAAAACTATGAACTCACTGACTGTAGCTGAGAGGTCAAAGGTCAGTAGGCTGCTCTGAAAAGATAAATCATTGACAAAAAATCTGTGTATGTAAAATTACTAGAACTGTCATTTAATTAAACATTTTAAGTTAATTAACTGCATGATTAACATACAAAACACATACACATCTTGGTAAGTGTGGTTTGGCCTTTATATATGGGTCAGAAGACATGAATAACTTCACATTTTTTATCATGTGTCCCTGGACCACAAAACCAATCATAAGGATCAATTTTTGCAAATTGAGATAAAGTTGATAAGCTTTCCATTGATGTATATGACTTGTTAGGAAAGGACAATATTTGGCTGATTTTGGAAAAAAATCTAGAATCAAAGGGTGCAAAAAAAAAAAAAAAATCGAAATACTGAGAAAATTGCCTTTAAAGTTGTCCAGTTCTTAGCAATGTATATTACTAATCAAAAATTAAGTTTTGATATATTTACTGTAGGAAATGTACAAAATATCTTCATGAAACATAATCTTTACTTTAATATCCTAATCTTAATGATAATTTTGACCTATACAATGTATTGTACAAATATATCCGTTCAATTTATGACTGGTTTTGTGGTCCAGGGTGACATATATATACTTTTTAAATTAAGAAATTGCATTAAATGATCAACCATAAAGATTACAGGCATACACACAGCGCTTGAGAATGAGGGCGACTGCTTTAACTTGTCTTGATAGATGGTAATGGGTGACAGGTCGACAGAAGGTCCTTAGCACTGAAAACCAGACTAGAACCAAACTGCTGCTTTGGATCCCTGGGACTGTGAGGTGCTCAGGGAAACTATCTTTTGAGCTACTTAAATAAAGAGAGTTAAAGGAAAGAGAGCTACAGGGGATTGGATATGAATGCAGAGGCACTGTGCCAAGAACTCTCGACGTCTTTTCCCAAGACATCACCCCGCCATTACATTTCAGACACATTCCTGTACTGACTTCACTGTGGCAGTTACCTCAGAAGGTTTCAGTTACTGTTGAATATCCCGGTATTTCTTAAAAGTCTTTCTGTGTGGAATTTATTTTAAAATCAATCTCATTCAAAACCATACTTGCACTTCTATTCATCCATTTCATCCACTAAGAGTAAATATGAGTAAAAGATTCAGATGCAGGGCAATCACAAAAAATGAGTGTCCTTGGTATAGAAAAGGAATCTTCTTTTATAAATAAGTTTAGTCTGAAGTACACAAGTTCTTAGAAATATACTTCTTGTATTCGTGTTGGCTTCATACGCCTTTGAACTAGAGCTGCAAAACGATTAGTCGTGATTAACTGATTAAAAAAAGTTTATGTTTGCATACTGTATGTGTGTGTACTGTGCATATTTATTATGTATATATAAATACACACACATATGTTTATATTTTAAAACTATTTGTATGTATTAATGTAACACTTGTATATAATACAAATCTAACATTTTTCTTTAATATATACATGTGTATATGTATGTATGTATGTATTTATATATACATGAGATATATATATATATATATATATATATATATATATACACAGTACACAAACATATAGAAACACAAACTTTAATTTGAATCGATTAATCGTGATTAATCGTTTTGTAGCTCTACTTTGAACAACTTTTATACGCTAATAAAAAAAATCTCAATTAAAATATCCTTTAAAAAGCTTATGTAACTTCAATGTTTATATTTTAAAACTATTTGTATGTATTAATGTAACACTTCTATATAATACAAATCTAACATACTTTTCTTTAATATATACATGTGTATATGTATGTATGTATGTATTTATATATACATGAGATATATATATATATATATATATATATATATATATATACACGGTACACACACATATAGAAACACAAACTTTAATTTGAATCGATTAATCGTGATTAATCGTTTTGTAGCTCTACTTTGAACAACTTTTATACGCTAATAAAAAAAATCTCACAATTAAAATATCCTTTAAAAAGCTTATGTAACTTCAGTGGTTCATCCATAATTTTACAAAGTTAAGAGAATAATTTTTGTGCACAAGGAAAACAAAAAGCGTTTTAAAATGTCATTAAAAATATCTTAATTTGTGTTCCGAATGAACAAAGATCTTACGGGTTTGGAACGACATGAGGGTAAATAATTAATTACAAAATTGTCATTTTTTTGGTAAACTAACCCTTTGTATTTTTGAATAAATTAATACATCTGGACAAAAAATGAGCATCTTTTTATGGATCCTGAATCTTGCCTGGCCTTCTGCTGTTTTCATTTCTTCTCGCTAACTTTATTCACGCTGTCTGCCTACTTTAAAATCTTCTCAAAAGCAAAATGTGACTGGTGTGGACACATGGCTCCAGATCCATCTTATAACGGAGCAAAAATACAGCAGGCAGTGCTTAAAGTGACACTCCATCAGGTCAGCTTGGGGTCACATATTTTCCTCCCGTGGAGGAAGTGATGCAAGTTTGACAAAACAGGCTTCAAATTGTCACATGTTCTGCCTGGTTACATCTACATTACAGGAGAGACATGCAAGTAAAATGAAAATTAAGCACTGCTCCATAGATACACACAATGCAACCACACACACAAACAGGGACAACAGCGTGAGGAGGGAAGTTGCAAGGCAATTCATGCAAGTGCTATCTAATTGGGTCTCTCCTTTGAGGAATGCCAGCCAGTTAATCATGTCTGAATACACAGAACTCAATTAGTAGCTTGCTAATGCTAATGCAGACAGATATGAATATTTCATAGCAATAGACGGCAGAGAGCTTCGAACGCATGCTTTGCTGCTGTACTTCTAAGATCAAGCAAAACAAGCAGGGTGGATTCACCTGTCTTCATCACCCTCTGTACTTGAGCGTGATAGGCGAGCGTGGGCAGCGCTAACTCTTTCAAGACGTACGCCAGCCGCGCCGGTGTGAGGGCAGCTCTAGAAAGGTGTTGGTGTGAGTTTCTGCCTGTTCCCTACCCTTTACATCTATCAGCTTGGGCTGAAGGCAAGGTGGGAAGCAATGTCACTTGAAAATCACACGGGGCAGACTGGATATAAAAAAAAAGCTCCAAGACATTCATTACGTTTGTGATCTTTAGTGCTTTTGTAATTCTAATAAAAATTGACTTATGGCATCTTACTGTCCTCAGTCAATAAACCCCGCTTGAACTTATTGTGAGCACGTGTAACTGTTATCGAGGAGCTTTGTTTTCAAACTCTAGTGTGTCATCACCTTCCTCCAGAACAATGACAGACATGACTGTTGGCCCAGCCAAGTGGGTGGAAACTTGCACTGTGGCACAGTCTGGCCAACGGGATGCTGGTATCATGCAACAGAGGACATCTGTTACCAGAAGCCTTCGCTGAACGCGGCAAAATGTACCCTCATTGGGCCACCCTGGGAAAATGTCTCGGCACCGCCTGAAAAATGCCCTTTGTGATTCCACAATACAGTATAGGCTCCTTTATATTAGCACACACAGGTTTCTTTGTTGAAAAACTGCAGGTTTTTGACAATTGTGAATTTACAATATTGTGTTTAATTAAACTGATTATATCAATATTAGCATTTTCTGATAACAGAAGTAGTTTTGTCATGATTACAGCAGAAATATAATACTGAATATATGTGACCCTGGACCACAAAACCAGTCATAAAATTGATATTTATTAGGGCTGTCAAACGATTAATCACGATTAATCACATCCAAAATAAAAGTTTATGTTTACATATTATATGTGTGTTTACTTTGTATATTTATTTTGTACATATTAATACACACACATACATGTATATATTAAAACAAAATATTTATATGTATATATTTTATACCTGTATACAATTTATATTATAAATAAATATAAATATTTTAGATATAAACCTAGCATATTTTTCCTTAATATATACATGCATGTGTGTGTATTTATATATACATAATAAATATACACAGTACACAAATATATAGTATGTAAACATAAACCTTTATTTTGGATGCGATTAATCCTTTGACAGCACTAATATTTATACATCATCTGAAAGTTGAATAAATAAGCTTTCCATGTATATATGGTTTAGGATATAACAATATTTGGCCTGAGATAAAACTATTTGAAAATCTGGAATCTGAGGGTGCAAAAAAAAAAAAAAAAAAAAAAAAAAATCTAAATATTGAGAAAATCATCACTAAAATTGTCAAATGAAGTTCTAAACAATGCATCTTACTATTAAAAAATTACATTTTAATATATTTACAGTAGGAAATTTACAAAATATCTTCATGGAACATGGTCTTTACTTAATATCCTAATGATTTTTGGCATAAAAGAAAAATCAATCATTTTGTGGTCCAGGGTCACATATTCTAGCCTATATTAGAGGATCTTTGAATAATGTGTTGTACAATGTGAGACCTTAGAGGTAAAAATTCTTTCTGTTCCTCGGATCTACAACCATTTTACCATTTGTATCACTCCGTTTGTGGTATTTCTTACAGCGTGTGTCACAGCGAAGCCCAAATCCAAATATTTGTTATAAATAATACTGATTTGTGTATAATACTGAAGTTTATAAATACTGAGTTTTAAGACTTCAAACATACAGTTTGCTAATAAAGATAACATTTATTTGATAGCGGCTGTTCAGCACTCATGAACCTGCTGAGAGCAGCCTTACCTCGGCCAGTTCTTCTGAAATTCGCTGGCTCTGATGTCTCTATGGTGGTAATTTGTTTTGGATAAATTCAACGGACAGTCTTTGGTCTCATTAATCTATTATTTGTTCCGCTATATTTTATGTAAATTTAATTGCTCATATAATTGCTCAGTGGTAGCAAAATTATTTTTTTCATATTAACGCGTTAAAAATATTTGGCCACCCCACTTACAAGTGACAAAGAAAAAAGTTTATTTAGATGTGCAGAGTGCCTTTACGAGCACATTAAATGGGAGACTTTTCAGACGTGTGCTCCAAACGAGTCAAACAAGCGAGGAAACGGTACCGGTGATGAGGAGCTTCAGTAGAACATCAGTGAACTGCGGGTCAGATGAGATGGTGTCAGGCCGTATGCCGGTAAAAACTAATTTTCCCGTCCTGTCAGCCGTTATACTGTGCATACACTCTTCAAGTGTATGCCCAAATTTGCCGGCGTGCACTGTAGGCCTATATTAAAGCGCTGTGTCATATTCAAAAATGAAACGGCAGCTTTTAAAGTAACTGCAGCCAAAATATCCTAATAATTGCTGCTGTGATGTCTGTTAATCAAAGAACAAAATTAAAAAGAGGAAATTAACAACTTCTGTAGTTTTAAGCTTTTATATAATTTAGTGATTGGTAACTTATCGGCTATATTTTCTTGATGAAGGGCACAGGTAGCTAGCCTATATGACATTTATTATAATGGATTTATGTGAAGATTATTTCAAGTTAGAAGTTATTTTTTAAAGTCTAATAAATGTTAAAGTGATAGCTCGTAATTATACTGTAATGTTGAATGGTTATATTGAATGGTGAAATATTAAGAAAAAAAATCATAAAGACAGTTGGAATCAGTGATACTTGCCTTCAGTTATAAAAAAGATGGCATTAAACAGATATTACAATTATACATTCTTCATGTTGTTTCATGTTGTAATTTAAAGCATGAATGTGAAATTATTGCAATATAAAAGTATAATTAAAAACTTTATTGTCAGGTAGAATTTCAGGAAAAATGTGATTAATTAGTTATTTTTTTAATTGATTAACACCACTAATGAATAAATATAAATATAAATATAAATATATGTGTGTGTGTGTGTGTGTGTGTAATATCACACTTGTAGACATGAGATATGGCTGTTTATCAGCACGGCTGTAGACACGAGGCCACAGGTAATCACAGCATGCTGATATACTGCTATATCTCACATCTACAAATGTGATATTGCATTTATACAACAGTTTGATGGCACAAGTGTGTAAATACATACTGTAAAAAAACAACAGTAGAGTGTCTTTAAAACTCCTCTTTTGTACAGAACTACTTCCTTCTGCCACGGATTCAAATCTCAGTTTGACAGTTTAACAGCTGAGCCCAAGGCCCCGTTACTAATTTGAAAATGTCACTTTAGAACTATTAATGAAGAAACATTGAGTTACATCATTGAAAACTTACTGTATTACAGCATTAAAAGCTCACTGTATTATGTAAAGTATTATGAGAGAGAAATGAACACATCTGATACAGCATTTATTCTTCAGATCAGTCTCATATTCAAAATAAAACATTTGTTTGAATACCTATTGAGGAAAACATTATCTTTGTTATAAAATTACTATCCTTTCATCTGTTAAGGGTGATTTCTGATGACAGCGCTTCTCAGTGAATTTGTTAGCTGCGTTAAGCTGTTGTTAAATGTAAAAATAACTTCTGTTCATAGCGTGAGGTTTTGATCCACTTCAAAATGTTGACTACTATATATTTCTTTTCTTTTTTTTTTTAAATAATGATTAAAATGTGTACACATGTATTTAGGAAAAAGTAATTACTTTGCTTAGTGGTGACATGGCCTTTTTAGAGTCGTTTATATAAACTTGGAGACACTTTTCAAAACCATCTGAAACACAAATGTAAAGACTACATTTCTAAGAAAACATGTTTTATACTTTACAATGGTTTTCCTATCTTGTGGGCACTCATATTTGTCACTGACCCAAATAGTAAAATCAAATTCTCTGGAATGCGCAATCTCATAACGGTGATTGCATTTCTCCCCATATTTTCCATGAGAGAGTGTGCAGTAAATCAGGCAGTAATGAAGCAGGCCATAGGGACCTGGCCATTTATCTAAACCAGCCTCCATCCAACAAGTTGTCTAGATCTGAATAATCTTGCAGTAAAAGTCCAGGAGGAAAGATGGGGAAGGGGGACCACGTTAAACACGCCCGATTACCAGAAATTATGATCTCCAATTAATTAAGTGCTCCAGGCAATTAAGTGTTCTGACAGTAGTAACGTGAGCCGCCTGGCAGGAAGAGAGCAGTTTCGACAGAGAAGAGATCTGCAGGGTGCCACAAACATAGCACCTTACTAACATAATTAACCTCAATGCCATTCAGCCCTGCAGTCCGCCTGCTTCAAAAAACAGGGCTATCTCGCAAATGAAAGCAGTCTCAGCCATTAGTCTTGTTGAGTTCATCAGCAGTGGGCAACTTGCATGGAATAAAACAGCATTTACCTCTTGTTGCTCAACAGCAGGGTGGCCATTTCCTCTACTGATCCTGGATTAAGAACTCATTTATTGGCTGTGAAAATGTTATTGTGTATTTAACATCATAGGTAAGGATAAGCTTAGTGAATAAGGTCAAGAGTGATCTGCTTAACCCTTAATTTGGTTAATCTGATCAAATCTGATATTAAGAGACTTACTCTGTGCTTTGACTTTCTAACGGCAGTTCACTTTCAATTTCCGGTAGTCACAGCTACAAAAGTTCAGCTGTCTGATTATTCTCACCGCATTGGTTCCTGAAACTATGGAAGCTTGTTTCCACCACAGAATACAAAATAGATAAAATAAAATCTTTTTTTTTTATGAGATGTTTATGAGATGTTTTCTCACAACTGCAAGATAAACTTGCAATTGTAAGAAAAATGTCAGAATTATGAAATGTAAACTGTAAATTCTGAGGAAAAAAGTCTGATTTATTGTCGACTCACAGCTATGAGTTTAAATTTAATTAAAATGAATTATTATAATTTAATTAAAATTATTATTATCATTTTTATTCTGTGGTGAAAAAAAAAAAAAAAAACTCACAACTGTGAGGGGAAAAAGTCAGAATTGTGAGATAAAAAAAAAAAAAAAAAATCAATTACCATTTTTCTTTTTTAATTCCATGACAAACACAAACTGAAATGTGAGATGCAGGCTCACAATTATGAGAAAAGTCAGAATTGTGAGAAAAAAAGTTTGTTTGTTTATTTATTTGTTGTGGAAACATAATAATAATAATAATAATAATAATAATAATAATTGGAAGATGCAAACTCAGAGTTCAGAGAAAAAATGGCAGAATTTTTAGAGTAAACTCAGAATTCTGAGGAAAAAAGTCTGAATTGCAATATGTCAGCTCACAATTACGAGTTTATAACTTACAACATCAACACAACTTCATTTTGAAAAGTCAAAATTGTGAACAAACTTGCAATTGTGAGAAAAAAGTCATAAAAAGCTGCAATTATATATTTAAAAAACATTTTTTTTTATTTATTTCTTATTAAAAATTGAAAAAAATACTAAATTTCAAGATATAAACTAAGAGAAAAAATGGCAGACATGTGAGATGTAAACTTTGTAAATTATGAGAAAAAAGGCTGATTTACGATATGTCACAATTATGAGTTTATTTACAATATCAAAACAAATACTATTATTTTTTAAATTCTGATTTGGATGAAAATATATAAACTCACAACTGTGAGAAGAAAAAGCCAGAATTGTGAGATAAAAAATAAATAAATACAAAATTAATTCTGTGACTGGCACACAACAAAAAAACAAAAATGAAATGTGAGATGCAGGATTGCAATTATGAGAAAAAAGTTGCAATTAACTTTTTATTTTCTTTGTTTATTTATTTCTGTGTTTATTTATTTAATTTAGTTGTAAAAACTAAAAATGAATAAAAATAATAAAAAAATGCATGGAAAAAATGGCACCAGAATTGCAAGATGAAAACTCAGAATTTTAGGGAAAAAAAATCTGAATTGCGATATGTCGACTCACAATTACGAGTTCATAACTTACAATAGCGAGACAACTTGGAATTCTGAAGTCAAAATTGTGAGAAAAAAAGTCTGAATTGTAAGAAAAAAGTCATAATTGTGAGATAAAAAGTTGCAATTATATATTTTGTAAAACATTATTTTTTTATTTCTTTCTTTCTTATTAACATTTTTAAAATACAAAATTTCAAAACATAAACTGATTTCAGAGAAAAAAAAATGGCAGAAATGCGAAATGTAAACTTTTTATGTTTGTTTGTTAAATTGCATGAAAAAAAAGGCAAAAAATGCCACAGATTTCAGAGAAAAAAAACTGTATTGCATAATAAAAACTCAGAATTCAGGAGAAAAAAGTCTGAATTGTGATATGTCGACTCATAATTACGAGTTTAGGTCTCACAACAGCGAAACAAACTTGGAATTCTGAGAGGAAGTCACAACTGTGAGACAAACTCAATTGCAGGAAAAAAAGTCACAATTGCCTTCAAATAATTAATATTTTTTATTCTATCGGTGAAACAAAGATATAAACACAACTGTGAGGCAAAAAAGTCAGAATTGTAAAGAAAAGAAACACAATTACTATTTTATTTCTTTGCAAAGACCCACTATGTCTGATAAGCCATAGCATTCTCACGCCACACATCATGTTCTCACAGTGAAAAACACATGCTGAGAAAAGACGACACAGACAACATGCCGACTGACAGGACAAAGCAGGTTACTTTCTGGTATGAAACAAAGTCTCAACTTTGAAACAAAAATACTGTTTTGTGGATCTTTAATGTGGAGTGACAGATCACTGTAGTGCCTCAGTTCAACACACGTCAACCAATCAAACTCCCTGTGAAGGGTCAATTATGAAGAAAAAAAAACAGAATTGTGAGATAAAAAGTCAATTACCTTTAAAACATTTTTATTTCTTGGTGAAAATAAGCTTCCTTAGGAAACAGTGGATCATTCCAAAACAGAAGCTGGAAGGCCAAAAGAAGCAATCAGGCAGAGCTGATAAATATGGATAACAGTTTGAGACATAGACACTAGCCCATAGGGGACTTGACCAAAGAGTTGAGCAAAAGATTTGAGCCGCAGAGAATTTTTGTGTTCCTAAATATTTATGTAGAGGAGTAAACACATGTCAAAGCTGATCTTGCACTAGGGGAAAGAGCCACAAGCAGCACTTCCCCCACTAGCGCTCTCTGTACAAAGCTCTTAATTTATGATAATGTGCATCATCCTACAAACTCACTCAGTGAGGGGACACATAAATTTAGCCTCAGCTGTGCAGTCTTCTGTACTTTGTGTTCATAAACCCTGGGAAAGCATGGCCTGTGTGACCACTACAAAACTTCTTAAAGGGGAATTTACAGAATGCATTCTGCCCCCTGATAGTGCCACATATATTTGCACACTAGGTGTTGCTTTAGCACCTGATTCATTAAAGGAATTATGCAAATTGCATATCTGCGAGCCTGTTCTGAGAGCTAGAAGATACAGTCGACTATTGCAATGTGCCGTGTTTTCTTCATGGCTACGTTGCTATGATGCCCTTCAGTTCAGGTTATTATGTGGTGTGACTTTCCCCAGAATGAATGATGTTTAAGATTTAAGACAAAAAAACATTCAATAAAAACTCTAAAATATGTTGGGTTGTTTTAATCCAACTTTGAGTCAAATATGGACTAACCCAACTTTTGGGTTAAAGGAACACTCCACTTCTTTTGAAAATAGGCTCATTTTCCAACTCACCAAGAGTTAAACAGATGAGTTTTACCGTTTCTGAATCCATTCAGCCAATCTCCAGGTCTGCCGGTAGCACTTTTAGCATAGCTAATAAATCACTGAATCAGATTAGACCATTAGCATCTCGTTCAAAAATGACCAAAGATTTTCAATATTTTTCCTATTTAAAACTTGACTCTTCTGTACACATTGTGTACAAAGACTGACAGAAAATGAAAAGTTGCGATTTTCCAAGCTGATATGTATAGGAACTACACTCTCATTCCGGCGTAATAATCAAGGAACTTTGCTGCTGTACCATGGGTGCAGCAGGCGCAATGATATTACGCAGCAACTGAATATAGTCCCCAGCTATTTTACTGTTACCTTAGTGACTTAGTGTTGGTCACGTTGGAAGTAACCTAGATAGTAGCATATTAAAATGATTTCTGAAGACTGGAGTAATGCCTGCTGAAAATTCAGCTTTGACATCACAGGAATAAATTACATTATAAAACATTAAAATAGAAAATGGTTATTTTAAACTGTAATTTTACAGTGTTTTAAAAGTGCTTATTGTGAACGGGTATATATTAAATAATTGTATTTAGTGAAGCGCAGTCCTCGAAAAAATGTGTCGGTTACTAAACAATGTGTTTGCAGTACGTTTAGAATGAAATATTTGAAAATATTGAATTTGCTGCACGTGTATGATAACTTATCCCCGTATTATTTAGCCATGGAAACAGCAGTGAAAATGTGTTTGATATTAAAAAAAAAATAAGGGGTTGACGGTTGAGCACCGACTGGCAGAAACATAAATCAGCGCCTATGATTTTGACTGTATTTTTTTTACAAATAAACGCAGCCTTGGTGAGCATAAGAGACTTTTTAAAAAAATACAGGGGTTGGACAATGAAACTGAAACACTTGGTTTTAGACCACAATTTGTACAGTGTTGGGCCTCCTTTTGTGGCCAATGCAGCATCATTTCATCTTGGGATTGACAAATACATGTCATGCACAGTAGCCAGAGGGATTTTGAGCCATTCCTTTTATAGAACAGTAGCCAGGTCACTATGTGATTCTGGTGTAGGAAAACGTTTCCTGACTCGCTCCTCCAAAACATTCCAAAGTGCCTCAATAATATTCAGATCTGGTGACTGTGCAGGCCATAGGAGATGTTCAACTTTACTTTCATGTTCATCAAACGTCTCTGTCACCAGTCTTGCTGTGTATTAGTGCATTATCATCCTTATACATGACACCACCTTTAGGGTACAATGTCTGAACCATTGGGTGCACATAGTCAACCTTCACACTTTGCTCTTACTGGTGGAATGTGCAATAAGTGAAGATTGGCCACCAGGCTGCGCAAATATAGCCATGAAACCTCCAACACTATATTGGCCAGTGTTTCAGTTTCATTGTCCAACCCCTGTATATATAAAACATGTTTTGAAATTAATTTTTAAGATGTGTACATTCACATGCATTCAGGGTGTGTGGAAACTGTTTTTCCTTGAAAGTTACAGCACACAACACTTTGAGTCATTCAATTGATACTTCTCTTGAAAAATGGTTAAATAAGTTTTCAAAATCATTTGAAACCAACACATATGCAAAGTTAACATTCCTAAGAACTCAGAATATGTCTTTTAAACTACATTTTAAAAGAATGTTCTTTTTCTCTATCTTCTCATATGCCATTGACTTGTACAAAAACATCTCTTTTGAATTAAACTGTATTTACCGCCTACATTCTCCTGGAGCTGTTACAAGCTAACTAGCTTTACATTGAAAGAGGTCTCTTTGTATATTTGCATACACTTAGCCCACAAAAAGGAACCAGCTTTCTCATTCGCCAAAGTAACACCCCAAAGTAGTGTCATTTTTCCTTCCAGTGTTTTAAGCCACAGCAGTTTTCAGGAACATTTGTCTTTAAGTAACCCTACTAATCACACAGCTCCACAGAGAACCCTCAAGCGCTGAACTTTCCTCTCAAATACCTGTCAAAATCGAATTAACAAAGAAATAAGGAGGAGGGAAATGATGTGGTGACTCTGCATTTGATTGCAGAACAATTGTGAAAGTGTCTGTAAACTTTAAAGATTTTTCTTTTTTTTTGCCAGCAGGCTGAACACACTGTAAATCATAGGCAAACATCAGTGCTGTAACTGTGAATAATGTGCTGTTGACTGTGCATAAAAACTGTTCCCACTGTGCAAGATAAAACTGAAATAGTTGAGTGTGTGTAAGAGGCTCAGTGAACATGTGCAGCCTCGATTACATTAGGTATTTGAAAACGAAAAAGGTCCAAGAGCGGGTACCAGATGCACACCGCAGCTGCTGCTTTAACAACACAGCAGGGTAAGATGGGAAAACAACAGACAAACCACTGATGTCACATTAACAGGATTACAGACCACTTCATGCAAAAAGAGGGATTAATTGAGCTGTGAATAAGTTTATCTGTATTGAGCCATATTCAAACAAGCAATGATAAGTTGCTCATGGGTGGAGCCAGGGAAAACCAATGCACAAAGGCTGATTATTGCTATTGTGCTTGGTGGGTCAGTTGCGACGCTGGGAGCATACGAGTGCTCGATAAGACGACGGGAGAGCAGGAAGCAGATGAGAGATAACAGAGAATCTCCAGCAGGCAGTCTTCCTGTCTATTACTGAAAGGAATGAATGATATCTAGTCGCGCTGTTCAAAAGTTGTGTTGTCTGTTGCCTAGAGGCGGAAACATGCTAACGCTATCAGTGCTGTTCCAAAGAATATGCAAAATTAGAGATTTTAAAAAATGGTCTTGTATTTCCTGTTTGATGCTTTAGAGAAAGATTACTGGATGTCACTGTGTGATAGCCTTTATTTCCAAACTTATTCGTAGTCGGCACTTAAGATCCGTTTGAAGTTAAAATATTTGCTTCCTATGCAAAGATATGTGTCAAATAATGATAACATACTACTGTTACAAAAAAGCTTGTGGTACGTTGTTTTTGAAAGAAGTCTCTTATGCTCACCAAGGCTGCATTTAATTAATAATACTGTATAATGTATAACCTGTATACTGTATAAACAGCAATATTGTGAAATAATATTACAATTTAAAAAAACTGTTCTCTCTCTCTTTTTTTAAATATCCTTCAGAAATCACTCTAATAAGCTGATTTAATGCCGATTTCCCATTATTATTAGTTAAACAGTTGTGCTGCCTAATATTTCTGAGAAATATATACATTCCTAATATTCTTTGATAACTAGAAAGTTCAAAAGAACAGCATTTATTTGAAATGTAAATGTTTTGTTCAAATACTGCAAAAGTCTTTACTGTCACTTATGATTCATTTACAATCCAGGCTCACAAAAAATATGTGCCTCTACTTACATTTCTGTAATTACGTACCTTACTGCACATTTTGCGGCAGTTTCAAAGTGAAATGTACAGAGAGTGGAGCTAAAACCCATGCTCAATACGTGACCGTGGCACGTTTTTATTACGTTGGTAAAACCGTTAGTAAACCTGCTAAATTTGAAAACTCACGCATATGAAGCTGTATATGAAGAGCTCTTTTGCAAAACACTATAAATCCATTTTGATTAATTTGAGTAAAAATGTGTTTTCTTGACCAAGAAAGTGTCAAGATGAAAAACAATATTTTCTGTTTCAAACTTTCACATTGCATCTTTAGGTTATAATTACATTAAAAATTCAAATCCAGATTTTGATTTTTAAAGAATTATTGCAAAAACTGAATATTTTTTCCCCAAAATGCAATAAATTCTATGCTTACTTTTTGTTAAAAACTTGAAAAAAAAAAAAAAAACTTTTTTTTTTATAACTTAATAACAATAGAATAAGAATAAGTTACTAATCAAATTAAATCAGCATAAACAAAATTAATTTGTACTACAGAGCCACAGAAGAACCTTGCAGGTGTATTTTAATGCATGCAATCAAATTCATAAATTCATGCTGAGATTAATGTTTTAAATATAAAATTTTGAATATAGAAATATTAAATGATTTAAATCACTGAAAATATACAAGCCATGCAAATGAAACTACAAGCCAGTAGGTGGCGTCAAAACACTTATTTAATTACTGAATCATATTCATTTGATTCGTTTGAACGGCTGATTCATTGAAGAATAAAGCAAGCGACTGTCTTTATGAATGGGAAATTGACTCACTAGATTAGTGTAAAACGCAAGTTCATTCATAAACGAGACACCGCTGTGTTTGAATGTAGATGCAGCGGCTCAGTTGTGACTTTGTTTCAAACTATTTTTTTCAAAAAGAAATGGAGCAAAATCGGGCAATAGTGTTAGAGTCAGACAATGTAAGTAACTTATTACCTTCTTGTTTATTTAACTGTTGTATTAAATCAATATCTCATTTACAAACTCCCTTAAAAATCATTAAAAGCTGTCACTCATCTTAGTTCATCGCGATCTCACAAAGTTATGGCTTATTTTCTTCCTCACCGCAGAAACCACCATTGGTTTATCAATGCAGTCAAAATTGTTCATTTTTTGTTTGTTCGTTGATCCCAAAGTACAAAGTAGATGAGGAAAACTAGGATGCCGGGTGTAAAAAGCGCCGCCTGTTTACAATGCGTGGAATGGCGCGCTGTGATTGGTTGAGCGGATGTATCGCATTTTGCAGAGAAAGGAGACTGGCGTTTGTCGCGGTTTGGAAAAAAGGAAGAAAACATGACAGAATAACACTGCGGATATCGCATTTTGTGTAAAATTAATAATGCACTTTTTAATACCGACTAATAACATTTTTTTTTTTTTAATGGCGTTTATCGCGTTTTGGAAAAGAGCTCTGACAACTTTTAAAAGTATCAGTTTTGAAATTGCGCAGGATGCTCAAACTGTTTTGAAGTCAAAACATAATATTCTGCAAATCATACTTTGTGTGAAAAAGAATAAAAGTTGTCAGAGTTTTACTGCCACTAGTGTTCATTGCAACTGGAAACTGCAGTGATTCGCACATTAATTTGCTTGAGATAAACATTTCAGGATTTTTAAGGTTAAAGGTCCAAACTGCAGTTTCAATGCAGCTTCAAAATTCTGTACACAATCTCAGCTGACAAAAAAAGTGTATTATCTAGCAAAACGATCAGTCATTTTCTAAAAAAAAAAAAAAAAAAAAATTAAAATGTATATACTTTTTTTTAACCACAAGGGTTCATCTTGCACTAACTCAGCAATGCACATGACTGTCTTTACGCATTATGTAATGGCATTGGTTAGCTCTTTGTCTGTGTACTTTGGTTCAAAAAGGTAGGCTAGGGCAAAAAACTCTTTTCTTCTCCAACTTCAATATTGTCCAGCATCGTTTAAACTTTTTTGTAAAGGGCATGTGTGATTACGTAATGCTGGAGGTCGAGTTAGTGCAAGATTAGCATTTGTGGTTAAAAAGTTTATAATGTAATTTATAATGTAATTTTTTGCGCTAGATAAGACCCTTATTCCTTGGTTGGGATCATGTAGAGCCCTTTGAAGCTGCATTGAAACTGCAATTTGGACCCATTGAAGCCCACTATATGGAGAAATATCCTGGAATGTTTTCCTCAAAAACAACTTCTTTTCAACTGAAGAACGAATGAACATCTTGGATGGCATAGGGATGAGCAAATTATAGGAAATAATTTATTTAATTACAGGAAATATTTATTCTGGAAGTAAACTAATTCTTTAATTGAATGAAAATCTTACACCAAACATGCACACACTACACATACACACTGTAACTAAGGCTTGTTTATTAACTGTGCGAATTGTAGCTGTCCAAAGAAATAGACCACAAGGGAAACTTGACATAATAAATGCTCATTATAAATGAAATGTACAAAATGTTGTACAAAATCAGTGGTGAAATTTAATCCTCATAAAGTAAGGACAGAAATTAGTTACAGAATGCTGTCAAGATGTCTTGTGAAGACAAGATGACTTTTGAAGTCAAGATTAATCAAAATTTTAAATGGCACAATGAAGAGCTGCAAATCCTGTAATGAAGTTACAATCATTATGATAAATTATCATTAACTCAGGGCCCAACAAGTTGACATGAAAATTGTATTAAAAACAACTGACTGTCATACACCAAAGGTATGTGTAGAAGGAAATGCAGTTGTTTAGTAAGACGTGACCAGTTTACTAAGAAGTTGAAAAGAAGATTTCAATACATTTAGCCTTTTTTCTTTAGAACAAAGTAAATGACGTTAGATACATAACAGGTGTTTTTCCCCATTTTGTCTCCCTGGTGGCAACCAGAGCAGTAAATGAGATGTTTATATACAGTAGGAACAATGAAAATATGAATGCTATGATCCTTTCTCTGCAGATAAATAAACTGATAAATAATGTACAATGTGCATTCTTTCTATCTTAAAAGATTCCTAGACTGACTCGCTGGCCTCATTTGAAGTTTTCCCCCAGCTCACTGGGGGACTGCCATGTCTCTATAGAGACCAAAGTCTCATGCTCATTCTCTAATCGCACAGAGGCGTATGACCCTGAGGATGAGGAGAAAAGAAGAAGAAATTACTTTCATTAAGAAATTCAGATTTCTTCCATCCTTTTGATCTTGTGCCAGAAGAACATTTATGCTGATGAAATGCATAAATAAAGTTCTTAAATTATCCCGGCCCTCTTTAGCGCATGGATCCAAGTTGGAAAACTTCCAGAGGAAGACAAGTACAATCATTCTGAGAGCTGATCAGTGTAGAGGGGGGTGATTCAAGAGATGGCCTGAGTCACTGATACTTCAACTGTTCAAGTGATTCATCTGTTGAAGAAGTAGTACACAGACAGACATAATAGTCTGACGCTGTTCTTTGGAACAAAGGTTAACTGTTGCTTTGCAGTCTTGTTACTTATAGCCTATTTCCTTTCATTTTGAAGTTCAGCAGAACAGAGAGAAGTGAATGGATTATATAAACAAACTCAGTGTCTCAGTGTCTGAGTATATTGCATTGTGGCAAGTACAGGGAAAAACAGTTCACCCCAAAATTAAATATTCTGAAAAACGTCTTAGTGTTCAGTTTGTCTATACAATGAAAGTGTTATTTGACCCCAACAGTTTTCTTCTGTGTTCTGCAGAAGTAAAATGTACATGTTTGGATGAGTAAATGGGTGAGTAAATGTTATTTTAGGATGAACTATTTCTTTAAATAAAAAAATAAAAAAATAAGAACAGCATCAGGCAGAAAACCTGTGCTGCCTTGGTGTTAAATTTTCTTATTAAAGATGTATTATTTCCGATTTGCCTATGCTCCCTTGAATATTCAGTAATGATGCTGTGAAACTGTGCCCTCTATTGAACTTCAAGCTGGCTCCGTGCCCTAGTCACGGCGGTAAGTGAGGATGATTTAGTACGGGTTTACTGAAAAGCTGGAGAAGTGGTAGGGTGGTTTTGACTTTGGTGACAGTGCTGGAAATTTCTCTGAATTCCTCCAAGCCATTTTTGAGCAGTGGGCAACAAAGAAAGGCAGTGAAACCTCAGTGTTACAGCTAGATGGTATAATTTCGAGAACTTGGCATTTCCTACAGTATCAACTAGCTATGATGCAACAAAGGCAGTTACGTAGTCAAAGTGATCCTCATCACCCGTTTGTTCCTGAATTGGCTGACATAAATCAAGAACACAAAAACTCAGAGTGGGGTAAAAAAAAAAAAAAAAAAGTTACAGGTTATATAAATGGATCTGCATACTCAACACAATCTCAGGGCAATTCCTAACTGTTTTATATTTTGTCGAATTGGTGGCTAATTCATATGAATCCATATATTTGTATGTTTTTGTATGATCTGCTTAAAGGGTTACTCCACCCCAGAGTGAACATTTTGTCATTAATCTCTTACCCCCATGTCGTTCCAAACCCGTAAAAGGTTTGATCAGAACACAATTTAAGATATTTTGGATGAAAAACGGTAGCTTTTTGACTGTGCCATTGACTGCCAAGTAAATAACACTGTCAAGGCCCAGAAATGTATGAAAGACGTTGTCAAAATACTCCATCTGCCATCAGTGGTTCAACCATAATTTTACGAAGCTACGAGAATACTTTTCGTATGCAAAGAAAACAAAAATAACGACTTTAGCCAACAAATTGTCTCCTCTATGTCACCATAGCACCATTTTGGAAAGTATCCACTGGACGTAAACAGCGTACGCTGTTCTGTGTCAGCCACAATACATGGATACGCTTTCTACGTGTATTTACGCTTTTATTAGAACGGAAACAGCGTATCCGCGTGTCACAGCTGACAGAGAACAGGGTAAGCTGTTCGCTGGTTCCAGGGGATACTACCTATAGTGACGTGCAGGAGACTAATTGTTGACTAAAGTCATTATTTTTGTTTTGTTTGCGTACAAAAAGTATTCTCGTAGCTTCATGAAATTATGGTTGAATCACTGATGGCAGATGGACTATTTTGACAACGTCTTTCATACGTTTCTGTGCCTTGACAGTGTTATTTACTTGGCAATCAATGAGACAGTCAAAAAGCTACTGGTTTTTATCCAAAATATCTTAAATTGTGTTCCGAAGACGATCAAACCTTTTACGGGTTTGGAACGACATGGGGGTGATTAAGTGATTAATGACAAAATTTTCATTTTGGGGTGGAGTAACACTTTAAACCGTAATGATGGTTTAGTTTAGGGATGTACATTTACACTTTCGTACAAATCACATAATACAAATTCTTACTCTTTGCTGTGAGTTTAACTGACAGGCGATCTGACAGTCATAACGCTGAATATGCCATTTTTGTCCAACAAACAAACCAGACAAGAGAGTAGTTCAACTTGAAAAATGGTGTGTATTGATGTCTTTCCGTGCTTGAAACAAGATACGATCCGATGTTCATTCGTGTTTATTTCATGCTATAACTAGTAAAGAGGAAGAAATGATCGGTTCACGCGTTGCTTGAACTGAGGTGCTACAACGATCTATCATGACACATTAAAACAGTATTTACTGTCTGAATTTATTGAAAAATGTCTACTTTTCAAGTTGAGACTGTTTTGTACAAAAGTAACCTGTTCTGTCTTGTGTGTGTTGTCAGTGTCCTTTTTGCTTTGCAACGTATTTTTCCTACCTGGTCTCATAACAAAAACGTACCTGCGGGGACTTTTTTTTTACGAAATACCTACCAATAAGTACATATCAGTGCAGTTTCCAAATGAATGAACACTAGAGGCAGTAAAACTCTGACACCTTTTATTTCTTTTCACACAAAGTATGAATTACAGAGTTTGATAAAGCGTTATTTTCACTCAATTTCTTGAAGAATATTATATTATGACTTTTACTACTGATGCTTTTGAATGTTAGTATGACATATCCAGCTCCATATCTATGGGTTTTTATAGACAGTAGGTTTGTTTGGTAGCTCACACAGTACGGAGATGTACTTGAGAGGTTAAGAGCTCTGGTTCGAGTCCCGTGCAACCGCAGTTTGACAAAAGAGTTCAAATCTACACATAAGGAAGATTCAAATGTTGTCAACAAATGTGTTTTTATATTGGTTTTGCATTTGTTATCACTATCGGGTAGATTTAGGGTTGGGTTTGGTGTAGGGCATATTTCCATCATGATAGAGGATTAATTTTTAGCAACAGTCCATGAACATTTGAACTCTGAACCGCCGCAATATGTACCTGAAGACACGCAATAAAAACACAGCAATATGCATCTATATCAGCGTAATAAATACGTGACAGGGTTCACGTATTGAACCTGTGTTTTAGCGCCACTTAGTGGATATTTCTTTTTGAAACTGCCACGAAACGTGCAGTAATGTACATAAAAACTGTGCTGCTAAAAAGTACCCAGAGGTACGTATTTTTATCCCCTTGCAAAATAGTTACATTTTATGGTAAAATTGGTTTATATAGTTGTAAGGGATAAAACAAAATCATATTAACGCTTTGTGTCAGGGTTGTGTCTGGCTCTATATTAACCCACTTATAACATGGCTACTTCCATGGAATATGCAATCTTGAGGTATTAATAAAAATCGTGTGGTCAATCATATAGTGTTGCTATGGTCAACAGGGCATCTCAAGTATCTGTTTAGACCAGATATGCCAAAACCAGAACCTATAATGACCTCTGACATCAAAGATGGTGTAAAAGTGGTAACACTTCAGCACAGGACCTAATTCACACTGTTAACTAGTTGCTTATTAGCGGTTTATTAGTACTTATAAAGCACATATTCGGCATGACCATATTCTACATCAGGGATCCTCAAATGTGCTCACAAGATCCACTTTCCGGAAGAGTTTAGCTTCAACCCTGATCAAACTCACCTACCTGTGATTATTTAATGATCCTGAAGACATGAATTAGCATTTAGGTGTGTTTGATAAGGGTTAGAGCTAAACTCAGCAGGAGAGTGGCGCTCGCAAGCCAGATTTGAGGATCCCTGTTCTACATCCTTAATCCTACCCAATACCTACACTTGACAACTAACTTAATTATTAACAAACAGCCAATTAGGAGTTTACTGAGGCAAAAGTCGTGGGTAATTTTTTTCTTAATAACGAGAAATTAACCTTAAAATAAAGTGTGACCATATTTTACTTTTTAATTTTATTGAATATAAGTGAAAAAAAATAAATAAATTGAAATAGTTGGATATAACGCAACATTTAATTTTGGCCCACAGCCCTCAGTCAAGTTTAAATTGTGGCCTTTCATGGTTAAAAAAAGCAACCAAAAAACTTTGGTTTAGACCATTTCTTTTATTAAACAAATCTGACCAATATTAACAATATTCTGGCTTCTCTAACATTTGCATTGTCTGTTTAAAAGAGAAGAAGACTAAAAAAAGTGCTGGCTCAGTAATACAGCGGTTTCTTAAAAGGGAAATAGGGAAACACTGCGGCCACAACAGAAATGTAAGTAGGCTACGCATGCCAGTGGAAACGGAAATAACACAAGTACAAACGGGAAACAATGATGAAATAAAAGGCAGTTTGAGGAATGGCCTGGTTTCTTTGTGAGTTGGGTTAATACTTATTTTTGGTGCTGACTGACTCTGGGTTTCAAGATGTTATACTTACAGTAAAGACCGATCAAACAGAAAAGGCCTTTTCTGCACTTTTGTCTGCTTGGAAATAGGTCAGTGTGGGATCTATCCTTTCTATATGAACACCACAATCAAATAAAGAATCCTTTTATAACAATATTTCACTTTCTACAGAGCCTGCTCTCTTACATATAAAGAGCCATGGTTGAGAAAGGTCAGACCAGGTTACTGGTGGCTGAGTGTGAACTAATTTGATTGACAGGTCTTCCAAAAAATGTGGTTGTCGAAATGGTGTGAAAGAGTTTGCGACATTACAGCCTTTAGCACTTTGTGCTGGTATTTATTTAAAATACATTTGTGGATCTTTCTGGACACGGCCAATGAGTCAACGTCTGGCTAGAACAACACCATCTGTCCTAAAATGCATCTTTCTCCATTGACAGCCATTACTAAATTAGCTATGTACGAAATTAGAATGGGAATACTAATATGTCCAGCTATTACAAACCTCTACTCAGACCTGCTAACTAAATGAACGTAATACTCTTAATGTAATCCCTTTTCGTTTCCCACACAGAGTAGCTGAAAGGGCATTTCAAAACAGGAATTAAAAAAGTGTTTTGTAATAATGACAAACAAAATATGCTTCTCAAAACTTTTAATTTCTACCAGCACATGTAGTTGTTGCACAACGCTCAGATGTGGGAAAACGTGCTCAGAAAGTTTGTTAGCTTTTTATAAGAAACTCCCAACCTCTAGTTCGATGAGAAATGTTAATTTTCATGTCTTACTGTAACTGTCACTAATTTCCTTTTCTCTTACCGTTCGCCTGAAGAAATAAGAGAATTTTCAACAGATATTTTCAGAAACAAAAAAAAGGAAGGTGGACGGTTGAGGGAGAAAAAGGAGGCCCTGATTTGGTTTCCAATCTACAAAGGAAAGTAATCCTATCTGGCAGTCTAATGTGATTTTAATACTCGTGTTACATCTCAAGTGTGATTTGCCCGTGTGAAAGCTTATCAGATGTATGAGATGGAGTTGAACGTGACGCTTGGTCCTTTGCATGCGAGGCCACTGTTTGTCTAATCTTTATGCCTCTTATGGATTTGACTACCGAGCTAACAAGTGTGAAGCAGCTCATCAGGGAAGAATGAGGAGTGTGACAGGAATAGGTGAATGATTATGAAAAGAGCAACGGTTTGGGTAACATTTCTGAAAGAACCTAAATACAGGTTTTACACAGAGCCAGATGCTCCTGGCAGATCTTAGACAAGTCCTCAGAACATGGAGCTAATGAGAGCTGAAGCTAGCTTCATATGAAGACAAGGAAACTAGAGCATCAAAGAGCATGCAAACTAGTGCCGTTGAAGTATTTCCTCTTGGATATGTGTGTAGAAATGTGCTGAGCGGCAAGTAAATCAACAGTATGAATGTGTTCTTGTAGACAACAAAAGATAAGGTCATGATGCATCACTATACACACACACACACACACACACATATACACTTTTATACAAATGTCAAAAGAAAACACACACACACACACACACACACACATATATATACATATATATATATATATATATATATATACACGTGTATATATATATATATATATATATATATATACACACGTATATATATATATATATATATATATATATATGTATATATATATATATATATATATATGTATATATATATACACGTATATATATATATACATATATATATATATATATATATATATACGTATATATATATATCAAAGCTGCATTTATTTGATCAAAAATACAGAAAAAAACAGTAATATTGCGTAATGTTATTACAATATAAATAATGGTTCTATAATCTATTTGAATACACTTTCAAATATAAGAATTAAAATAAATTTAAATAAAAGAAAGAACTTAAATTTACTGAGCCCAAACTTTTAAACAGTACTGTATATTGTTAGAAAATAATTTTATATAAAAAAAAAATGCTGTTATTTTAAACTTTTTATTAATCAAAGAATCCTGAACAAGAGTATCACAGGTATATATATTAAGCAGCACATCTGTTTCCAGCATATTATATAAATTATCATGTAACACTGAAGACTGGAGTAATGATGCTGAAAATGGTTTTGCTTTGATCACAGGAATATATTTTAATGTGTATAAACATTCAAATTTTTAGCTATTAAATATAAATGATCAAATAATAAATAATCAACCATTAAATATAAATTTATGTAAAAAAATTTACAATTAACATTCTTAAAAAATATTTCAAATCAGGAAATTATTATAGTTTATTATAGTTGACTAAAAAAAACTAAAATTAGCAACAGTTCTCATTTTAAATTAGTTTAACTTGTATACACTAAAATAAACTAAAACTGAAATAAAATTATAAAAACTATGTAGATATATACCTTTAAAAATTACTAAATGACGAAAACAAAATATAATGAAAACTAAATAAAAATGTAAATAATACAATCTGAAATCTGAAAAAAAAAAAAAAAAACTATCTAAATAATACTAAAATAAATCTGTTTCAAATTAATGCTGTTCTTTTGAACCCTCTGTTCATCTAAGGACCCTGATGGTTTGCATAGTTTTTAAGATTGATAATAAGAAGAAATGTTGAGCATGAAATCATAAAAAAAAAAATCTTATAGGTCCAAATATTTGAACGTCAGTATACATATATATTTATTATGGCAGAAATGTGGCAAAGTATTTTGCTCATGACATGTAAGGAGATGTTGTGCTATTAGGGACCTGGATTGAAGTCCAGCCTGTATTATGTTATGGATAAAAAACTTTCCTGTCACATCTGCACCATCCTAATGTAATAAAGCCAATAAATAATAAAACTCTCACACACACATTCCTCAACCTCAAGAAAGAAATGACTGTTAAAATTACATACGTATGCACACCTGTTGTGCATCTAGCAGATATTTTGCGTGACGGAGAACACTTCCGGTTATGGCACGCAGCTGGTAGGTCACACTGATTTGAGCTGATGCTAACTTTCTTAAAATTTAACTCTACAAAGTGACCAAAGCTTACCATTAAAAGCTAAAAACATTAATGTGCACTAATGTACATATAGAGCAGATCACACTCACGATATAGCATGGTTCGCAGTAGGCCTTCTTTTCCACGGCATAAAACGGCTTCCCTCTGAGCTTAGAGCCACAGGTCATGCAGATGAAGCACTCCACGTGGAAGACCTGGTCCATGGCGGTACAACCTGTCCCCTCACCGACAACATTCTCCCCACAGCTTGCACAACGACCTGCAAAATACAGCATTGGAATCTTTTCAGATGCTAACGGAAAATTACAGAAACGATAACAAACATACAGTCGATTTCAAAAGTTTACATACACCTTGCAGAATCTGCAAAATGTTAATTATTTTACCAGAACAAAAGGGAACATACAAAATGCATGTTATTTTTTTTATTTAGTACAGACTTGAATACATATAGTCCACAAGAGAAAATAATAGTTGATTACAGCTTTTTTTTTGTTTAGTGACAGTTGTTCATGAGTCTCTTGTTTGTCCTGAACAGTTAAACTGCATGCTGTTCTTCAATAAAATCCTCAAAATCAACAATGACTGTATGATTTTGAGATGCATCTTTTCACACTGAGGACAACTGAGGGATACATACACAACTATTACAGAAGTTTCAAATGCTCACTGATGCTTCAGAAGGAAACACAATGCACTAAGAGCTGGGGGTGAAAACTTTTTGTATTTAAAGATCAAGGTAAATTTAACTTATTTTGTCTTCTGGGAAACATGTACATATATTGTGTACATATATTGTATTCTGACTGGCAGTACTAAATAAAAAAATATACAATATTTAGACAAAATAAGCAAAATATATACATCTTCATTCTGTTCAAAAGTTTACACCCCTGGCTTAATTCATTGTTTTTCCTTCTGGAGCATCAGTGAGCGTTTGAACCTTCTGTAATAGTTGTATATGATTCCCTCAGTTGTTCTCAGTGTGAAAACAATTTCATCATTGGAAAGGGCTTAAATACACAAAAATGCTGAAAAATGCTGGATTTTTCTAAAGAACAGTGGCAGTTTAACTGTTCAGGACAAACAAGGGACATATGAACAACTATCAAAAAACAGTGGATTATTCAGATAAAAACATTAAGAATTAAGTGTATGTAAACTTTTGTACAGTGTAATTTTTATAAATTCAACTATTATTTATTCTTGTAGAGTATATGTGAATGCATTTTGCAGATTCTCCAAGGTGTATGTAAACTTTTGACATCAACTGTATTCAATACTAAAAAACATAAACATAATATGGTGAGATTAAAAAAAGACTGCAGAGGTAAAGGTTAAACAGATAACTCATATATAATGTAAACAGCACCATCTGTGACTTTCATGTAAAACCATTCTAATTAAGTATAGCTATTTCAAGTGGTGATATGGGTGTTATGCTCTCTTCCAAACCACAACGTTTCAGCATCTATTTTTTTCAAAGGAGATGAGATGTTTCAGCTATAAAGAAAGCGTACACTTCAGCTTTCAGGTTCTGAGATAATCTTGAATAAACAAGTGTGTCTGTTGCCCCTTTCAAGCCAACTCATCTTTGTGGTACAACTAATGATAACAATCTACTCTACTGAGCAATTGCAAGTCTTGTGGATAACAAGAATTAAAAGAGTCAATGTCAAAGAAACTGAATATAAAGAGCATTTCTAAAGTTAGATTGATACCATCTCCAGGGAATTTACCCCTTTAAAGTGTTTGGATTTTTTTCTTTTTACTTTTTAAAAAGGGCAAAGTGATCGGCTGCCCTACAATTGTTGTAATCTAAGGCGCTTAATAAGGTCAGTCACTTAACAGGGACTATAGCGAGCTGATTTTTCCCTTTGCGAAGAGAATGGAGATCAATGCATCACCGCTTGCGCAAATCCAACCTGCCGTTTGTCAACTCACTCATTACAAATTGTGAAAACTCATGCAACTTATCGCTCAGACGATGGCAGATGTTTAAGAGCAGCTCGTATTCAAACGAATCACTAATAAATTCCATTGAAGACCAAACTTCCCTATATATAAAGCCATATATGATATCTCCGTTGGGATAAGAATAGGATTAAACAACGGATTGGCACATTGACACGCACACAATCTTTTCATGATAAAAGGAAACTTTGGAAGTGGAAAGAGCACAATCTTTGTGTTATAGGGCATCTGGTATTGCACCGAAAAAAGATCCTGATTGCATATTGTGGGACACGGCATTTGGATATCTGTAATTGAGTCGAAGCTATCTTTAATTGAGCTTAAGATGTCTCCAACTCAATGCAAAGATATCTTCAAACCAATTAATGACGCTAGCAGTTTAATTAGCAGTATCAGGAAATAATGCGCTTTAGAGCCATATCTTATGGTGTTTTCCTTTTTACACATCTGAGGACAGATACGATCTCCAAAAAAAAGAGAGAATGTGAGATATTATGAATTAATTTACTTAACTTTAGTTCTGTAGTTCCTCATTTTTTCTTTTCTCTCTCTTTTGTGCTTCATTTAAGCCTGTTTTTAGAAATGATACACTCTCTGACTGCAATGAGAGCCAGAGTTCAAGCTTGTCACAGACAAAAGGCGAAGCAGTGAGCAGGAGAAATATCAGACACGCTCCCATTTTCACCGCTGAAGCTGTCGGCGGCATCAACAAAACAGACTGAACTTTTCCGCTCTTCAGATTAGATATCAAAGCTGAGCTGAATATGAGCACCTCTTCTCAACAAAGTTTTAATCGGAGATAATTCTCCTCAGACGTGTGGATTAAGACGGTGATATCTGTTCAATTCAGCCGATGAGCTGCAAAAAGTCATTTTTTAAATCAATACTTTTATCTGGTTTTCCACTAAACATTAATAAATAAGATAAATGGCTGAATAAGCAAAACATACATTTGAATTAAATCTTTACTGCTGTAAACAAGGATATATTCTCTAAAAGCAAGTCGCAACATCCTTGATATAAAGCTATTTTTCAGTACGATTTTTTGTTTATTTGATACTTTTATTAAGCAAGGATGCATTAAATTGCTCAAAGTGACCGTAAAAACCTTTACATGTTACAGTAAAACCTTTTTAACCCTTTAACTGTCACTCCCATTTTTCAACATAGACTTCAGATTTTGAAAATGCTTTATTCAAACTTAATTTTTTTTTACAATTCATGAACGAAAACATTTTGGAATCTGATTTCGGTGTACATTTTCCAATTCAATGTCTGATTTTAAAATGGTTTTCAATAGATGAATTTTGAGATTTTAAGTTTTCAAGTGATATATAATTTCTTATCATTTCTAAAGCATGATACGGAAGGCAATGAAAAAAGTATTTTTGTGACAAAGGTCAGTACTCCTGTTATGAAGTAGATTTTTGAGGTGCACTCTTGACATAAATTAATCAATTACTTTTATACATACCTACATAATTTGTAACACACACACACACACACACACACACACACACAAAATGGTAAAATATCTATTTAGGAGTCTTAGTCCTTTCCAATGATATTATATATATATATAATATATGTATAGTTTGTCATGATTAAATTAGGATTTATTTGTAAAATGATGAAGTAAACTTCACTCCCACAGAGGGGATGGGTGAAAATTAAGGGGTTAAGATTTACACAATTTAATTAATAGTAAAATTCCATCAAACTGAATTTAATAATCCTTAACTGAATAATTGAACAATCCTTAATCAATTATTCAACTAAAATATGTAAAGAATTCAATTCAATTTGAAAAAAAAAATGATTAATTAAATTGCGTAAATCTTTAAAAAGAGTTTTTTTTTTTGTGTACATTGTTACAAAAAGTAAGCCTTTTTTAAGAATTAAACAATTTAATTATTAGTAAAATTCCATCAAATTAAACTAAACAATACTTACATATTTTAACTAAATAGTTGAGCAATCCATAATCAATGATTCAATTAAAATATGTAAAGATTATTCTATTAAATTTTAAGGAATTTTACTAACAATTAGAGTGTTGAGTGTACATTGTTACAAAAATATTTGAAATATTTTATATTTATAATATATATATATATATATATATATATATATATATATATATATAACACACTGATAAGAACATTTTCTTGAGCATCAAATCAGCATATTAAAATGATTTCTGAAGGATCATGACACTGAAGACTGAAGACAGGAATAAATTACATTTTAAAATGTTTAAAATAAGAAACAGTACTTTAGAATTGTAATAATATTTCACAATTTTTCTAAATGTAATGTATTTTTGATCAAATACAGCCTTGGTCGGCATATAGAGACTTTAGTAACATTAAAACAACCTACCAATGGCATTTTATTTTCAGTAAATGATATTTTGCAGTGTGTAGAGACAAAAGAGCTTAATGATTGATTCTGTTGGTAGCAGAGTAACAGCCAAACAGACCATTGTTTCAAATAAAGGCACTGTGAAATGATCCGACACAAGGTTTCCATGCATTGTCACACCTGTCTACGAAACAACAACATAAAAAAAATGAATGTCATGTTGATTCATAATTACTACTTAGCTCTATGTTGTGTGCCCTGTGTTGAACTGTCACTAAAACTAATGTGAGCTACTTCACCGACGCTGATCTCTAGATAATTTCCACTCCAACCCCGCTGAGCTGTACCTGCAGCAGGGTTCCGCTGAGGAACAGCGCAGAGCAGGCGGAGGAAATAAAGTGGAGCCGTCTGCCTGCCGCGGCTCCCCAGGGGGCCGGTGGGGGTGGGTGGAATCCCAGGCAAAGGTAATCACTTCAGATGGGCTGAAACGAGAGCGGCTCTGGATCACAGGCCCCTCTGAGCCAAACAAGTGTGTGAGAGAGACAAGCACAGAAAAAGAGAAGAGAGAACGTGAGTGGGAAATACAGCCAAGGGATGAGCGCAGGTCACCCTCAAAGCCTGAATTGAGGAAACCGTTTGGAAATCTTCTTTTCTTTCAGTGGAGTGGGAATGCCAAAGAAATCCTCAAATGTCTTTAAAGCAGTTAAGGTCATTTTTATCAGGTGAAGGACCATTTAATCAGTAAAAATGGACCATCTGTCAGTCAGATCTGGAGGGAACTGCAATCTAACCTCAAAACAATTAGCTACAAGTAGTGTACAACTATCATTACACCCTATATCTTACATAATGCACACACGCATACATACACACAAAGACCAAAAACATGGCAAAAACATGGCAGAAACACTTCATTATAAATTAGAGAAATTACAATGGTCACAAATACAATCAATTTTCTGTTTTCTCTTATGCTCATCAAGGCTACATTTATTTGATTGAAAATAAATTAAAAAACTGTAATACTGTAAAGAGCCATTACTCGAGTATTAATTGGTCCTTAGAAATCATTCGGCTTTGGTACTCAATTAGTGTCAATTATAACTGGTGCTCAATAATGGCTCAATAATGTTTTAATCAATGTTGAAATCAGTTTTTGCTGTTTAGTATTTCAGTATTCTTTGATGAGTAGTTAAAAACGAACAAATAAATGTCTTTACTATCACTTTTAATTAATTGTATGCATATTTGCCGAGTAACCATTTAAACAGTAGCCCAAATATTTAAATATTAGTAGTGTATCACAGTTTCCACAAAACTATTAAGCATTAAAAGACTTTCACCATGCCTAACATGCACCATTATATATAACAGAGCTTGCTTTATTTTTTAGGTCTGTCATGCTTAGTGTATTATTTTAAAGGGGTCATGACATGAGAAACCAAATTTCCTTTGGTCTTTTGACATAGAAGAGGTCTTTGTATGCTTCATACATCCTGCAAGTTTCATAACTCAAAATGTCCTCACCACCAATAAAAAAAACATATATAATAATATATAATAATCCTCAGAAAATGGCTCGTTTGGGTCCAAGGTGCCAGGTGACGTCAGTGCATAAACACTGCCTTCAGTGCAAGACAGCGACGAATAGTCTTTTTCTCACCATAGGCTCCGCACAATGGTGTTCAGTTGGTTAACAATGGCTGACACTTGATTACATTGAATGCGAGTGTCGTGTTGTGTCAAAAGCAAATAGAAATCACAATCACTTGTCTACACAGGATACAGTATACAGATACACGTTAAATTTTTACGTTCAAGTCTGTCATCAGTAGGAAAAATGAGGTGCAAGAACGTTCGCTTTGATGCCTTTGGTTTAAACAGCTTGACTGCAGAAGGTTCCCAGTGTAAGAAACAAGGGGATAGTTTATTTTTAATGGTATCCCGGATTGTGTCAGAGAATTGTATGGAGTATTTTGTTTTGTAAACAAGGCACAGTGTCATGGAGAGTTCAAAAAAGAAACATTTATTGAAAAATGAAGCAGTAATAGATCTGACTGCAGCTGCATTACAAACTGTAAGTAAGTTATTTCATAATACTTTGTTTATTTTGTTCATGTTGTCAAAACAATCACGTGCAATAGCGAGGGGGTGCTGATACTGTTTCCTATGCGATTACGCTAATTATAACAGTGGCCAATTACTGACAAGCCTTCAAGGACCCGCCCCTTAAAAACAGGCTGCTTCAGACAAAGGGTCAAAATAAGGGTTGAAAATAATTTTTTCCACATATGTATTTGTTTTTAACTTTATTAACATTATAGGTAAACCTCAAGAAACATTAAAATAAAAAATAAAAAAAATCCATGTCATGACTCCTTTAAGATATCGATTCAGTGTTGAGTTTTAATATCCTTATTTAAATTATTACTCTTTTTTTCTGCTTTTTAAATGATATAAATGCAGATATTAAATCATGATTATTCTATTGATGAAAAAATCAACAAAAAAAAAAATTGTTGTAGAGTGTGTTTTGTCTTTAGTATAGTAGTCTTTGGGGGATTTACAGATTTACATGTAATCACAAATCATTCAGCAACACCTGTCTCTAGGTGTATTTGTTGTTTGTTATTTACCAGTCGTCCAGTTTCAACATGCTCTAAGTCACATTTCTCTCAATATTGGAGTCAGTAGGGAATACAGGAAGATGACCCACATAAATTACAACAGCAGCTGCAAGGAAATCTCTACAGACACACTCATATACATTATGTGAAGCCTAATCGGTTTGGGCAGGAGATCTGAGAGTCACATGTTCAGAACAGTCTCTCTAAATGTAAGGCCTAATTGTTCTTTGACTCATTTGCAGCCACAAACATTTCTGTGACTCATAGTCACTCTCTGACTGAGAATAATAGAAAAAAAAAAAACAGTTTTCCAGTTAAATCAACACTTTTGTACTATTAGCCACTCTGTAATCTCACGAATGCAGGAATCATGTACAGCTGAGGTCAAAAGTACATTCCCTTTTAAGATTCTGCAAAATGTTAATTATTTTAATGATGAGAGGGATCATACAAAATGCATGTTATTATTTATTTAATACTGGCCTAAATAATATATTTAACATAAAAGGCATTTACATATAGTCCACAAGAAAAAAATAATAGCTGAATTTATAAAAAATTACCCGTTCCCTTGTCCCTTGTTTGTCCTGAACACTTAAACTGCCTGTTGTTCCTCAGAAAAATCTTTCAGGTCCCACAAATTCTTTGGTTTTCCAGCATTTTTGTGTATTTTAACCCTTTCCAACAATGACTGTATGATTTTGAGATCCATCTTTTGGCACTGAGGACAACTGAGACACTCATATGCAACTATTACAAAAGGTTCAAACACTCACTGATGCTCCAGAATAAAAAAAAAAAAAAAAACATGCATTAAGAGCCAGGGGTGAAAACTCTTTGAATTTGAAGTTTGAAGATCAGGGTAAATGTAACTTATTTTATAAACATGTAACTATCGTATTTTGCCTTTGAAGGGCAGTACTAAATGAAAAAAATAAAAATAAAAAAATGATATTCAGGCAAAATAAGAAAAATGCATAATAAGTAAATAAGTAAAATCTCCATTCTGTTCAAAAGTTTTCACCCCCAGCTCTTTAAGCATTGTTTTTCCTTCTGGAGCATCAGTGGGCACTTGAACCTTCTGCAATAGTTGCATATGAGTCCCTCAGTTGTCTTCAGTTGTCATCATACAGTGATTTTTTTGGAAGGGTTCAACTACACAAAAATGCTGGAGAACCAAAAAAATTTGTGGGACCTGTTCAGGACAAACAAGGACAAACAAACTCAAGAACGAACGGGGTCCTTTTTTATAAATTCAACTATTATTTTCTCTTGTGGACTACATGTAAACATATTTTATGTGAAATATCTTATTCAGATCAGTACAAAATAAACAAAAACATGCATTTTGTATGATCCCTTTTATTTTGGTAAAATAATTACCATTTTACAGATTCTGAAAGGGGGATGTAAACCTTTAACCTCAACTGTAACCTTGTGAAAAGGCTAGACATAATTTTACCCTCAATACTCTTCTAAAAACCTTGAACTATATTATACTATAATTAAAGAGAATTTGACTGGACACAAATACATATAGTGGAAGATCAAGATGAATTTATAATTTGTTTAAATCTTCTACATTTTAAATGACATAAAAAATTAAGGCCACAAAAATGTAATTTTGATTCAAATTAGTCATCATAAAGATCACAGGTACAGTATTTGATTCATTTTAATATTGCAAAGATATGTGTAATGCTTAGGGCTAATCCATTTTGGATTATGTGATTAAAACGGAAAAACGAATGAAGAATTGTCAAACATTAGTGATTCTGGTACACAACGTTAACATATTTGCGATAAAAGGGCGCAACCAGATTGCTGCATAATAAAAGCAGCATTTGTACATCTCTATCCCGCTCAACTGCTTTTGAATCTCCCCCTTAACACTGGGCAGAAAGAGCTCATGAAAGAGTCTTCGCTTTCCCCTGTGTCCCCTGCTCTGGGAATGGAAGGCGAGTCTTCATATTAAAACTTCAAATAGTTCCTTTGTAACCAGAAGGGGTAGGAGTGGAAGAGTTCATTTACACTTTATACACTTTCTCCTCTGTCTTCACCGTCCCTATGAAGCCTCCATTCTTTCTTATATGCAACCTCGAGAAGAAAAAAAAAAAGAGAAAAAAGAAGAAATAATAAGGATGGAATGAAGGAAGAAGAAAGAGGCCGAGCATGTTGCTCACAAGCCTTGTGAAAGGCTTAAAGCGGTTAGGCATTTTAATTGGATAAAAGGAGAAGATTAAAGAGTTCTTGACTGCGTTCCATAAATAATTGATTTCTAATGTATTTGTGGTGGCAGGCAGATGCCGTTGTTTGGCGACGGTGGATGTTTTGAGTGGCAGGCCTGCTAAGATTTCCTGCACATCTCCGTCTCGCCGCTCTTTGTTTTTTCACGCTGCGATGCAAGAGGGGTGCATGAAAGGCGGCGCGAGCGCGAGAAGCAATTTTGATCTTACATCGCCGGAAATCAAAGATCATGCGTGTAAAGAGGGAACGCAAAGAACTTTTTTGTGGAAGGCCAAACTTTCCTGACTCGATGAGACAAGAAGGTGCGATTCTTTAAGGAGGAAACGCAGCCTTCTCAGTACTGGAAGACAAAGCGCGTCGTGACAACGCACATGTAAACAAATAAACACAACAGATCCACAACACGTATTCTGGGCTCGCGAGAACTTTGTTGCTTCAGAAAGAATATTTTGCGGTGTAAACAACAGAGCGTTATTAGACAGAAATAGTAGCAATAATGCAACACAGATTCCCACAGATGGAATTCATCTTGTTTTTTAGGAACAATAGCAAACAACACATTCCTACAGCTGGAGTCACAAAAAAAAAAAAAAAAAAAATGAAATGGTTTAAAAAACATCTGTTTCAACAGCAAATTCCGCTCCAGCAAATTATGCTGCTCTAATTCACAAATTTATTACAGAGCAATGTTACCAAACACACGCTTTGTTTTTTTTTTCCTCCACACAAAAAGCTGAGGAGAAAAATAAATCTGTTGTGACAGGCTCTGTGTGCAGAGAATTAGAAAAAGGTATAAAGTCATGCCAAATGTTTATTTATTAGAGTCGCAAACAAATATTATAGGGGTCAGTGATGCTGTGATGATCATTGTTTTCATGGCCTATAAATTAATTTATACAAAAATGAAGTGAAATTCACATATACAGTGACTTTCACACACCTCTTTATGATATGAATAACTTTATGCATTAAGATTCATTTTTATATTTACTGTATTCTGACAAACTCTTAAAGACATAATTATTTTGAAAATAAATAAATGAAGAGTTCAAATGCAAAAGCTTCTAAATACATCTGACATCTTTCTTTAAAAAATGCATTTTTATCAGACTCAGATGTATAGGTTTCTACGTAAGTACTGGTACTTCTGATTGGGTTGAGGGTGGGATTTTAGCGAGTTTGAAGTAAAAGTATTTGATGGATGTATAATGTCTCAGAATCATTATCTAATTTTTGACCAAGATGGCTTTTAGCTGGTTTTGCATCTGAACTCTTCAAATACATACATACATACATACATACATACATACATAAACAAATAACTTCTTTACTGTCGTGGGATGTGATTCTCAAAAACTGTAGATTTATGAATTCATAATAATTAATTAATTATATAGTAAATAATTATAAATATTTTGAATTATGAATTAATTAAATAAATTAAATTAATAATACCCTGTCATGTGGTGCAACCCCCCCCTCCCAAAAAATATGAATGAATAATAATTGATGAATTAATTGTATCATAAATCATTATAAATATTTAGAATTAGATATTATATATACACACACAAACATATATAAACTGTATTGAGTAGTTTAGCTATCTTGTATTATTAACATTATTTTTTGATAGATTTATAGATGATTATTATTTATGTGATTCCCAAAAAGAAATTTAAGATTTATAAATAAATTATAATTAATAATTTACGAATTATATAATATAATATAATTATATAATAAATAATTATAAATATTTTGAATAATGAATTCATTATATAATAAATAACATATTCCGTATTGAGTGGATTGACAATTTTGTATTACTATCATTAAATAAACAAATAACTTGTTCATTGTCATGTGGTGTAATTCCCAAAAAGCAGAGATTTATGAATTAATAGTAATGAATAAATAATTAATAAAATGTACAATAAATAATCATAAATATTTTGAATTATGAATTAATTATAGAATGAATAATATATTTACCGTATTGAGTAGTTTGACAATCTTGCATTATTATCATTATTTAATAAATAAATAAATAAATAAATAAATAAATAATTCAATTATTCACTGTCATGTGGTGTGATTTCCAAAAAGAAAAGATTTATAAGTAAATTATAATTAATAACTTACAAACTGATTATATAATAAATAACTATAAATATTTTGAATTCTGAATTAATTATATAATAAATAACACATTCCATATTGAGTGGATTGACAATTACTGTTTTGTGGTGTGATTTCCAAAAAGAAGAGATTAATGAATTGATCATTAATAATTTATGAATTAATTACATAATAATTATTAATATTTTGAACTATGAATAATATAATAAATATATTTACCGTATTGAGTGGTTTGACAATTATATTACCATTATTTTTGCAAATAAATTAACAAATATTTCACTGTCATGTGGTGCAATTCCCAAAACTAAGATATTTATGAATTAATAATTCAAAAATTTAAAAGAAAATACTATTTAAAATGTAATACTTAAATTCTATTAGAAATTATATTTAAAAACATTTTCAAATAATGAAAATTTATGAACATTTTTCAAGAGGTATACATGTATCTATCTATCATTAAATCTTAATACAGTGCACTCTAAAACCGTATGTCATAGGTCCATACCGCAGGTCACTAAGCACCAAATGGCGCATTAAAAATATGGCTGCACTAAAATACACTTCATCGTAATGTTTTGAAATTTCTATCTTCTTTTTGTATTTTCCCTATTCTCTCTTTCTGTCCTTCCTGTGTGTGTTCATTCCAAAGGCCTTTTACGCAGCTGTATGATTCTGGTTTTACTTCAGATGACAAAAAGAATGGGTGGCATCAATGTGCTTCAATCTCTCAAAGCCCCTTACCCATAACCCCTATAATCTCATTCCCATGTCAGCAAATAATGATGAGGCAGAATGGGATGTGACTCCGGAGCAGAGGGAAAGGGGGGGTTACATGCCACAACGCATTACCTCACAGTGTGTCAGGCCTGCAGGGTAGTGTGCAGATAAGAGAGAGGGTGTGGGGGAAGCGTATGGGTTACATGTCCTGGAAGTAGGTGGGAACTGTGACATGGACAGGTGCCAGAGTGTAAATAGGGCGAACAGGAAAAAACGAGAGAAACAGAGATAAAGAAGTGGGTTGGAGCGGGGAGGTGAGCGAATCTGTTAGACTGCATGTTTGTGTGGCACAAAACATTCTTTCTTAAGGGTCAAACGCTCACCCACGAATGAAATCTAGCAACATGATTCATTGTAAGCCCTCCAGCTTCTTAAACTAGGCCTGCAACGCAGACAATCTTGCAAGCCTCAGTGGAGCTGTCTCAACGAGGCACAATCGCCGACCCGCGCTCTCCGACAATGAAGGTTCGTGTTAGATGATATCACCTCACATGAACTATCGCGGGAAACAGGCCCTCGCTGACCATCTGAAGTACGAGCCGGGAGAGGAAAGAGAACGAGCGCTAGAGAAAAGAACAAATGGAAAGTGAGAGAGGAGAGACAGATTTAAGTGGCACGACACACTCTGATGTAAAACTAGAAAGCAGCGTGTCCTTGGTCTTGAAGAACGGAAACATAAACACAGCATACAAGAATAAAAAAAGCAGACGATACTCGTGTGTCTGGAAGGAAACAGCAGGATCCAGACAAGGATATATCTACATATTCAGAGCCCAATTAAATTATTTAAATGAAAAGTTCACCTAAAAATGAAAATGGTGTCATGATTTACTCAACCTTATGTAGTTCCAAATCCAATTTTTTCCTACATGGAGCTAAAATATGAACTTTTGAAAATTATTCTGCACTTCAAGTTGAAAGTGAATGAAGACTATGTCCAAAACTCCAAAATGATAAAAAACACTTTAAAAGAATAGTTCACCCAAAAATGAAAATTCTGTCATGAATTACTCACCCTCATGTCGTTCTAAATCTGAAAGACCTTTGTTTATCTTTGAAACACACATTAAGATCTTTTTGATGAAAGCTTTCTGACCGTACAAAGATAGCAACGCAGCTGTTATGTTCAAGGCCCAGAAAGGTAGTAAGGACGTTGTTAAAGTAGTCCATGTGACATCAGTGAAGATTGAAAGCATTGTAAATAAAAAAGGAAATGAAAATGGAAAAGAGCAACTGGTACATTATTTAAAATGTCCTTTTTTAGAGTAAAAAAAATCTATTGAAAATTAACCATTCAAATCCATTTAAAGATTTGCATGATATTTCTGCAATCTTTAGAAGAAACAAAGGCAGGGTTGCCAGGTTTTCACAACAAAAGCCACCCAATTTCTACTCAAAACTAGCCCAAAACTAGCCCAATCACACTTTGAGGGGGGTCCCCTGTTAAAAATCGCATTCTGGGGTGTAAAATACACATTTTTTTCAGGGTTCAACATCAGTGGTTCAACCTTAATTTTATAAAAAAAATTGTGTGCAAAGAAAACAAAAACAACAACTTTATTGAACAATTTCTTCTTTTTCATGTCAATTTTCACAGCATGTCCATGAAAGTACCATGAAACATGTTGAATAAATTCCTTATTTTTGTTTTCTTTGTGCACAAAAACTATCCTCGTAGCTTCATAAAATTAAGGTTGAATCACTAATGTCACATGGACTACTTTAACAATGTCCTTACTACCTTTCTGGGCCTTGAATGTAGTAGTTATGCAGGGTCAGAAAGCTCTCAGATTTCATGGAACGACATGAGGGTGAGTAATTAATGACAGAGTTTTCATTTTTTGGTGAATGATCCCTTTAAAAGTACGGCAGTCCATAAAACTTGTGTGCTTTTTTACAAGTATTTTAGAAACCTTCCAGTTTCTAGGAATATATGTATCACACAGCTCATATAATTGACAGAGGTTTTTAACCAGTGAGAAAAAAGAAAACTTCCAAGGAGGCCACAGAACTTCTTTATTGTAGAAAATGCAGTTACTGAAACAAAGACAGGGTTGCCAGGTTTTCACAACAAAACCCACCCAATTTCTACTCAAAACTAGCCCAAAACTAGCCCAATCACACTTTGAGGGGGGTCCCCTGTTAAAAATCGCATTCTGGGGTGTAAAATACACATTTTTTTCAGGGTTCCTCTGGAAAATTCGAATTTCAGGGGCTAAATATGACGTTATTGGTGTTGCTTCCATACATATCTATGGTTGCTTCAACCCGCGAATTTAAAAAACAGCCCACGGCAACAGTGATAAAGCAGCCCAATTCCACTGGAAAACCGCAGACTTGGCAACACCGCACACAGGTGACCAGTAATCAGGTTCCAAAGAAAGTGAAGAGAGACCTACTATGCCCCTTTTAACAAGATGTAATATAAATCTCAGGTGTCCCCAGAATGTGTTTGTAAAGTTTCAGCTTAAAATACCCTACCGATCAATTATTATAGAATTTTGAAAATGCCTATTTTGAGAAAATCAGAAACATGCTGTTTTTGAGTATGTCTCTTTAGATGCAAATAAGTTGCAGCTCCCTAATCCCTTTTCCAGAATAGGACTGTGCTTTTACAGCTTATACCTAGGATACTCTGCTAAAAAAAAAAAAAAAACTCTGTTCAGTTTGGTTTGCCATGTCTATCGCGCTGAAATAATGCGTTTTAAACCATATTAGTTTCAACTTCTGATATAGGTGTTTCTGAGCACACACATCTGACACATCACGCACACAGAAAACGGCTGCCTAAAAAAAAACGCTTTATAAATGTAATGAATTATTAATATTGTTATTACAGTAAATAAATTAATAAATCCACTGCTCTCTTGTCTCCTCTGAGGCTGGGACTCTAAATAGTGTTCTGTGAAATTTTCGCACATTAAAAAAATAAATATGACCTCACGTTGGTGTCTATCAAGTTTACACAATGCTTCGGAAACTTTCGTCTGTCATTAAAAAAAAAAAAAAAAAAGATCAGGTTTGATTTTCTCTGTTTTTGCATTTGTGGCAAGCATTTTAATACGAAAGGATGACGAATATGAAAAAAAAACAAAACAACGCATACACAAATTTCGGACTCGTGTGCAAGGACCTTAAGTGTTGACTCATCTCCATTAGTTACATGATCCAACCCACTTCTGCTGCTATCTGTCTGCTCATGAGCCTCTCAACTGCTAAAGGTCAAAAATAAAGGGGAAGAAGGTCATCCAATCACCAAGGATTTAAACCCGGGACACTGTAATCTCTTTATGGATAATCACTGCTGATTTTTATTTGTTGTGTAATTTAATTGCACTGCCTTTACAATAAATAAAGGCTATTACAGACATTTAATATGTAGTAAATATATTCTACATAGAGTATAAACAGGTCAAATCTAGATCATGGGGGATTATATATAAAATAACATATAGATACCGGGCTCCATCCCTGATGCTGCAGGGGGATCAAGGTTGCACCAGTGATTAAAACAAATCAAATCAACTGAATTGCAGAATCATCTATTCCAAGTTTACCTGAACTACAGCAGCCTGTGTGTATCCTATAGTGTTTCTCATTCTATACCACACTACTGTTGTGCTAAAGTTTCAGATCATCCCTGTTTTTATTCTCAAAGTTGTTTTTTAGCAGGGCTTACCAGGTCCTTCCTATCCAGACCTGAACTCCTTCCTGTTTTGTTCAGTTGGTACTTCAGGGCCTTTGTGGTCCACAGTGGGGAATGAGCTGATATTGGGGAAAATGCTTTTTTTTTTTTTTTTGCTAGGGACTCCATTATCGATCTGTATCATTTACCTTACAGTCCCATTTGCGAAGCTCTCTCAACTTTTTTGTCTATTTCCTCAATGTTACCATTAAAACACATGTGGTAGGTAATTTTGATACCATCCCACAACAAATAGCTTTATATTTGAATAACAAAACCTGTGCTTTACTTACTCTTACACATGAACAAGGAAAAACCCAACCAGTGCAACTGTGGAGTTGGGAGCATTAGCTCTCAGCCAAGTTTGAGTGTTTGTATTCTCATTCACTTCTGGTCAGTTGCTTGTCTGTTTTATTAACCAGAGACTTTACATTGCCCAAGGCAGGTATGGTCTGGATCTTTTCCTTTTGATTCAAAGCTAAGCACAAACTTTATTTCCCCAGAATCACTGCAGGAACCCATTGGAAGCTTGTAAACAAAGCATGCAGGCCAGTAGGCTGTTGCTTCTTATAGTTCAACAAAACTATTGCTGCTAGTCCATTGTGACAAAGTGTATTACAAATTTCCAGATAGAACTGGTGCAAACTGCTGTCCCACAACTAAAAAACACATTTATAAAAAATTTAAGGATTCAAATCTTTTGTTTAATAAGATCATTCTATTATCTATTGACACCCACAATAATATTAAAAATATCAGTAAGCTTAATATATGAAGAGTTCAGATGTACCAGCTAAAAGCCATCTCTGTCAAAAATGGGATAATAATACTGAATGAATGTTCTTGACACATTATACATCCATCAAATACTTTTACGTCAAACTCGCAATTAAAATCCCAATTGTTTTGGTAATGACAAAAGGGAACACATAATCCTTTATTTGGGTGAAATTAATCAAATATTAGTACAGCTATGCAAAATGTTTGTATTTTAGTAGGTTTTAGTAGTGTTTTATTATGTGAGTTAAAATTCTGTAATGTGATGCGGTCACTACCAAAACAATACTGTCGCTAATGAAAATGTGCAGTCACTATCAAAACATGGGATGTTTTGTCAAAAATAAAGTATACTAAATGATCAACTAAGATGTTATGATAGTGTTTGATTCAATATACATTCAAATCAATGAATCCTTAAGTTTGAAATCAGTATGATAAACTTTTTGCCTTTTACAAAGAAAAACTAGATTCAAAATACAATAACTCACTCAAATCTCATAACTCACACTTGAAATATTGCTAAAATTGTAATTATTATTGATTTACCTCTGAAAACTTTTTAATAAACTATAAAAAATATATATTTGCAAGAAAGATGTATGGAAAATCTTAATATGTCAATATAAACCTTGTTATTAAATTATATATTACTGCGTTTCAATACTGACAAATTTAGGGAGAGGACAATGTTTTTCAAGACGTTTCTCTGAGTTTGAACCAGTTGTGTAAAATAGCCCACGCAGTATATACACAGTAGTTAATAATTTTGACATATTATTAAATATATTAACAGCAAATGTATTGTCTTCTCCAGTACACTTTCACTTTAACCACAGGAAAAAGTAGATAAAATAATAAATCTGACCAGAACTTGTTTTGGTGTTTAATTGGTGTTAAATCTATGTTTTATTCAGTAATTACCCATAATCAACTTTAACCAGGTGCTAAATTCTCTAATATAGTGCTGAGCAAATTGCATTCAACACTAATTTTGTCAGAACTTGTGTGCTGTGCCTTATTTGCATAATTCCTTTAGCACATCAGGCACTAAAACAATAAAGATAAAGATGTATACTGTATTATGTACATGTATAAGTGTGTATACTGTGTATATGATGTGTATTATTAGTGAAAAATGGCCTTAGTTGTGCATCCTAAGACTTTTAAGTGTTATTATAAAAGTTCCTTAAAGGACAATGAAAAACATGACTTGAAATGAAGGAAAATCTGAAGCTGACGGCATACAGCAACTGTGCTTTTTTATAGCTGCGACTTTAATGGATGGGGTAGTAGTGTTTTTGTGCAAACTGTCATGTTGGCCTGCACACCGAAACTTCACTGGAGGCAGAGAGTCAATGCAGTTCTTGACCTGTTTTAGGGTTACAGCACTTTAAAATGCCACAAATCCCACGTTTTCACGCACACAAGTGGGAGTGAATTTTAAAGCACACTCCTGAGACTTCGCTAAGGGCAAGTGAGTAATATGCAAATGTTCAACCAGAGTATCTAGGACAATGCACAACGCTCTCTGATAGAAAGCTCTATTAATACACTCCGGGACATTGTAGCCTTTTACAGAAGTGTTGATAGTGTTGCGTTTGAAACGCAAAGCCGAATGCCATTTTGACCCATTTCCTACAGTCCAACGTCTAGGGTCTCGGCCTTATACTACGTGTTCAAAAAAATCTCAAACTCTTCCAAGATTCTTCATCAAGTTTTCATAGCAAGATGTCTCATAAATTATGAGAGCATCTCCAGCTGACTTTAGAAAAACGCTGCAATTCCCAACTCCTAACCGCAGCACAAAGAAAAAAAGTTCTGGTTGACCGTTGAGTCATTTGCCTTTCGAAATCTTTAATCTGATTTTTCGAAATCTTTGAAAATTGATCTGACGCATTTTTGCACCCGAGAAGTTTTTGAAGAGCCAAACTGTGGAGCTAAGGAATTGCTCCTCATCTAAACTCTTCTGAGAGTTCCCTAATGAGTTACACAAACTCAATCTCTCGGAGCACAAAAAAAAGAACAGGATCTCTCAAAGACTATATTGAGATCGAAATATCAATTAATCAGAAACTTCAGAGACAGTTTTGGTAGCGATTCACTTGCACGACACATGCAGTGTGCCTCAAAGTCTACATTATTCAGTTCCGTGTCCCGCTTGTGCTCTTTAGAAATGAAAATACCTCGTAATGGAGGGAGGAAGGGCTGTGTGCGTTGGCTTGAACTGTGATGAATGCAGCCAACTGTGAAAACTATTATGTGTTCCTTGTCTTTTGACGGATTATGTTCTAGCAGCGTGTACAACCGAATTACCATGTAACCAATCTCTGCTAATAATTACGCCAATGTATCTCAACTCGTTCTTTTCTCAGACTTAAGGCGTGTTGTATTCAGAATGAGAAACAGAAGAAAACTGAATCATGTCGGTCTCGGGAGACCCCAGAGTCCTCTGTTCCAGCAGTACAAACTACAATACCCACAACTGAGGGAGCGCTAAGCGTCCAGCCGGGAGAGATCATGGCATTGACTCTGATTAATTTAGTTAATTATTAGCCTTGGGGTTCCACTTCGGCAGTCACTCACAACACCCGCTCTATCCCCTATCCTGCCCTTTTAAAAGGAAGGAGGCCTTGAACAAGCAATCAGATGGGTAGCAATTACAGAGTTTCTTATACTCAAAGGGTTCCTCGTCTTTCAGCGCAGATCTTCAGAGGAGCTCTGGATGACATCCTGCAGGATCATAAGAGAAATCTTAGGGGAAGGAGATGTGTGGGGAAGAAAGGCAGCGATGGAAGAGGTAGGAAAGGAAGCGGTCTTGGTCTAAAAATGTGTGCTGATGCTTTATGTGTCTCTGCAGTAAGCTCTGTTTTGTTAAAGACCCCATGAATACAGTTTTCTTTACTTTTTCTAAATATTCCTATTGAAACAGGACATTGGGCTAACACCAATCAAAGGGCTGCTTTTAACATAGTCACACAGTTAGGCCAAACAACTATTTCCTACTTGCCACTGCCAATTATGTGTAGACAAAAAAAAAATAAAAAAAAATTTAAAATTAAAAATTAAAAATTGAAAAATTGAAAAATCCTGTCTTTTTGCTCTTTCTCGGTGTTCACTGAAAGAAGGTGCTTTGTTTAAATAAAATTAAAAAAGTAAACTAAAAATGTATCTACTTATTTTTTTATGTATTTTTTTTTTTTAACAAAATCACTTTCTAACACTTGCATTTAGTTTTTTTTTATAATCCATCAACTGTTATGTTGTCATTTATTATATAAAAAAAGACCCTTTCTTTACTGTTGGTTTTGATTGCTTCTATTGTCCTCATTTGTAAGTCGCTTTGAATAAAAGTGCCTGCAAAAATAAAATAAAAAAATAAAATAAAATGATAAAAATTATTGTGAAAGACTTTAAAAAAAATGCTACAGCAAAGACCTATTAATTGGTTAATGGTAAGTTCCTATACTCTATATGGGGGGAAACTGTATTAGGTTCACATTACATTTTGTGTAAATTTACAGTAAAATACTTTTTAAATGTACTACTTTTAGAATTAATAAAAGAACACGTCATCTTATAATTTACAGTGAAAACCTTAATTCCCTGTGTGACACCTTAGATTTGATTAAACACCACCAGTCAGTAAGGACAGTAAGATTTTTGATGTTTTTATTGTTTTTTTTTCTGCTCACCAAGCCTGCATTTATTTGTACAATACACTTTCTATTAATCAAAAAATATTGAAAAATATACTCAACTGTTTTAAATATTGATAATAATAATAATAATAATAATAATAATTGTCTCTTGTACAGCAAATCAGCATATTAGAATGATTTTTGTAGGATCATGTGACACTGAAGACTGGAGTAATGATGCTGAAAATGTAGCTTTGATCACAGGAATAAAGTACATTTTAAAATATATTCAAATAGAAAACAGATATTTAAAATAGGAATAATATTTCAGAATTGTACTGTTTTTGCTCTACTTTGGATCAAATAAATGGTGAGCAAAAGAGACTTCTTTAAAAAACTTTCAAAATCTTACTGTTCAAAAACTTTTGACTGGTAGTGTATTTCTGTAGTGTAAAACATTTGTTAAAAGTTTTTGTTATTTTTTTATGTATTTTTATAGAATTATTCCGGTAACCATAGCTGCCATTTCTTTTTTTTTAATATATGTAAAAAGCAAATTTTTTAAAGTGTAACTTGACAATATTTTACAGTGTACTTTTTAGTACAGTGTATTAATTTATTTTATTTAAAATAGTTCTCTAATAACAAACATTTGAGATGTGTATTTCTAATGCTTCACAAAAAGTATGTATAATAGAAAGTGCCTTATGGAAAGTGCCAGAAAAATTAGTTTTGTCAACTTTTAGTAGTACACTACAATACAGATGGCCACTAATCCAACAGACATGAACTAAAAGCCACAATTTCATAGGGTCTTTGACCTTCACATACAATGCCGCCTCTTCCTCTCTCTCTTACTTTCTTTAACCTCATCACACCCCTGGCTTTCTTCCTATTTTAGCCCCTCTCTTAAATCCCAGGAGTGCTGTGCTCTTGGTTAGATGCTGTGGCTGTGTGTGACATTCTCAGTGACTGGGTATGCCTGGCTGACCTGGGTTCACACAGACCCATTTACAGGCTCACTAGCCTGCATTCAACCTCCCTCTAGCCATTAAGGCAGTTTGCAAACACTGCGCATATATGTGTGTGTGCGCGTGTGACTGTGCAATGTGCACTCCTGCCACGCGTTTACTCCGGGCCACTCGCTGCTGACACATGCCCTGATGAAAGCAGGACACATCAGTCCAACCCACCCTCTCTCTTATTTCATTTAACCCTTACGCCTTGCTTCATGCAAACCAGTTTTTTACATAGAGGTGAACAATACACTTTGGAATAAAAGTGTGTGTGAATATAGAAAAAGAGCATGTTACAACTTTTGGTACAGGATTGTGAGGTAATTGGCCTTTATATATATATATATATATATATATAATATTGATAATAACATTTAAAAAAGAGGACTAGGAAGAGTTTACTTTCATTTTATTATACACTACCAGTCAAAAGTTTTTGAACAGTAATATTTTCAATGTTTTTTAAAGGAGTCTCTTCTGCTCACCATTTATTTGATCAAAAGGACAGCAAAAACAGTAAAATTTTGAAATATTTTTACCATTGAAAATAACTGTTTTCTATTTAAATATATTTTAAAATGTCACATGATCCTATATATCTAATATGATGATTTGCTTGTTCAAGAACAGAAAGTATTATTATTATTTATTTTTTGTGGGAAATAAATTATAGAAATTAATCATTTTATTTAGCAAGGATGCTTTCAATTGATCAAATGATGGTAAAGATATTTATAATGCTACAAAAATATATATTTCAGATACTTTCTATTCATCAAAGAAACCTGAAAAAAAATCTACTCAGCTGTTTTTAAAATAATAATAATAAATGTTTTTTTTTTTTTTTAAACAGCAAATCAGAATATTAAAATGACTTCTGTAGGGTCATGTGGCTGGAGTAATGATGTTAAAAATTCAGCTTTGAAATCACAGTAATAAATAACATTTTAAAATATATTTAAATGAAAAACAGTTATTTAAAATAGTAAAAATATTTCAAACTTTCAAACTGTTTTTGCTGCACTTTAGATCAAATAAATGCAGGCTTGGTGAGCTGAAGAGACTTCTTTAAAAATATTATAAATCTTACAGTTCAAAAACTTTTGACTTTTTATATGTTTAGTTAAATTATATATTATATTCATGCATATATACACTACCTAGAAAGTTACACTAACTAGAAAGCACAAACAGAATTCATTTGAAATAGAAAGATTTTGTAACATTATACAGTACCCATTTTTTTAAGGAAATTACAGTACTTTTATTAAGCAACAATGCAATAAATGGATCAAAAGTGACAGTAAAGCATGTATAATGTCATAAAAGCTAGAGAAAAAAATATGAATTCTTAGAAAACATTTTCTTTTTTCTCTTTTTCATTAAAAGGAGATGCTAAAATACAAAACAAAATGCCAGTCATGTAAAAAATGTAAACACCGTAAAAAAAAAAAAAAACATAATAAATAATAATAATAATAATAATAATAATAATGTCACAAAAGCTTTCTTTTATAATGTGCACAAAGAACTACTGCATAAATCCTATTATTTTTACATTTTACTACTACTAGAACTAATTATTAATGTCTACCTATCTAAATCTGATTTCTCAGACAGTGGAGGAAGTACTGTAGACACGTAAAGCAGAGAACTCTTGTTTCCCAGCTAAAGAGTGAAAATAGAAGCTGACAGTAAGATCTGATGGTGAGAAGTGCAGGGAATGTCTTCTGACACTTACGGTAAAAAGGGGGAAGCTCAGACCACTGAGGGTGGAGGAATGAATTTGAATATAGCAAAACACTTTAAGGCTTAATCGCACTTCTGCAAAACAACAAATAGTCTGTACCCGGGGTTCCCAGTCCTATTCCAAGAAATCTGCCTTTTGGCTCCAACCCTAATCAAACACATCTGAACCAGCAAATTAAGATCTTCAAGAACACTTGATAATCACAGACAGGTGTGTTGGAGCAGAGCTGGAACTGAACTCTGCAGGAAGGTAGCTCTCCAGGAACAAAATTAGGCACCCATGGCCTACAGCTGCTTCCGAAAAAGACAGGAAATAATGTTTGCCTGTGTCTTCAAGTAAAGAACACAGATCAAAGGTCAATGTACAGACAAAACAACATCATTGCCTGGGATTTCTAAATTGCCTAAAACATGCAGGTTTTGGCTTTGTTTTACGATTGTTTTCATACTTGCTGAAGGTAACAACTGAAAAATGTAACTCGTGCTAGCAAAACAAGTCGGAATGCACATGATCTAATCTCTCTATTAAAGTATATTATTGTGAAATGTGTCTTCACACAAGATTCACACAAACATAATACGTTACATCTTAAATGAACGTTTATTTGGGGAAAAATCTGTTGTGTAACAATTATTTTAGATCCATGCATTATAGATCTGTCTCCATGTTAATCAAACATTAAAAGAAAAGACTCAAAGGAATCACTCACTGCTCTTGATTAAACTACTGTTTATTTTGTTAAACTACTGATTATTTTTAATAACAAAGATAACATAAAAATAGCTACATTGTGATTAATAATATAGTAATTATTAATAAGATATGCAATGTTGCATGGTGATTTTGCTTTGGGATCTTCAGAATTTTTTCTCAAAATCAACTCTGCTGACTCTATCACCTTCAAACTGCTATAGCTGTCATTTTTTTTGTCTGATTCCAACAAGTATTTAAGGTATTTTAATGGAGAATGTGAAAATTAAAAGAACTAATTTTTGAAAACCCTCCACCTCCCCTGCTCCACCTGTATAGACCTGTGCTACAGTTTATTATATTATATTTATTATATTTGTGCAGCAGCAGTATGTCTTAAATAATAAGAAGGCAGTTCTCTTCATATTCACACAGGTGTCCCACAAAGTTGTAGGTTATAAAACATCCACATATTTTTTTGGCACCACTATATTTGACCACCACTGTATCTGAACGTTCCTCTGGGAACTTTTTCACAAGACACAAAGTACAGAGTTTTCAGGTTTTTTTCCCCCAGAACAGATGAACGTACATATGGTACGTTTTATGTGATGCTGGTTTTGTACGTGTCTTACGGAAAAGTTTCCACAGGTACATTTTCGTCATGAGATGAGGTAGGTATTTGAAATGCAGGAAAATAATCATTTTGAGATCTTGCTGCTAGAGAATTAAATGTAAGTTTGGAGTGCACTGGTCACATACCAAAATACTCCTCAGAGGGGGGGTTGTCCATGTCATACAGCATCTTCTTTGTCAGACGGTCCAGTTCCTCCTCAGGACGACCCTAAAACACACCAAAGAAACAAACCATGGTTATACACAATGTACACTCTCAATCACAAACTAATCAGCTTGTATGAAAAACATACTGGAGCACAAATCGCACAAACGTTATATAAAACACAGTGGAATTACCATAACAAGTTAATGCCAAGTTAATTAAATGATGAGTTGATGCAACAGATTTTCATGGATGTGCACAAGCATCTCTTAATTAGAAGGATCATCAGCCTAACGAGATCATCAGTCCAACAAATAACTCAGACGTCAAGATTGTTGCTGGGGTTTCAGAAGGTAAAGTGAAGGTTGTGATAACTGCGTTTTCTTGAAGCACTCAAACACACAAAATCTTACTGCAATGAATTTTAATTAACATCATCTACAGCTTAGTTTGTAAATGACAGGTTGTTCCTGTACTTTTATTGGAAAAAGAGCTGAGCTGAAGTACTGTGTGCTGTGTTTGTTTGTATTTGAAGATCTTGCAGTGGGGTGTGAAATTTCATTACTCATAATAAAAAGTAACATTGTTACACTGCTACTTGGGTCAGTGAACGGATTTTTATTAGAATTAATTAATTCATAAAAAACAACCTTTTTTGCACTTAGTAAAAAGAGTAAAATGAAATATTAATACAATTTAACTTTTTTTAAGGATTCTTGGATGAATAGAAAGAAAGTCATTATGTGTTGTGTTCTTGTGTCAAAGACTGACACGGAAGAGAAAAAAATATTTGAATAAAGATGTTATTTTTGCTTTCTTTCCACATAAAAAGTATTCTTGTAGCTTCATAACATTAAGGTTAAACCACTGATGTCACATGGACTATTTTAACGATGTTCTTACTACCTTTCTGGGCCTTGAACGTGGTAGTTGCGTTGATGTCTATTTAGGGTCAGAAAGCTCTCAGATTTCAGAAATTGTTTGTGTTTTCGAAGATGAACAAAGGTCTTACGGGTTTGGAACAACATAATAATTAATGTAATTAAAGTAATTAATGACAGATTTTTTTTTTTGGGTGAACCAACCTTTTAATGTCAACGAACACTCTACCTTACAAATCACATATTAAGAGTCACAATTGACTCTTTGTGCGTGAGCATGTCTGAGAGACATGGTGACAGTGGAAAGATTTTAAATTGCCATGTTCAAATCTCATCTGATGTCAAGATGTTTCAGGCTTAAGAGTTTATATACTAGTGGTAAAGAAATTACATATTACAGCTTTAATTTGGGCAGAAATAAGTACTACGCAACGTATTACGCCTCTGTTTTCCGTTTCGTTTAACCAAACGATCAAAATGACCAAGCCAGGTGATCCAAAAACAGAATGACAAACAAACAATCAGAATCCTAACCAAATGTCAGGGCTTTTGCATCCAAAACCATTAAAGATCATACAATGACCATTTACCCGTGCAAAATAAGGTCAAACAGGAAACCACTCCGAAAACACATCGACAACCCCGTTCAATTACAAAAAACACACAGTTCTGCAAATCACCGGGGTTAAAGAAAAACGGAGCCAGAGGTCTGGATGTCTCTGGTGTTGGTGTTAACACAGGATATCACAATATGAGAAGGACTCAGATAAAAGTGCCAATTACAGACACAAATCACAACCTTTGGTTCCCTCCCTCTGACCAACAGACACAAAACACTCGTTCTGCCTCAGTTTAGCAACAACTTTATCAACCCTGAAGTTGTTCACTCATGCAGTTCCTTCCTCTATGGCAAGTTCTATTGATGTTCTATTTCTTGTCACAAGTTCCTGCATGCTGTCAGGCCAGTGAGACACGTTCTCTCAGGAGGATACAGAGCTGGTGACGGCATTTCACATAGACGGTGGGAGGGAAACTAATGAAAACTTTCATGTGGCGAAAGCCCACACAAAAACTTTTAATTCCGCATATCTCCACTTCCTGTAGACAGCTAATTATTATGGTGGGGGTTAATTACTCGTATATGGACACAGAATATTGTGGATGGATGTAAACAATCAAGAAGTGCTCAGGAAACTTTCTGCAGATCTATTTGTTAACCTGTGTCTGGGCATTCAGGTGGACCTGTACCCCTTCACAGAATTAGGGGCCTCAGTGTCTTCAAGAACTATGATGTTGTGTAGTTTCTCATTTGAGTTTCTCAATCGCTCCATGTGGTTTATGACAATTTGACATGTAATTTAACAGTCTGAGTGGGCACAGTGGATTATTGTGGGCAAGAAAAACAACTAATTAAAAAGAGTGCTGTGTGTAATTATCTCTCCGTATGTACGACTTGTATAATAAACTGTTATTTATATATGTTAGCATTTGCATTATATTTAGCATTAGAGAAAAACATTAAAAAAGGGAGGAAACACAAGTATGCATACACTTATACCCCCCAAACACAGACCACAGGGTGTCCTGGCCTTTTGTGTGACTCATGTTTGAAAAAATAAATTGTAATCAACCAAATAATCTCCTGCTGTAGGAAACACAATATTTTCATATTAAACAAACTGTGAAAATATATATCCATCTTGCTTCTACCAACTATGAGGGAAAACAAATGCTAGTTTTAAGGGCCAATTCTCTATTAGTGTTTGTGGATGAACATTTATTAGGTTAACAGATTTATTGATTTCTGTGAATGTTTAAACACAATAATATTCAGAAGTTTACATTTTTTTAATGTTTGATATAAAAAAATCTCTTTTGCTTACAAAAATGAAACAAAAATACATTAAAAACCAACCTGATCTCATGACGAAAACGTACCTGTGGGAACTTTTTCAAAAAGATGCGAAATGTTTGGTTTTCCCCCCGGAACAACTGAACGCACATATGGTATGTTTTATGTGATGTTGGTTATTGCAGTTCTGACTTCAAATGTCTGTTGAGTGGCACTATAACTCTATTGCTCTGTGACGTTTTAAAATAGCATATCATCTGCACTACACCTAAACCTACCCGATAGTATGAACAAAAGCGAATGTGATGTAAAAACGCAATCAAAAGCATGCTGTTTTAGCTTGTTTTTCAATCTCTCATCGTCAGTCATGTTTTTCATGCGATTCGTACACAACAATTCCGCATTTTAAGTCCAGTTCTGTGCTGGCTGAGCTACCAAGCAAGCTTGTTATGTCCGGAAAGCGAATCATATGGAGCTGTACAAAAACTATTACAAGTGCTCGCTGTTTTACCACCTCTAGTGTTAATTTCTGTTGGGAACTGGTGATATGTACTTATTGGTAAGTATTTCGCCACTTGCAAAAAAGTTCTCACAGATATGGTTTCGTTCTGAGATCAGATAGCACAGTAATATTATTGTGAAATATTTTTACAATTAAAAAACATTTCTGTTTTAATATATACTTTAATATTAAAACAGAAATGTATTTCTGTGATGCATTATGTCACAATTACCCTTCAAAAACCATTCTAATATGCTGATTTCATTCTATTATAGCAGTTGAATATAATAACAGTTGTGCTGCTCAATATTATTTTTGTGGAAAGCATAAGGAATTCAAAACAGCATTTATTTAATATAGAATTTTTTAATGACAGAGCACCACTATTAAAAAATAACTTCTGAGCTCTCATAAATGAGCTGCACAGAAATTAATATAAGAACTGCATATGCAGTTGAGGTCAAAAGTTTGTATACACCTTGCAGAATCTGCAAAATGTTAATTATTTTAGCAAAATAAAAAGAGGGTTCATACAAAATGCATGTTATTTTGTATTTAGTACTTACCTGAATAAGATATTTCACATAAAAGATGTTTACATACAGTCCACAAGAGAAAGTCCACTTTTCATTAATAAAATGCATCCTACCAGAATAAACTTAATTTATATGTTTAAAAAAAAGGCCTACTAACATCAAACTTTTGAATATTGTGCAATTCTGGGTGGTACAGATTAGTTACACTTTTCACAATTGTGAAAAATCAGGCTGTTGAAGAAATGTGTTTTGGATTGTGTGGGATTTTACAATTACATATCTGCGATGTGAATGAAGATGATTATGAATGAGCTGATTCAATTACTTTCAAATATTACTAAAAAGCAGCTAAATAAATTACATGAGATATATGCCGAATACATTTTTTCTGAATAAACGCTTAACTAAAATATAGCCTTTAAACTGAAAACTGTGTGCATGCAAACTGGGGCCAGTGACTGAAATGTCACTGCTTTCAGTGGCTGCTGAAACTGTATTGCAGGTGGTTAGTGACTAATACACGTTTTTGAATTGAAGTACCATGCACAAAACCGTTTAGTAAATTGGCCTGTCTTTCATGTGAGTTGTATGAGTCATTCAAAATCAAGACTGGAGTGCAAGAGAGAGTGATAGACAGAGGGTGGTAAGAAGCAAAAAAGGTATAAACAGACTTCTGAGCAAAATTTTACTGAATAAAGCCTTACAGTATTGCCACTCTGTGCCATGGGATGAAATACTCACTTGAACGTAAAAGCACATCTCTCAACAAGCTTAAAGTCTTTCAAAAACATGGTTAGGGTTTGCATTTCTGCAAGCATGAGGTCACTGTTTTCTCCAATAAAAATAATTCCCTGAAGAGTCATTTCCTCCTCTTCTTCCAAAAGGAACAAATGATTGGGATATTCATGTGCCTCTGAAAGGTGTGATTTCCAAGGCTTGTATTGGACACTGACTGTTATCTAAAGGCAAGCCAGGTACTCAATGAATGTTTCCTTTGGCAAGCCTCTAATCCCTCCATTAATAAGTCCTGACTGATAATCTTTTTGTTAATTAATCAGCATGAACACATTATGCAGTACGCCTTCCTTAGTTTAAGTTAAAGGATCAGCCGAAAATGAAAATTCTGTCATTATTTACTCTGACAATAAATGTTTAACCTCTTTTATTTCTTGTTTGTCATGTGACTTGATTATGATGTCATCATGCGAGAACCACTGAAGTCTGATTTTAATGGCATGTTGCCATATTTGATTAGGGCTCTGTATACATAAGTTGATCAACGTTTTGATTTGAATTCAAAAGTAAGAGTAAAGACATTCTGTTGCTAAAATATATTTTTTTCTGAGCAGTATGATGTCATACTGCTTAGGCTCCGCCTATGACTGCATGGACTGTCCTATATTACCGTATTTTTACTCTCAACCAGTTGCACACTGTCTGCCATTTTCTCCACGCTTGAGCAGCTGTTCTTCATTTTCTCCCGACATGAGAGGCAATGAGGACACAGTGAATTAGTTTTGTTTTTGATGGTAAAGCACCACCAAACCACACGGAAAATGGAAGAGAGGGGCGGAGTAAGTAGTAGCTCATTATCATTTAAAGAGACATGCACCGAAATGGGTCGCTGTGAACAGAGCTGTTTTTGACGAGGTAAAAACTGTTGTTTTACACTACCATTGAGTATTTTGCAGACATTTCATAAAGTCTCTATGGAATCATACCAAAATGGGCATCCGATGTATGCTTTAAAACTCAAAAAATTAAAAATTTTTACACCCCAAACATTTCAATGGTAGTGTGAATTTAGCCATGCTCAACAAACAATGTGATTAATTTCAGAAGACTTGGATTAAACCACTTGCAGTTATATGAATTAGTCAACCTAATCTCGTGACAAAAACATACCTGCGGGAACTTTTTCGCAAGATGCAAAATATATACTGCCATCTACGTTTCGTGACATATTCAATGTGAAACATCCACTGAGTGGCACTAAAAGAGTGTTTGTTTTTTCCTTGGAACAGATGAATGTACATATGGTTGGTTTTATGTGGCATTGGTTTTGTACGTGTCACTGCAATTCTGATTTGAAAAGTCTGATGAGTGGCGCAATAACTCTAATGCTCTGTGATGTTTTAAAATAACATACAAACTGCACTACACCTAAACCTACCCAATAGTATGAATAAAGCGAATGTGACATAAAAACGCAATCGCAGGCATGCTGTTTTAGCTTGTTTTTCTATATCTCATCTTTCAGCTCTTTCATTATAAGTCATGTTTTTCACAGAATTCGTACCCAAGTCCACTTCCGTGCTGGCTGAGCTATTTCTGTTATGTCCATAAAGCAAATCATATGGAGCTGTAATCACAAATGTGTATGAAAATGATTACAAGTGCTTGCTATTTTACTGCCTCTAGTGTTCATTTCTGTTGGAAACTGCAGTGATATATACTTCTTGGTACATATTTCGCATCTTGTAAAAAAGTTTTCGTCATGAGATCAGGTAGGAATTAGTATGTCCTCTTTGGATCTTTTGGACCCCATTGACTATTATAGCTGGAAGTTTCTAAATATCACCTTTTGTGTTTTGCAAAAAAAAAGAAAAAAACTGGTTTGGAGAGTCAGCAAATAATGATATAATTAAACTTTTTGAGTGAACTATCCCTTTAATGCGATTTAGAAAGATGTAATCAGCTAATACTCTATGTTCCATTGAGGAAAATCCATCAAAATGAATAGACTGATAGAATAATGGCTGTTTGGATGTGAGCAGAAGTAGAAAGGGGATGTATAATGACTTGGTGGTGTGCCAGAGGGGGGCACAGGTGGAGGAAAGGAGGTAAGGATGAGGAGCAGACTCAGTCAGAGGCTATAAACCTCGACTCTCATGCTGGGCTATCGGCATTCTGTCAGGGGCCATTACACACCACATTGCTGGTGTGTGTTCACCTGCTGCCCCCCACAGGGAGCATGCTCAGTGGGGCCATGGGCTAAACACCAACCCCCAAACCCCTACCTACTACACCAAACTGCCTTTACCCTCTGCTGAACATCGGTTTCTGCATTTCCCAGTTCTTATCACTCATTCCGTAGCTCTCCGTGACAGAATATTTAGAAGCAGAAAATGAAAAAGTATATTTTTTTCACTATTTTAAACTAAAAAGCCAGTATTTAGGGTTGCCAAGTGCTCTGTTAAAATTCACCCTTTATAAAATACAAAACAGGAGTTTTTCATTTGCTAAAATTAAACATCTTGGCTAATTTTATGAATCAATTTTAATACAAAACTTATACTCAGTGTTTCACGGAATTCATACCAAAGGATTCCACATGCCAAGTCCAACTCTGTGCCGGCTGAGCTACCGAGCAAGCTTGTTATGTCCCAAAAGCGAAACATATGTACAAAAACAATGTTTCTGTTGAAAAAACCTCCCACAGGTATGTTTTTTGTCATGAGATCAGGTAGGTTACTTGCCATTACTTTGTAATTATTTCTGAAATTTACTAACAATTTCTGAGTCAAAAGTGTTTCTACACCAAACAACTTGTTCAGTGTACCTCTCCTTTTCGATGCATACAATTCAATGTATTCAAAGATGTAAATACATTAAAGTCTAAAGCAGAAAAATTGCTGATTTAACATCACTGTATCGCCATCTTGGTTCTCATTTTGACCTTGTTTACAATACTTGGAACCACAGTATGGTGTGTTTGTGTGTGGGTACATGGCGATGTGGAGTGCGGACATACCACAGATATCTGTCACATTCTATGATATGAGGCATTAAGTGAATATGTATGAAAATAAATAAATAAAATACACCTGCAAAGGACAATCGGCTACTGCCGAGCGAGAGAAAGCAAAGAAAACACAACAGAGGCAAAAACAAGCTCAAGGCCACCTAGAGAGGAGCTAGCAAACACACAAATACAAACACACACAGAAAGTATACATTTGCCTCTGCATAAAATGGGTCATGTTGTTTTCAGCTCTAATTAAAAAGTAAGTGGGAAAAACACAACAGCCAAGTCTGAAGAAAAGAAACTGATGATGGAGAGCTGTATGTATAACAGAGAAAACACGGCATTGATAACAATTAAAAAGAAAGATCAAGGAACTTCCACTATCGGAAGTCCGCACTTGACACAAAGAGCATAAGAAAACGCTACGCTCTTTCACCTTGACGTATGTAGCCTGTAATGTATGATGCTTCTCTCGCTGCATGACGGAGGTGAGCGTGTGTGTGTATAAAAGTAGGTCAGGTTTTGGGAACTGACACATCTCCGTGCTAACAGATAAGAGCAAATCTGAAGTGCTAAGAGCGGCCCTAGAAGAAGAAAGCCAGCGAGAGGAAAAGGGAGAGATGCAGAGGTAGCGTACAGGTTATGAGAGATGTTCATCGAGGGTTCAACACGTAGAGGGAAGCATAAGTGACAGTTAGCTGTTCTTTTTTTCCACCTATCATTACACAAAAACATTGTCTTTGAACACATCCTCTCATGTTCTTTCGGCACGGCTGTAATTGCCGGTCGTTATGTTGTTCTTGCCTTTAGTAAAGGTGCCATTTATTTATATTTAAACACTGGCGGGGAGCGTAATGAACATCTACACAGGTTCGCACCTAAAAATCAATGTCCTGGCTCTTTCGTGCGCTTCCTCCTTGTGATTCACTGGTTTTGGCCTCCCTATCATTTGCTCGGCGTGAAGAGAGTCAATCCTTTCCATCAACTGACAACAAACTCTAGGCAAATGACAGATGATTTGAATGAGGGTCTGAAGGTTATCTCCTGTCCAAACACCAGCAGGCCAAATTATCTCTTCCACAGACAAAACACCCAGCTATGAGCGCAAAGCTTCCTGTCTACATGTTTTCACCTATAAACACACACACACACACACACACACACACACACACACACACAATGCGATGGGAGACTGAGGGTTAAAACAGTGCGGTCCAGCACAGAGGGGAACTAGAGCATGATGAGGGCTGGAAAGTGACAGCGTGCTGTAAGAGATGCCGCTCAGCAGGGGTCGCTGTTATGCAGGGAGGATAGTACAGTAGAATACAGTAAACCCAGACACCCAAACACAATAATCTTGATGACATGGACAAGAGGCCAAAAGGATATAATGGGCACTTTTCTTTTAATGGGAAGTAAACTTTCTTGAGACACACTTTTCACACTCTCACTGGTTTAATTTGTCTGCTAACACTGTTGAACAGTGTATATAAATTCACCACAGTTGATTAAATTCATTCATCATTTACAGTATAATGTTAAAAAAAAAAATAAATGGTGTTAGCAAAGCTATTTTGAGATTACTCTATACTTTTATTCAGCAGGGATGTACTGAATTGGTCAAAAGTAACAGTGAAGAGATTTATAATGTCACAAAAATATGTAAAAGTATTTAATTTCAGATCAAAAGTGATAGTAAAGAGATTAACAATGTCACAAAAATATGTTATAATTATTACATTTCCAATAAATGTTGTTTATAATTAAATGCTTTCTATTCATGGAAAACAGCATGTTTTTCACACGTTTTCAACATTGATTCTTTAAATTGTAATAATAATTGTTATTTTTGTTAGATAATAACAAAAGAGACTGCTTTCCAAAAATAGCAATTTTTGGAAAATAAGTTTTGTATTTTTAGTCATACACATCCTAATTCATTATATGCATAACTCTTAATGACACTGATTTCTATTTGGTAACTAAGACTTGATACTGTTAGTTGAAATGAAAATGATGCAAAACTTTGAATTTATCTAAAATAAATAATAGGAAATGATAAATAAAGAAATTGTTGAAATGATTATATTGATTATGATTACTATAATACGTTAAAGTATCACTTTTCAGATTAATTTTCACAATTTAAGATTGAAAGTCTGGGTCTTGAACAAGGACAAAACAATACAATATATAAATATATACAGTTCTTTTATAAGTTTATATATAGAAATGTAAATTCATGTCCCAGTCACATTTTTGTGGTTAAATAAATATTACTTACACCAGAGAACAAAAAAAAAAAAAAAAAGATTTTATGTTTTTACATTAACAACGTAATCAATATTCTATTCATTAAAAACAATATAAATCTCATCAAGTTGGTGTTTTTAAGCCTTTAACATTTATTCCAAAATAATAACTCAAGGCAGTAACAATTTATACAATACATTTTATTTGTAAACTTAATGATCAGCTATTCTTTTTAATAGCTTTTATCATTAGCCTTGCAATCTTTTAACACTTTTTGAATATTTTGAATCATTAGTCATCAAAACTCATTTTACCAAGCTGATTACTCACTAAATCTGCAACAGATCATGTTTTCATGCCATTTTAAGTCTTACGTAACAAAGTTATATCTAAGTTATATCTAAATGTGTGAATTATATTGTTCATTCAGACTGATTTGGGAATGCAAACAAACACAAGAGGCAGGATTTATCGCATGGACCAATCACAGCCGAAAACAACGAGTCATATCCAATCATATCGCAGTGGAGGCATTGGACAATGTTTCTTTAAAAAATAAGAAGTAATTTATACACTTTTTAATGTTATAGGTTTATGTATAGGAGGATGATAAACAGCCACAGTGAGATCTGAAGTAAAAATGCTACTATTACTGCATTTCTATCATTTAAAAAAATTATTCCATAACAAATGATATTACTAGCATAACAATTTATGCGAAAAGTTGGGGAAAAAAGCTCTTTTTAAATTATTTTTTTAACTCAAATCTTAGATCTCCAGTTTGGCCTCAAACTGTGAAAGCTCACTTTAAACTGTAGGCTGAGCATGACTGACAGGAATAACTGGACAGGCTCCTCCCAATCTCATTTAAACTCGACTTAACAATAGCAATTCCTTGGCTCCTTCGAGTACGTACTTGGCTACAACAGACGGTATGTAATAATGTAACTGCTTACAAGTCTCATTGTGTTCCATAGTGAAATTGCTGACAAACAAAACACACAATATAGATGCAGATTGATTGGGAGAGCAACGTTCTCTCTCTCAGAAAGAGACGGAGAAGTATTGATCTGAGCTGTAATTTACTGCACCGCCAGTGCTCGCTCTAGGACCGCGGAGCAGAAGAGTGTCAGTGCTTTATTATTAACGGCCGGCGCAGGGCTTGGCCCGCCTGATATACAGAGAGCCCACTCTGACAAATGAAACCAGCAGTACTGTTGTCAGCAGTTTGGGTCCTCTACAAAACATCCATGCCTAGCCAGTGCAGACATTGACCTTAAGTTCCCTCCGAGGAGCCCATATGGAGCAAAGCTTCCGTCTCACAGAGCAAAGATACAAACTAGAGAACCAACAGCAGAATATGAAGATTGTAAAAGTGCTGATGTGGAAACTGAAAGATATATATATGTACTGTACATATACAGTTGAAGTCAAAAGTTTACAGAATCTGCAAAATGTTAATTATTTTACCAAAATAAGACGGATTATATAAAATGTAAGTTATTTTTTATTTAGTACTGACCTGAATAAGATATTACACATAGAAGATGTTTACATATAGTCCACAAAAGAAAATAATAGGTGCATTCTTAATACTGTTGCTGTTACCTGAATGATCCACAGCTGTTTTTTTTTTTTTTTTTTAAGTGGTAGTTGTTCATGAGTCCCTTGTTTGTCCTGAACAGTTTAAGTCTTTCAGATCCCACAGATTCTTTGGTTTTTCAGCATTTTGTGTATTTGAAGTCTTTTCAACAATGACTGTATGATTTTGAGATCCATCTTTTCACACTGAGGACAACTGAGGGAGTCTTATGCAACTATTACAGTAGGTTTAAATGCTCACTGATGCGTCAAAAGGAAAAACAGTGCATTAAGAACCAGGGGGTGAAAACTTTTAGAATTTGAAAATCATGGTACATTTTACTTATTTTGTCTTCTGTGAACATTTAAACTTCTGAAGCTTCTGAAGGGCAGTACTAAATAAAAAAAAAAAAAAAAAGATATTTAGGCAAAATAAGAAAAATGTGCACAATCCTCCTTCCGTTCAAAAGTTTACACCCTTGGCTCTTAATGCATTGTTTATCCTTCTGTAATAATTGCATATGGGTCCCTCAGTTGTCCTCAGTGTGAAAGATGGATCTCAAAATTTCTATTAACTATCACTAAACAAAAATAAAACACAGATGTGGATCATTCAGGTAACAACACAATATTAAGAATCAAGTGTATGTAAACTTTTGAACAGGTTAATTTTTATAAATTCTATTTTAAGTATTCTTTGATGAATGGAAAGTTATAGATTTGAAATAGACTTTTGTAAGTTTTAATAAAAAAAAATCTCAAACTAATATTTGACCCTAAAAATGTTATAAATTATATAAATAAATAAGTTTAAAATGCACACACACATGTAGGCACTTGTGATTGACTTTACAAAGTGTTTGGGGATTACATAATGAAAAGGATACTTGAGATTTACAAGGACATGATATGCAAACTTTTACAAGGTGAACAGTTTAGTATTACCAGTAAAAAGGTGGCGTTATATCAGACAGCACAGGGGTGGGCTGTAGGAGTTGGGGGTCTATAGAGCTGCACCCCAGGGGAGAGGGGAGAAACTTGGGGTAGAAGTGAAACCTGATTCATAGACATCCTTCCAGCATTCTGTCAAATTGGTCGTTTAACCTTTACACTTTCAAACATTCAGCAACTAGAGACCAACCGCAGAGGCCCACAGCTACATCAATAACCAACCAATTTTAGATCTCACAAATGCAGTGCCAAAAAACGCAATTGATCACCTGTCACAAGGTTTGAGTATGAGTATCATTAACCAGAGAGATCAGCTAAATTAGAGTCAGGAATTCTGTCTCAACAGTGACAAGGTGAGAAAGTGTCAGCAAAAGATCCACAAATAGACTTTCAAACTCTAGTTCATTGAAAGTTAGGCCTACATAACAAATCCACTGCAAATTGTGTGAAACAGGCACAGATGTTACATTTAAACTCATCCTCTTTCTAAGCAGGGTTTGTATTCATGTCTAAACAGACAGGAAGTTCCTAAAGTGTCCCAAGTGTTCCCAAACACTTATCCAGTTTCCTGCTGGTGCACTACTAGAAACCTTTAGTACATCCGGTATTCAACAATCCATCTATCCACACTGTATTACACAAGAGTGTAACATGACAAGGCCGATGTGTTCATTTTCTAGAAGGGCTGTGTACTAGAACACCCCCTACATTACAACACAAATAGAAAAACAATCAACTGATTATGATTTTAAGCACAACACAATAGGATGTGCTGTATGATCCTAAAGTATGTTATCATCATGAGATTCGTTACATATAGAACATAAGGCTATCTATTAATTCACTCAGTACATTTGTGATAATAAACCAAATATATATATATATATATATATATATATATATATATCCAATGTAATGCTTTGCATACTTGCAGTCAATATTTGACTTTCTGTGATGTATTCTACATTGTTGATGCAAATTCTGCTGATTCGTAACCAAGATCATGTCATCTAGCTAAAAATTGTAAGAATGGTTAGCGAGATAATAGAATTCAAGACAAAGAGAATAATTAAGGAATAATTGTAATTAAACACAACAAATCAATGAGTAATTTGAATTACCAATGAGTTTACTGAATTACCTTATAGTTGTATAATGTGTAGTGTGTTGGATTTTCTTTTATATCTATTATTTCTAGCAAATATTTAAAATAAATAAATAGTGAGGCCACCAAAATACAAGTAAAAACAAACTACAGGTCTGACTTGAACAGTAATATTTTGAAAAAATAAATAAATAAATGTAAAGAAAAAATGTAAAGAGCATAACATTTAATGAAAAAGAACTCTAACAAATATAAAAAAAGTAAATAAAAAATAATATTTTTTTTTAAAGAAAAAAAGTGTAAAGAAAGCAACATTTAAAAAATATGTACACTGACATTCAAAAGTTTGGGATCAGTAAGATTTTTTATGTTTTTAATGGAGTCTCTTATGCTCATCAAGGCTGTATTTATTTGATCAAAAATACAGAAAAAAAAAATAATATTGTGAAATGTTATTGCAAGTTCTAATATTGGTTTCCTATTTTAATATAATTTAACAAGTAATTTATTTCTTTGACGCATCAGTGAATTTTCAGCTTAATTACTTAATGAATAAAAAGTTAAAAAGAACAGCATTTATTCAAAATAGAAATCATTTGTAATAATAGAAGTCTTCACTATGACTTTTTAACACATTAATTTAACACATCCATGCTGAATAAAAGTATTAATTTCTTTAAAAAATAAATAAATAAATTACGGACACAAAAGGCCTGCGTGACATCTACAATAACGCAAACATAATTTAGACAGCTACTTTTGAATTTACAGTGAATGCTGTTAGTTTTATAGGAGAAACAGATTATTCACACAAAGTTGACCTTTAAATGTCATCATGTCTCCCTGATAGTGTCAATTCGGCTTCCATTTTGAGTTTTGCTTAAGCTGAAGAAATAGCCAGAATTTCATGCATTCCCAAACAATGCCGGATTGCTGACCTAATCATCTCAGCAAACTCAGGTTTACTTTTTAGTTTCTATTCTATTCATTCTATGTTCTTCTTTTGAGAAGCCCCTCAGAACGATACACAAGAGAGGTAACTAAAGGTCCAGAAATACTGCACAGCTTATGAGGCCCTCATCTATTTTTTAATGGCCAGCATCTGCTGTATATGTAAGCATGAATGTTCTCTTTTTCTGTTAATACTGAACTTGAGGGTTGGAGGGGAAGGTTGTTGTCCCGTACACAGAACCTCTTAAACTACACTGACCCTGCTGTCAATCAATTTAATGGCTTGTCACTCTTCAAATTCACAAGCGAATAAAGAACAAGGTCACAGGCATTGGATGCCATTGTCAAAAACTAGACCGTATTTGCTTCCAAAGTGAGTCATGGCAGCTCCAAGAGCATCTATGTTTCTAGAATACAGCAAATCATATTACAGAGTGTCAGCGAGGCCTCTATATCTTTAGCTACTTACTCTGCCTCTGTTTCTTATATTAGAGCTTTTTGTTCCAGACAAAATCTCCCAGATTCTCGATGAGGGGCAACAGAGCTATAAGAGTTCAGCATTATTTGGAACGCTGAGAGCTGAATCGGCTGTTTGCTGGCGGCTAACACTGACAAGAGAAGTTACTCTCCAGGAACAGATTAAACTCTGTGTGTGTGTGTGTGTGTGTGTGTGTGTGTGTGTGTGTGTGTGTGTGTGCAAGCAGGGCAGAGGAACTTCACTTGTGTAAAACAACTGAAACACTGGCTGCTCTGTTTCCACTTCCTGCTACTGTATGTTTTCTGTCATCAGAGCATGATTTGTTCCCCATTTATTGATTATGTGACTGTCTCTAAACAAACAAACAAACAAACCCTGAGCATGCCTAGTAAAAAATCATTAACACATCATTTATATATATATATATATTCCATCTGACATCTTTTTTTAAAAAATGCATTTTTATCAGGCTCCAATGTATAGGTTTCTATGTAAGTATTGGTACTTCTGATTGGTCTGAGGGTGGGATTTTAGCGAGTTGATGGATGTATACTATGTGTTGAGAGCATTCACTCAGTATCATTATCTCATTTATATATATATATATATATATATATATATATATATATATATATATACCTCATTACCTCATTACCTCATTAATACTTACCTCATTAATACTTCATCTTGCATTTCAGATTCTTACATTTAATCTATAATTTAATTGCAGTATTCTGACTGTTCTTAGCTAACTAAAGGTTATCAAAATATATAATTTGCATTAAATAATGTTATGAAATTGTTTTAAATATCTTTTTGAATATACAAAGAAATGATAAAAATTGGGTAAATTATACTTTTAAACAAAATTAAAATGCCAGTAGGTTACGGCAAGTGAGCATATAATGAGTGAGTCATTGAGTCATTTATTCAAATGATTCGTCCGAACGGCTGATTGATCAAAATTTTACGCATGGGCTAATAAAACTTTGACTCAAACGATTTGTTCAAAACACTGAATCATTTAGCAATTAATCGGCTGGTTGCTGTGAGATGCGCTATGGTTCTGCTGTGTCTTTCATTGAAATGACTTCTTACTACCGCTGCTGAAATAAAACAAAAGCAGTCTGCAATATTGTGCTTGAAATGTAAGTGACCTAATATTATTGTACTTGCTTACTGGACTGTTTATTAAACTATTGAACAGTCACAACTAACTATTTTAAACATAAAAACTTGTGTTGAACATTTTGATTTCTCCTGGAGAGGCTGCGTAATTAGTTATTTTTTGGTTAATGATGTTTTAATCAGGTTACTTGTCTAGTGTTAATGAAGCGTTAATGTCGAGCCCTGAAGTCTATATGCCGGACTCAACCCCGTCTAATTTAAACCCTGCCTATTAGTTATTCACTGTATGTAGTATTCAAACTTGCTGTTAACTAGTTACCAGGATTTTACAGTAGCATTTTACAGCCTTTTACTGTTAAAATCACTTTTTAAAATTATTTTTACAGTGTATTCACCACTTTCAGAAAGTAAATGCAATGCTACTCTGATAATTAACATTACACACAGTATGTAAATTATTTATAGATAATAATATATGAAAATGATTTCTGATGGATCATTTGACACTGAAGACTATATGTAAGGAGTAACGACTGCTGAGAATTCAGCTTAGCTTTCACAGGAATAAAATACATTTTTAAAATTTACTTTAAAAGTTACTTTAAATCAGGGGATCCTAAACTCGGCCCTAGAGGGCTGGTATTCTGCAGAGTTTAGCACCAACTCCAATTAGACAAACCTGGATCAGTTAATCAAGCTGCACTGGGCCTCCAGAACCAAGTTTGGGCACCCCTGCTTTAAATTATAATAATATTTCACAATATCATTTGTTTTACTGTATTTTGATCAAATAAATGTGGACTTTTAAGAAACTCAAAAACAACAACAACAAAAATCTTATTGACCCTCAAAATTTGAAGAAGTATATACCAAAAATAAATAAATAAATAAATAAACGAAGGATTCTCAGCGTCAATAAAACTAGTGATCATTTGCATGTGATTATGAGTGTGTATGTGTTTTCTCAACACTTGCAGGAGAATGAAAGCATATGACTTCTTTGGCAGTGAATGTTGTGCAAGTATGTCAGGGGTGTCCACACTCAGTCCTAGAGGGCTGGTGTCCTGCAGAGTTTAGCTTCAACTCGCCTCAGCATACCTGCCTGGAAGTTTCCAGTTTGTCTAGCACAAGGGTGTCAAACCCAGTTCATTGGAGGCCACAACCCTGTAGAGTTCAGTTCCACTCCTGCTCCAACAGACAAACCATGTAGTTTCAAGTAAGCCTGAAGGACTTGATTAGCTGGACCAGGTGCGTTTAATTAGAGTTGAATCTAAACTCTGCAGGGCTGTGGCCCTCCAGGAACTGAGTTTGACACCTGTAGCCTAGTAAGACCTTGATTAGCTGGTTCAGGTGTGTTTAATTGGGGTTGAAGATAAAAGGTGTGCTCGACTTGAACTGGCGCTGCGTAGAACGATCTGTGTATGACATCAAAGCACCGCGAGAGCGATTCGAAAGTATAAGGACCCATCTATAGTTCTCAAGGTACTTTGGTCTGCTCAGCACTGCTTCAAGTCAAACACACCTGAACAGTGGTTCTCTAGGAGCAGGATTGGACACCCATGAAGTATGCATAGTAGGACCAACTATTTTTCAATTGTTCAGCATTTAAAGCATTTTTTTTAAGTGTTTTAAGTGAAACAGGTAAATCTTCAGGTTTACCAAACAGGGCAAATTAGTGCTAGAACGCAATTCCATAAAAGCGCAGATGGGAGAGGAAAATTCTGCTTGTGATTTACTGACAATGCGCACATTAAAACAGAGATGTGGCTAGACCATTTCCATAATGACCAGCGCAATTTACCAAGAGCAGTGAAAATTACAGCCTGCTTTAAGACCTTATTTTTGGGCATTAAATAATGGCACAAATACCAGTAATTTGACGAGAGCAACACTAGTAAATCTTGTTGAGTGATTCATTTTAATACTCTCCTTCCATAAATTTTACATTTTAAACTCCTACAAATGCATATTCAATAAGGTCAGGTGCGCAAATAACTGTATCCACGGTTTTTCAGCACTAATTCTTCACTGCACATCTTTAGTAAATTTTGACAGTACTATTTTTAACGCAAAAAAAATGGTTTGCGCTGGTGCAAGCTGTTAGTAAACCTGGCCCTTGGTCTTGGCGGAAAAGATCTGCTTTGCTGCTGAACTGTTGCTGCTGTTGGTTATTGCTGTTGCTGTAAATTATTGCTGCTGCTGTTGCTGCAAAGCAAGTACAGGAACTTGCTACTGCCAATACATATGCTGATACAGTGCTGTGAGTTTTTAAGACATAACGAATGCTGCAAAAATAACATATATAATAAGCCTCAACAGATCTACAGGTGGAGCTGGGGAGGTGGAGGATTTTAGAGGAACTCTAAAATTGCGCTGTGAAATGCTCTATTGAATGCAAAGCTGCAAGTTCATTGGCTGCGTATGCAACATGAACCAATCAGCTTGTGGCTTTAGTTTAACACTGCGAATATCATCAGTTTGCGTTAATGGGGGGGTACAATGCTGTTTTGTGTATTCAGAGTTGTTTACAGTGTTAAAGAGTTGGATTCTCATGCTAAACATGGCCAAAGTTTAAAAAAAATCATTTGGACGAATGACAGAGAATTTCTGTGCCGAAAATCTTACTTCCGGGTTGGTACAAGTTTCAGCTGTTTTTTTTTCTATTGTAAATCTAATGACGTAGACGCTGGTGGAACTCCTTATATGAGCATTTCTCCCGGAAAAGCGCGTCCGCGTACACGTCGGCCAGAGGAGAGCGAGACCGCGCCCATCAACGTGCTTCATCAGGAAATTGTCGGCAGCGCTGCATAGGATTTGTTCGAGAATGTCTCCAAATAAGTGTATTTTTGGATGTTTACTGTGTTCTGCTTCCCAAAGAACCCAGCGTTATGTGAACAGTGGATGCAGTTTGTTTTTCCAGGGCAGCAACAGAGTGTAGCAAGTGCGTATGTGTGTTCCCGTCATTTCAGTGACAAATGTTTTATAAACAAGGCCCAGGTCAATGCTGGATTTGCACATCGTTTGCTATTAAAACATGGAGCGGTCCCAGGGATAAATGATCCCAGTAATGTAAGCACAACTGCATCAGATTTCTGTCTTTTGCTGGAAATCAGCTTGACGCTATAGCTCCGCCCACAGCACGCCTCCAGGAGCTCAGCTTTTTCCGGAGAGAATCTGAAAGCTGTATTTTTCTTTTATAAATATGATAAAACTAACTTTTTGGAGATATTAAGGATGCAGTACTACTCTATAGGTACTCAAGATTAAAATGAGATTTGAGGAAACTGTGTAGGTTATGTATTCTTTAACAAGCCAACAGCCTGCATTTTAATTAAGAATTTAATGATAGAACTTGGCAGTAAAATCAGTAACATTGTGAAATATCATTATAAAATAACTTTTTTCTATATATTTTAACATATTCCATTCAGCATTCAATGTGACATGATCCAATAGAAATCATTCTATTTTGATTTGTTGATTAGCAATGTTAAACACAGTTGTGCTGCTTAATATTTTATTGAAACTATTATTTTTTTTGATGAATAGAAAGCTTCAAAAAGTAAAAATCAATCTTTACTGTCACTTTTGATTATTTTAATGCATCCTTCATGAATAAAATTATTCTTTTTCAGCACTTTTTTATTCATTTTGAATATTAATCACGTTAAGTGACAGTCCCTGTATACAACCAAAAAGAGACTAAAACATTGGTAGTGGGCCAAGCCAACATAGGAATAATGCCAAAAGGTGACTGAATTAAGAGTTTGTGAGGTCAGCGAGCCCCTTAATGATGTCCTAGAAGAGGTTATTTTGAGCAGGTGTTGACGAGGTCCCATGCAAATGTTGTTATGTGAGTCAGAGAAAAAAACAGCCTCCACCAAAAGCAGACAGCATAAGAGACGGGTGGGGGAGCGCAACGTCAAACATACGAAAGCTGAATATTTGACAGCTGAAACCATCATTGACCTTCTAGGGGGCTTTAGCCGCCTGTAGGGGTTGAACAGTTGAGAATAATCCTCCCCCTGTCAATTGTCACTCAAGCTCAGCAATAACACAAGCTATCATCCAGCTTAGCCTTTCCCCAATTTAGAGAGGGAGACGCGACGAGAGAAAGAGTAGGAGAGAAAGATCAGAAAAGATGGAGAGAGTTGAAGAAATCGCTAAATGAACCAGCAGCCATGAAATTCCCCCTCCATTCGAGAAACGAGATCAAACGTTCGCTGGCAGATTTGCTTAATTAAGTGTCCTTGAGCTGTGTTGATGTGAAAAGCCTTCACTCTTACACCTTACTTCTAATATCAAAGACGCAAACCAATCAGAGACGAGATCCTGAGGGGCTCAGCCAATCGGCACAAAGCGACGAGGACAACTGGACGGGAAGTGATTACAGACTCATAATGACGCTGACCCTCCGTGACAGCTCTCAATTACATCTAATGATCGCCACGACAAGGAACACAAAGCAAAAGATCTCCTTCAGCGCCAATATATAAGCGCAGACCTCTCGCTGAACCACGGCTAAGAAATGGCCCTTGCTTGTTGCTCTTAAGCCATCTATTATTTGCTTGATATTTGAGATTATTTATACATCAGATTAGTCAGTTTTGCATTGTGTGGAGGGTTATGGAAATGTCCTGACATGACATCTGGACAGATTGACAACGGTAAAGACAAAGTTGACAGCTTTGGCTTTTACTCTAATCTGGCTTTTATATTGTGCCGCTGTTCCGTTCAGAGATTTAAGTTCAAAGTGTGGCGATACAGACGGAAAGGAAAATAAACAGATTACGGCTAAAAGGGCAGGAAAAGCTTCTCATTAGAACGACAGAATCAGCTGAGTTGGAAAACATCAGGATCAAATGCATTGTGCTGTGAGAGAGGTCACCGCTGTCGTGTTTTCGAGCTGTGCATTGCTTTCAAGGGGAAAAGAATTGTTTTCGAGCTCTTAAGTGTTCACATTCAGCTGGATGTTTGATGACTGCGCTTAGATTATGAAGCTTAAAAAAAAAAAATCATAATTACAATAAGAGGTGAAAATGGCATCACAAAGTCCATATTTTCTGACTTCTGTACAAACATCTCTCATCTCTCCAAAGCAAAGAAGCTTTAGAATGAAATGAATAAAGCCTAATTTAAATGGGTTCTTCATCAAGACCCTACTGTGCCGGTGTGGCACAAAAACATTACAAATAGCCAGTAAAGATTATCTGCAGCAGGCTGGTGAGCCAGGTGTAACACATATGTGGTTGCACAATATATTTCCGTTTTAGGGTGAAGGACGTTCTGCAGAAACATGTTGGTGGGCTCCATTAAAGTGGTCATTGTAGTACAGCATTAAGTACACATTTAATCAATTAAAAGCCAGTTACAGCTCACCATGAGACAAGGCCAAGCAGTCTGAGCAATTCAAAAATACCAAGAGCTGAAAAAAAAAAAATTTGTTCCATGAGAGATATTTAATCGTTTTGGTGGTACGGTCTTTCACGATGGCTGCTGAATGAGTTTTGCTGAAGAACAGGCTACAATGTGGAAAAGGTTTTTATATTTTTTTATAATAGTCTCCAAGAAACTAGGACCAACATGTCAGAGGACAGCTCTGAACATCTTTGGTAGAAATCATTATTACATTATTATTACAAAAAGCCGTTGTGAAACGAATGAAATTATTTGTATGTTTACGCATACATTTTAATATGACGGTGGATGTATTGACACATCTTTAGAAACATAAAAATCTTTACAAATCTTATATTAACCCTTTAACTGTCACAGTTTACTTCACCATATTACAAATAAATCCTAATCTAATCATGACAAACTATATATCGTTGGAAAGGTCTAAGACTCCTAAAATAGATATTTGAAAACTGTTTTGTGTTACAAATTATGTAGGAAAAGTAATAGATTAATTTATGACAAGAGTGCACCTCAAAAATCTACATCATGCTTTAGAAATCAATAGAAATGATATATCAGTAGAAAACTTAAAATCTCAAAATTCATCCATTGAAAACCATTTTAAAATCAGACATTGCATTACCATGGAAAATGTACATCAAAATCATATTACAAAATGTTTTCATTCATGAATTATAATGAATTACAATTTAAGTTTGGATAGTGCATTTTCACGTCTATGTTAAAAAAGTGAATGGTACATTTAGTAGTATAGAGATTCTATAGATTTTTATAGATTACTATTTAAATGTGTTAGTTATTTGTTTAGAAATAATAATAATAATAATAATAATAATAATAATAATAATAACAGGTATACATAATAGTGATAACAGTGATAATAAGTCACAATATATTATATAACATATTATTCTGTATACAGTACTATTCAAAAATGTAGGGTTTGGTAAAAATAAATTATTATTATTATTATTATTATTATTATTATTATTATTATTATTATTATTATAAATAAATAAATAAATTAATTAATTAAAGACATAAATTCTCTTATGTCTACCAAAATACAGCAATAAATAAAATAAAATAAAATAAAATAAAAATAATAAATGCAACGTTGTGAAACATTATTACAATTTAAAATAACTTATCTATTTTATAATATTCTAAAAAGGTAATTTATTCCTGTGATGTCAAAAATACATTTTCAGATGCCATTACTCCAGTTGACAGTGACATTATGTAGATTTAGAGTGTATATATATATATATATATATATATATATATATATATATGCATTTATTTTAAATACATTTCATTATTTTTATTTATTTAACAATGCCAATTTTACTGTCCTTTTTGGAAGAATAAAAACAACTGTGTACACATGTTTAAGTTTGTGCAAAAGTATGAAAATACAGTATAAAGTAAATACATTTAAAGCATGGTCTACTTTGTATTAAGCACTGAAACAACAAATCAGTATTAAGATTCAGAACATACAATGCAATAAGAATGTTTAGGGGGAGGGGGATCAAAGAGAAATTCGAAGACCCGAAAAACATCATCTTTTTGTTTTCTGATGCACTATTTTGGGACCAGAGCTGCCATCTCACAGCATAATGTACTTGTGTTTCGAATAATGTTAATTTGTTTTCTTAATACATGAGGCTGCTCCCTACAATGTGGTATTTATTTTGTGTTTAGTTAAACACAGTCCTTGATGAGCTATTCCCAAAGGCTGGGGCTGCAGTTGTTTGTACTAGTGCATAAAATCCTTGAATTAGTGTGGGCTCAAGGGTGTGTTCTTTTCCCCAGATTGTGGCTATGGAAAGTGTGTATGCAGAGACCGCAATAGCCATCTCCATGGAGCAGCCAGTAGAAAATGAATCAGTTTAATGGCTCTCTAAGGCAACTCCAAAAAAAAGTCCTTTTTTCCAAAATAATATTTGTCCTTTTGAATTTTTGAATGGCATTAAGTTATTGAGTGAGGCATTTCTTTTCCAAAGCACTGCATATTTTTCTTCACAATGAGTAAACCAATGACACCAAAACGATTGCTAGTTAAAAGGCGACTAGAATCTGTGTGGAGCAAGAAGGGCCTACAATGACACAAGGCAAAAGACACATCCCAGCGCCTGCCACTTATCATCCCATCACTTTTATATATTAATAACAGCGTATTGCGTCACTCTAATTGGACTGGATGTTTTACATCCTTGGGCTGATTGTGAAAGACATTACCAGATATTCTTGGAAATTTAAAAAAGAGTAACTGATTCTCAGGCGCCTCGAGCTGTCTTTCTGCAGAGGACTCCAAGGTAGTGACCTAGAAGTTCTGCCGAGGGGGAAGACCAGCGATAAGACAGGAAACTGCCATGTGGCATTCAGTGTCAACACCTTGTTTGTTCTCTAGTGTTGACCGATGTTCTCTTGCCTGGTTGAATTTCAGAAAGCCAACTTGTAAGATGTGCACAGTATTAAAGAATGGAGCTCGATTTTAAAACCATATAGTAATGGAAAATATGTGTTAAGTCCTAAATAATATGTGATGATCCCCTTGCAAAAGACACCCTTCCTAAAACACAAATACAGCTATATTTTTGTGTATGAAGACTTTATACTGTTTGAGAGAAACCTTCTTAATGACTGGCTTTTATATTGTAGTTGTGCTAAATCAAGTGTAACATCTCTTTACTAACTGTAAAGCTCTGAAATTAATATATTAGGGCTGGGTTTTGGCACAGATTTCACAATACAATTGACCTTCTTAGTTACTGTTGCTATGTACGACAAACAATGCGCTTCTCATGCAGTGAAAAATACATCGTGGAACAAAGAGGAACTGACGACACGCCTACAGACAAAACAGAGGAGATTACGCCTGGCATGAAACAAGGTCATATCTTTAAAATGCTGTCTTTTTTTAAGAAATATAAAAAATAATAAATATAGTTTTGTGGCTCTTTAATGTGGCATGACAGATCACTGCATTGCCTGATTAAATCAATCGAAATGTGAACCAATCGTAATTTCTTATTTACTTAGAGCACAAAATAAACATGAATGAACATCAGAACGTATTTTATTTTAACCGTGGAAAGATGTCAATACACACAATTTTTCAAGTGTAAGTCCAACAAAGTTAATCTACTCTCCTGTCTGATTTTTTTTTTTTTTTTTTGGTCTTATCGGCTGTAAATCAAGCTGTTTGCAAAGGGTCAATTTGATTTCTGATTCGATTCGATATTGATATATTACGGTGGCCCAGAGAGCTCAACGCGAATTTGCAAATCTGCAAATTAAGAAAACATCTTCATCAGTTTAATAGCACATGTGCTGCAAATAGTCACAACAAAACTAAACACAGAAACACGACTATTTGCAGCTTGTTTCTGTTTTTATAGCACGTTTCTTTATTTGTTTGTATTGTGAGTGTTTGCAGTGCGGTTCTGTTTTTGCAGCATGTTTCTGTATTTGGTTGTGTTGCAAGTATTTGCAGCACATGTCCTGTCAAACTGATGAAGATATTTTCTTAATTTGAATCTGAATCAGAAAGAGCTTTATTGTCACAACAACACACAGACAATAAAAATAGGATGAGTATGTACAGTTGTGCTAAAAGTTCAAAGAGGGGATGGCTTGGATGTGAGGGATCCAGTGTTTCTGCTATTTGCATGTTTACACTTAAAGGGATAGTTCACCCAAAAATGAAAATTTGATGTTTACCTGCTTACCCCCAGGGCATCCAAGATGTAGGTGACTTTGTTTCTTTCTTTAACTCGTTTTTAAACCATTTAAACCGTTGCAGTCTGTCTGTCGTATAATGGCAGTCAATGGCTACCAAATCTTTGAGAGTAAAAAAAAACATACACAAACAAAACCAAATTAAATAAGAAACAATCGTTTTGTGTGAGAAACTGAACAGTATTTCTATAATTTTTTACCTATGATTCACCACAACATCCATCTGTCCTAAGCGCATGCACAGCTTGAATTGTGACATGTGAAAGCGCTCTGGCGTAGTACACGCAAATGCCGGAAGTGATCTGCGGTTATACATCACTCATTGTTTACACAGTGCATGGGGATTGTGGACGTGTTCACTGGCACTGTGAAGATCTATAGATATTTAGAAGTACAGGTCATCGCAATGGAAGACGATTTTTATATATCATCAGACCATAGGCGCCGATCCCGTGTGTGGTCAGGGACTCGAGCATCCATGGAAATGATCGAGCACCCACAGAAAAACACAAGATATTCTTGGTTCATTTTAACCAATTAGTTTATTGAAGCTTGTACCACTTTATTCTCGCTTTCATAGTTTATATTTGAGGCAGGTTTTGGCGTTATTTTAATGACAAATGTCAAGAGTGCATTAATGTAATACGCTCAGGACAGATGGATGTTGTGGTGAATCAGAGGTAGTAAATTATATAAATACTGTTCAGTTTCTCACACAAATCGATCGTTTCATGTCTTAGGACTTCAGTGTATCGTCACGAGTCGTAGGGTTTAATTTGGTTTTGTTTGTGTATGTTTTTTTTTTATTCTCAAAGATTTGGTAGCCATTGACTGCCATTATATGACTGACAGACTGCAACAGATTGAGTTAAAAATCTTCGTTTGCGTTCTACTGAAGAAATAAAGTCACCAACATCTTGGATGCCCTGGGGGTAAGTAGATAAACATCAAATTTTCATTTTTGGGTGAACTATCCCTTTAAGTTGCAGTGCGTTGAGGCCACCGTCATATAGAATATTCTGGATATATATCAGGTACAGTTCATGCCAAATTTTCTCAAGGAAAATATTTATTTTAGCTAATAAAAAATAGTTATTTTTTTAGCCGACTAATAATTTTATGGTCAACAAATGTTTTTTTTTGTTTTTTTTCTGCAGTAAATGTGACGTCACCTGACATTGTCTGTAAGCTGATATTGATGTCTTTGTGTGGTTGAAACATTGATTAATCGATTACATCGGTAAGTTTTACTCCTTTTAACTCCTTTAGTGTCACCCCCCATTTTTAAACATAGACATGAAAATGCACTATCCAAACTTAAATTGTTAGAATTTATGAATGCTTTGGAATATAGAACACAGTGTTCTTCTCTAGAAAGAAATGGACTCACTTCAAAATATTAAAGTATCAAAAAGTTATAGATGTTTACATTTACTGTAAAGAAAATGCACTGTACCGTTTTTTTTTTTTTTTTTTTTTATATAAAATAAATATTTTACACAATATTTTTCAATCCAAAATTGCTATAAAATTAAAGATTTACGTCTAAATAAGTTGTGCCCTAAATTTGAAGTTGATATAAAAAAGTTGGTTCCTGTGAGATTTAATTTAAGGCATTATACCAAAAATAATTAAAAAAATCATGTTCTGTTACAAATGTCTAAATATGTTCCAAACATGGAATCTTGAGACTTTTCCGATGATATGTATTTTTGTCAAGATTATAAAAAATGCTGGTTCTAAAAGATCGTAATACATTTTGTAATATGACACCTGCCACCACCCATTAAAGGGGAAAAGACCGCTAAAAGTTTTCTATGATACTACAATGTCCGATTTTAAAATGTTTCTCACTGGATACATTTTAGGTTTTAAGCTTTCAAATGATATATAATTTACGATGATTACTAAAATATGCGATAGAGAAAAAGACAATGAAAAAAGTTGGCCAGTGACACTTGAGGGAACATACCTTTGAAATTTGAAATCTGAGACTTTGTTTTATATCAAAAGTAACGAAGCTTACTGCAATTTATGGAATGGGAGGTGCACTACCGTTCATTAACTGAAAACAGGCATTTAAGAATGAGAATCGACTAAAATCGAGAAATCGTTATTTATATAGGCTTTACAAGACAAATACATTACCTGTTTTAAACATACATGAATAATCGAACTTACCCTTTAACATTTCTGTACTTTAAGGTGTGGAACTAAGACTAAAGAGCCTTCAGTTAAACTGACAAAACTACAGAAGAGAAATAGAAATATATGCATCCTCTTTGCTCTTTCAATAAATAATAAGATGAACTAGATGTCAAATAGGAAGACATGAGTAGAGAGAGTGAAAGTGAGAGAGAAATAAAGAAAGGGAGAGAGTGATGTGTGAATGTGTGAGGTAAGATAAGATAAACACTCAGTTTCTATTCAGACAAATAGAGTCAGAAAGTGTAAAGCCCTACAGAGAAGCAGCATTAACAATTCATAAAGGTTAAAATAACTGTTTATCCTGAAGATTTCGATAAAGGATGCAAAGAAACTCCCTGTTGTATTGCCATCTCAAGCAATTAAATCACAAACACTAAGCAGTATACACACTTATGAGTCACTTACATTCACTCTCGATCTTTAACACACATAATGTACATGCGCATGCATTATTGTAAAAAGTAAAGCCGAGTTTCATTTTCTCTGTAAGTTTCTGTAACATTAATCCAAGCAGTTTCTTTAAATAAGCTGTTATGACTGTGTAAAGATTCAAGGTTTAATTTTAAATAAGAGCATATTTTGTGTGGTAAGCAGCCTTTGAAAATGCTCTCCGTCTCTCATGCACAATCAATAAATCATAAAATACACAAGCTACAAGCTTAAACACACAATCATAGGACACGAACACAGATAATTAATTACCACAAATGTATTATTCATACATACACACACACAAACAACACAAACACAGACACACACTTTCAAAGTATTTTCATGAATTTTTCATTGTGCACAGAATAAGGACAGCCGTGTGTTTGTGTGTACCTTTCCATCATCATGTCTGCTTTTGGAAAAAAGTGAACAGTATTTTTCCAGAACCTTTGTGATTTGAAGTGTCTTTCAAAGATAGTCAATATTTTAAATACAGTTAGTTTAATTTAAAATACATATGTGACCCTGGACCACAAAACCAGTCATAAGTTGCTGGGGTATATTTGCAGCAATAGCCAAAAATACATTTTATGGGTTTTTCTTTTATGCCAAAAATCATTAGGATATTAAGTAAAGATCACGTTCCATTAAGATATTTTGTAAATTTCCTACTGTAAATGTATCAAAACTTAATTTTTGATAAGTAATATGCATTGCCAGAACTTAATTTGGACAATGCTTTTTTGCACCTTCAGATTCCAGATTTTCAAATAGCTGTATTTCAGCCAAATATTGTCATATTCTAACAAACCATACATCAATGGAAAGCTTATGTATTCTGCTTTCAGATGATGTATACATCTCAATTTCCAAAAACTGACCCTTATGATTGGTTTTGTGGTCTGGTGTCACATATATATATTTTTTATTTGAAAGCATGGAAATGTATTATTTGAATTTATTATTATTTGTTATTAATAAATTTGTTATTATTATTATTATTTGTCTTATTTGGTATTACTTGACAAAAGTGAGACATGCGCTCAACTTATACCACACTAAAACAATACATTACATCTAAAAAGCACTATTTTGGTTTCATCTGACCATAAAATTCCACATCATTCTGCCCTCCCATAAAGGCCAATGTATTGGATGCCCTTGCAAAAAAAATTGTAAATTGTATTAAATCTGTACTTGTGTGATGTACTTCAGCTTCAATAAAAACTGTACTTGCAGATAATATAATGTAAAAGGACATTTAAGTGTACTTAAAAAGTAAATGCTCATGGCTGTTTTTTTTTTTTTTTTTTTTACATTATTAACTTTACTTTTAAACTAAATTCACTTTAAAAACTTTGAAATGGCAAATTAAAAGTTCTGTTTTTGTTTGTTACGTACTGTAGATGTGGCCCTTACCTTATGAGGAGCAGGAGGCCCACCACCGAAGGGTGCCAGGCTGGCAGGAGGGTCAGTGATGTAGGTTTTTTTCGGAGGAGCAGGCTGGTATCCTTGGCTGGGTGGAGGAGCAGCATGGTGACTTGGCTCAGCTCTCCATGTGTTCTGACCTCCATAAGCAGGAGCTCCACCATAATGCTGTTCCTGGTAGCCTCCAGACGGAGCAGGGCAGAATCCCGGCTGTGGAGGCCCGTAGGCAAAATCAGGGCCTCTGGGTTGAGCCGGCATGTACTGTACCTGGGCTGGGCCACGGACCGGCTGCTGTTGGGGGCCGGGTTGGGCGGCCCTGACCTGAACATTGAAGGTGGGCTGGCTCGGAGTAGAAGCGGTGGTGTAGGATGCCGGGACAGGTTGGGGAGCAGGCTGGTATTGGGGCCGTGGAGAAGATGAGGCCGGAACAGGGGCGGTTGGAGAGGCCTGTGGTTTCGGGGTGGATTTCTTGGTGGCGGTTAGAGGGGGTTGATTTGGGATGACCATGCGCCGATAGCCTGTAACAGGGGCGTTGGCGCCTGTCGTAGCTGGGCTGCCAGAATTCTGTAAGAAATAAATAATAAAGTAGAGATTAAATGTTTTTTTTTTTAATTTGTCCACTGGACAAAAAAAAAAAAAAAAAAAAAAAAAAATATATATATATATATATATATATATATATATATATATATAGATATATATAGACACACAATTGATTGAATTTAAAAATTGAATAAGCAGAAATAAAAAGAACTGAAATTCAACCACATTAGCATAAATTCACATGTATGTTTTATTATCATTATTGATTATCAACAAAATGTTTATCTTTCATGTTTATACACAACATAAATGTTGAACAGCCTTTGAGTTTTTTAATACAACATTTTTTTAAATAAATAAAACAACAGAAAAAGTACTAATAATAACTGAAATTCAATAATTACTATTTAATTATTAATGGTATTTTTCCCTATTATTGATTATTAACAACATGTTTCTCTTTCTTTATGTTTATCAACACAAACATTGAACAGCCTGTTTGAGTTTTTTTATATTACATTTTTAAATAAATAAAATAACAGAAAAAAGACTGAAAAGAACTGAATTTCAACTAATAATTTTATTATAAATTGTTTTTTATTGATTCCGAAAAAATCTCTTTCTATCTTTCTTTTATATGTTTATCAACACAAATGTTGAATAGCCTTTTTATTTTTTTAAATATTACATTTTTTTAAATAAGTAAAATAACAGAAATTGTGACAAGTGAACAACTGGAAATTCTACTACATTAGCATAAATTCACATGTATTATTTATTATTATTATTATTATTATTATTATTATTGATTATCTTTCTTTATGTTTATCAACACAAACGTTGAACAGCCTTTTTATGTTTATATATATATATATATATTCTTTTAAATATATATTATATTATATATATATATATATATATATATATATATATATATATATATCCAACAAACGTTGAATAAACACAAACATTGAATAGCCTTTTTGAGTTATTACACTTTTTAAATAAATGAAACAATAAAAAAAAATACTAAAAATATCTGAAATAACAACTACATTAGAATAAATTCACGTTGTTTATTATTAATAGTTTTTTCATTATCATTGATTATCATCAAAATGTTAATCTTTCTTTCCAAACATTGAATAGCCTTTTTTTATTATTACATTTTTTTTAAATAAATAAAATAATAGAAAAATGAACTAAAAATTCAACTACAGTTCACATGTATGTTTATTATTACTGATTATTAACAAAATGTTTATCTTTCTTTATAAATGTTTATCAACACAACTACTGTACAGAGTGTTTGAGTTTTTTTATAGTATAAAATTTTTAAATAATAAACAATTAGCATAAATTCACCTGTGTGTGTGTGTGTGTGTGTGTGTGTGTATATATATATATATATATATATATATATATATATAATTACCGATTAACAACATAAACGTTAAACAACCTTTAATTAATAAATAAAATAATAGAAAAAAAAACTTAAATGTAAGTACATTAGCATATATTTATATAATATAATATACTTATATTTTATATTTATATAATACAGATTTAAAAAAAAAAAAGAAAATTTAAAGTTTATCAACATGAACTGAATTGGAAATATATTTATTTTAAAAATTCTTAAAGTTTGAAGATTTTATAGGCATATATATATATATATATATATATATATATATATATATATATATGTATGTATATGTGTGTGTGTGTGTGTGTGTATGTGTGTGTTTTTCAGTTTTACTTCCTGTCATTTCAAATTAATTCCAATTTAGCTTCTTGTGGGGCACGGCTAATTCAATTTCAGCCCATTTTAATATAATTGAATTCTTTTAATTCTAAATTGTGCCAAACCTTGATCGACATCAAGTTATACAACAGCCCAAACCATTAAACTACCATCCATCACAGCCTGGAAACTGGCTAATGGTCATTAATGATGGGACGGACATGTTACAATGAGAGGTGGTCCTTGTGAACATCAGGGGGTGTAGAACCTTCCGAACACACAATTTAATCATCCCGCATCTCACAGCACGAGTTCAGTAATTATGCAGCCTGTCTACGGCAGATCGATCCACAGGGCAAGTGCAACAGCCATCAGTTGGTCGTGGCCAGAACACATCCACTCATAAACTATGGCTAATAAAGCTCTGAGATTTAGAGTCAAGAGGAGGGTATAAATTGTTTTGGTGGACGGGCAGCCGGACGAGGGGTAAAGACAATTGTGCTGATGCTAGCGGGCCACATGGGAAGGAGGCTAAATCAGAAAGATTTGTTTCTTCGGTTTCCTGGGTGCTTTGGCTCAGTAGCTCTGTGCAGAGAAATCTATTCAGTGTCCAACAATAGCTGTGTCACAGAGCCCGAGGACAGACTCGATTTCTGCAGATGTAAAAAGATTATTGAAAATTCAAATAAGCACAAACGCAGCGACAACCATCAAAGATCAAAATAAATCCTAGCTGTAGAGCATTTGGAGCTTTGTCTGATTGCATTAAAAGACCAAAGAGATACTTCCATTCTATAATATTTGGCTGATTTTATTCATCTATAGAAGGCTGTTCTGTCATAACTAACCAGCTAAATGAAGACCAAAGAGACTCTAATTTCATGATGAAACATTCAGTAATACACTTCATGATAGCACATCATCGCCTCGAGCAGAATTGCACGTTTTAAACACGTCTGTGAAGTGAATGTGCCTATAAAAATGTTTTAATCTTGTGGTGATGCCCATCTCTCCATGAATTCAGACAGGAAGTGTTTGGTTGAGCGAGGAAAGACACTCTTGCATCATGCACTTCAGATGGGTTTCATGGTTAAGGTGGCTTGCTGAAGTAAGTGGGTCAGAAAGACGTTTTCTAAACCAAGAATCTATGGTTAAAACCAACCAGCTAAACAAATGTGGTGACAGATACTGTCACATACTTTTAGAAGAAAATGTAATTTCTATAGATTGATTGATTGAAGTACAAACATACATTGTAACTTCAAGTAAGTTTCTACAGGTTAAAAAATAATAATTTTTAATTGTCTAGAAAATCTTTCTTGCTTTCATTTTTAGATATCTGAGCTGGAAACAAGACAAAAAAAATCTAAGAAAGAAAAGCATTTTTTGCAGTGTATACACTACCAGTCAAAAGTTTGGACTCACCCTCTCATTTAATGTTTTTAAAGAAGTCTCTTATGCTCATCAAGGCTGCATTTATTTGATCAAAAATACAGAAAAAAACAGTAATATTGCAAAATGTTATTACAATATAAAATAATGGTTTTTAATTTAATATACTTTACAATATAATTTATTCCTGTGATGCAATTTTTTTATCAGCTGTTACTCCAGTCTTAAGTATTACATGATCCTTCAGAAATCATTCTAATATGCTGATTTATTATTAGAACTATCAATGTTGGAAACGGTTGTGCTGCCAAATATTTTTTGGAACCTGTGATTCTTTTTTTCAGGATTCTTTGATGAATAACAAGTTAAAAAGAACAGCATTTACTCAAAATGTAAATCTTTTCCAGCAATGGAAATCTATGCTATCACGTTTTATTATTTGAACACATCCTTGGTGAATAAAAGGATTAATTTCTTTCCAAAAAAAGAAAGAATAAAACTTCACTGACCCCGAACTTTTGAAAAGTAGTGTATATTGTTAGAAAAGCTTTCTATTTTAAATAACTGCTGTTCTTTTTTAACCTTTTATTGATTTGAAAAAAGCATCACAGTTTTAAGCGCAATGTTAAGCAGCGCAACTGTTTCCGGCACTGATAATAAATCAGCATATTAGAATGATTTTTGAAGGATCATGTGACACTGAAGACTGGAGTAATGATTCTGGAAATTCAAATTTAATTACAGATATAAATTAAATTTTAATGTATATTAATATAGAAAAACATCGATTTACTTCGTAATAATATTTCACAATATTATATTTTTTTTTCTGTATTTTGGATCAAGTTAAAACAGCCTTGATAAGCATAAGAAACTTTTTTAAAAAACATTAAATGAGAGGGTGTGTCCAAACTTTTGACTGGTATTTATTTATGTGCAAATAATTCTTTTTTTTTTTTTTAAATCAACTTAACAAAACACAACGTGTCAAAAAAGGCATTAAAAAGAATGATAATGTAATTTAGTGTGACCCTGAAAGAAATCATTGAGATGAAAAATTTTGACCTGATTTTAATGATTTCTTACACTGTTTTGCCTAAATAGACCAAATATAAAAACAAGGAATAGTACCCATTGGCTCATAACATACTGTATAGCTAAAGTAGAGGGCAGAAATAAATGACTCCTCCAAGGTGACCGTGCCAGTTTCAATTACATATCACAAAATCAAAATCTAAAAGCAAAGTCTGTTTCAAATAGATCACCAGTGTTAAATTCTCTAATGACCTACAAACTAGCTGTCATTAACCTATGCTTTTCTTTTTAGGTTACTGCCTTAAGCCAGAGAATGAGAAATCAATTACCATCTCTATCACATGATGAGGAGACTGAACCGACATGCCTGAGGCAGAGGCTTGTTCTTTAAAGACACAAATATGGCCTGTTATTACGGCTCACAGCGCTCTTGCAAAGTCAGGAAGAGGTTCGGGTGACACAGCGAGCGTGATGACCAATCAAGGTAACCAATCACAGAGATTTATTAACCTAACAGAGCAAATTAAGATGAGTGGGAACTCAAGCTCTTGATCACGTTCTATCTTTACATTTAACAGCAGGAAATCAAAAATCTTACAGAGTTCTGTCCTTGGCGTCACAGACAAAATATCACGAGTACGATTGTGTAAATGAAGGACAAGCTGTATTTGAGTCATCCTAATGTGCTTGAGCCGCGACTATTAAAATGAGGAAAAATGATAGATGATGCGAGTTTGTTTTCTTTTTATCTTAGCAATAATACCTCAGGCTTCGTGACACAAAAGTCAGATAGACTCGAAAAAGGCCCCGTGAAATATTTCACACTCTTAACTACAATTTCCGTCTCAGCGATTAGGGCCGATGTATCTGTCTGCATGCAAATGTAAAATACCCTAAACGTGCCCTTCAGGAAGTGAAATTACTCAATTTAAATGTTTCATGCTATTT